>CM060313.1:71317290-71327290 GCA_030674185.1 Monoplex corrugatus
TGACTTGCCAGTAAGTTTATATTGTCTCCTTTTTTTAAATTAGTGTGGTGTACGTCAAATCGTGCTCTTTGGAGTTCCCAACTGGGTACTGGCGAAAAGGAAGGTCGTATAGATACAGGATCTACGTCTAGATCAATTCCTGAGCCTTTCATGACGTCAGATGTGTATGTTGCAAGTGTGACCTGTGAAGATATTGATTTAGCTCGTTTTGGAAAGTCGGTATCTGATCTCAGTTTAATTTCTGTTTCTGAGATGTTTTCTACGGTAGTGTTTCTTAACAAAAATTTAGTAGAAGCGACTTTCCTTTGCTCATCAAGTGGCAACAGTTTGATTTCATTATATGTCCGAAGACAGGAAGCATGCATTGGAAGACCCAGTGCAAGTTTGAAACCTTTACAATCTATGCTCTGCAGTTTTTTTAGTAAGTGTTTCGGTGCACTGAAGAAGATTTCTTGAGCATAGGTTAATTTAGATCTAACAAGCGATTTACAAAGATGAACAAGTGTTGATGAATCTTGACCCCATGTCTGTTTGCGAACTATTTTTATGAAATTTAAACTTTTTTGAGCTTTGGTTAATAAGTATTCAATATGCTGATTCCAAGATAATTTTGCTGTAAGGAAAACTCCTAAGAATTTAATCGACTCGTTAAACTGAAGAAGAGTATCTCCCAGTTTGAAAGTGGGAATATTTACTGGGTTAGCTCCATTATTAAATAAAACTATTTTTGTTTTTTCCAGGGATAGATGTAACCCATTTTCTACCATGTATCGCGCTATTTTATCAAGTTCTTGATGCATTCAAAACAAAAATATACCAATAACATAGTGTGTCTGTGTGGAAAGAAGATAACACATAGTCATATTCTTTCTTGCGTTAGGGTAAAACGACATATTCCAACACTATCTGTGAGTACAGTTTCTGACATATTTGCCTCATCATCATTACTGTATGAATTTTTTGTTAGCCTGTCAAAAAGTCCTATAGCGAATTACCTTTAAAATGTTATTTGACTTGTTCATTGTTGTGGTTAGTCAATTATTAGTTTTACTTTTTATTCATTTCTTCCGGATATTTACTAATTTTGTTTGTCAGTTTGTTTGTTTAAATCGATAATTATGGTAACATTATTTGTTAGTTTTACCTTCCCCTCTTCAAAACAGTTGTTTTCTGGATCATCTTTTCTCAAATTCAAAATTGACAATTTTCAAATATCTTCTTCACTCCTCCTCTATCACTCCCCCCCCCCCCCCCACCTTTTTTTTTTTTTTTTTTTTTTTTTTTTTGTGTGTCTAAAATCACTTTAGTGAATAGACATTAAATCAAAGACCACCACCACATGAATCCTTTTATTCCCTCCAGCTATATCCACCAGCGTGTATAACTGGTGGATAGAATGAGGGAGTGAAAAGAGTTCGTTAAATTGCAGTTAGTGGATAGGGTGAGGGAATGAAAAGCTTAGGGAAAGACAGATACATGGATATAGTGCGTGGGTGGAAGCATGACCAACACGACTAACACTCTATATACAGATACTTACCATCTATTTTGCTCTCCTTCTTCTACCCAAATGACAGTAGTAGTAGTAGGAGGAGGAGTAGGAGTAGTGCTGGGCTCTTGGAAAATAAAATTATTGTATTTGCTTTGTAGTTCTCTATTACCACAAATGTCACAACGTAAAGGAGGAAATAAGTATGAATCTAGAAGGAAACTGGTTACTTTATGAATCTAGAAGGAAACCGTTTACTTTCCAAAACTATGAATTCTTACCAGCGAAAACAAACTTGGTCATTAAGCATATTTATCGAGGATTTGCATATACTTTGAAGCATACTGTACTTTTTTTGTTGACAGTAAACTCCGATCATGAAATATGCCGAATAAGGAAAAATGTGTCTCTAGATTATAAATGTTTGTATAATTGTACTAAGGTACCACTGATTATACATAGATTTTACATAAAGTTACATTTTCATTTTTGAATGGACTTAAACACAATATTCGAAGCGTCATACAAAATGATAAGCACTGTGTATACACTGATTGAATTACAAACTGGTGAATAGATTAAAAACAAAAGGTTATGAAGAATATGATGCGTGAAAGCAAGATAAATATATCTGATTCTGTAGATATAGGCTCGAGCTGAGAATTAGAGAAGATAGCAAAACGCTATCAAGATACTGTTACAGGTCAAAGAACAATGGCGAATATTTCAACAACCATTATATATAAAGAAATATTAATGTCAATAGTACAAAAGTTATAGCAAGAATCAGATTAGTAAACAATTCACAATTCTAGATTAGTAAGTGATAACGGATAACACATGTTAATAAGTGCATATTCGTTTCCATTACATCACACAAGCAAAAACCTTGACAGATCTCCCCCAAGAAAAAAATTCTCTAAAGCTAAGGAGTGTTTTTTTTTTCCAGATCTAGCCAATCACAAAACCTGTCTCCCAATCAAAAGCGATGGACACGCCTACATACTTACCACTGCACCAGCGATTGGCTAACCGGCAGCGTTGGGTGCGGTTTTGGGCGGGGCACTCTTGACCGTTGGGCGAATTGGGCTGCAGGATCTGGCGGGTCCTGGTCTGGATGCCCCACTTGTAGCCACACGTGTGACCGTTGCGTGAACACGTGGACCACTGGGACCAGGGCCCGGGAATGCAATCCACTAAAAGACGTGACATAGACATAGGTAAACAGGCGTCAGAGGACATCAACTTAGCATTGTTGTAAGGGTGATGATGATGAAGGTGGTGATGGTGGTGATGATGACGACGATGATGATGATGACGAAGACGATTACGATGATGATGATATGATGATGATATCGACGATGACGATGATGATGACGACGACGATGGCGGCGGCGACGACGATGATGATGACAACGACGAAGATGATGATATCGACGACAATGATGATAATGACGACGACGACGACGACGATGATGATGACAAGGAATATGACGACGACGGTGACGATGATGATGACGACGACGATGGCGACGACGACGACGATGATGATGACGACGACGATGGTGATAACAACGACTAAGATAATGATGACGACAATGATGATGATGATGATGACGACGACGACGGCGATGATGATAAGGAATGTGACGACGACGACGACGATGATGATGATGATCCTGACGATGATAACGATGTCGATGACGATGATGATGGTTGATGATGACGATGATGACGACGGTGATGACGACGACGACGACGATGATGATGACGATAATGACGACGACGACTGTTACGACGACGACAATGACGACGTTGATGATGATGACGACTGTGACGACGATGACGACGACAACGACGACGGTGATGATGACGACGACGACAATGACAACGACGATGACGACGACAACGATGAAAGGACTCGTACTCTCCTTTCGATCTGACGGACGAATAGGCATACTTTCTGATCCTCGGCGCCTAGAGTGAGTCTTCATGCCGCCTGCAAGACTGATTCTGGAAGCAAATGTTCTTCAGCAAGATCTCTTGGGAAGGAATCCTCCGACCTTGGGTTCTGCTTCTGCAGGTCCCTCTTCTGCTGAATAACAGTTCCTCTGTGCTGTTCAAATGGGTTATGCCCTGCATCCGCTGCTGTCACAACTTACTCTGTTGCGGGCAATGTCTTCCCAATAGTGGAGCTGAGGCCGCAGCTGTTGAGGCTGGCCTTGAGAGTGTCCTTGTATGCTTCTAGTGGTCTTCCCTGGTCATGGTAGGCTTGTTTTAGCTCTCTCCATACAGCAGGGGTATCTTAAGGGGGCAGACCTACCCAGATTTGGGTACCAACATACAGCAGGGCTATCTTAAGGGGGCAGACCTACCCAGATTTGGGTACCAACATACAGCAGGGGTATCTTAAGGGGGCAGACCTACCCAGATTTGGGTACCAAGTTTGTGATGTTCAGTGTTTCAGTTCTAATTAACCAATCACCATGATATTTGGCAAGAAGATACCCAGACAGTATTCTTTGGATTGAATATCTTTGTTGGGGTCTGTGGGTTATGAAAAGTTGACAAAAATTAATTAATTAAAAAATGTTCTCACAAAAATGAAAAAAAATATAGTACATACTGTGACATTTATAACTACACATAAATTCATGTTAGGAATTTGATATTTAGTGAGCAAACACATCTGTATAGTATGTATGGCAAGTAGTAAAATCTTAGCTCTACTATCATTATTTTCTGTACAATCATCACACCAATTTTTAGAAAAATTTTAATTAAAAAATTATAATACAACTTTTGATAAAAATGTTTCTTTCCAGCAGAACTGCAACATTTTACTACCGGCTATAGGCACTGTCCCTGCTATATGTGTGCCAAATATCAAGGAAATCGGATGAAAACTTTTGAACATATTATGTCTGATGTATACATCAGGGTAGGTCTGGGTAGGTCTGCCCCCTTAAGGATATGGATGCAGGAGTACAACGACAATGACAACAACAAAAAGGGGGGTGGGGTGGAGGATAATGATATAATATATATTAGGAACAATACTCATTATTCATCATGAGTTAGAGAGAGCTTTACAACACCTAAATGCCACTTGGGACTCTGTGCAATGTTAGCCTAAGGGAAATATTACATACAGATACCGGCACATATTGTACTGTACACATACTCACGCGCAGAACGCGCGCGCGCGCACACGCACACCACACACAACAACACACACACACACACACACACACACACACACACACACACACACAACACAACAACACACACAATATATATATATATTATATGTATATATATATGTGTGTTTGTATATATATATATATATACATATAGACATACACACATATATACATATACGTGTGTCTGTATATACAAAATGATACAGTAATTAGCAGTTTAAACTTAGGCTTATTAACTGAAGGAGCAAACATTATCTGAAATCCTTTTCACAATACAGCAAATACAAATGCACACACACTCACCCCTCTCCTGGCAATCCTTAGAATAATTGGCGTAGTATAGGCCTTCAGGGCACTGCTCTATGCACTGTCCCTGAAATGCCATGTAGGGATCCTGGCATCGTGTGCAATAGTGTCTGCTGAAACACGCCTGGCAGTGGTCGATGTGACAGCCTGTGAACACACAGATAGAAGCGGTTAGGCTGTTCACCTGGCTTTTCTTCTATCTTTTTCAGATATGCTACAATGTCTCAAAAAACCGAAAACAAAAACAAACAAACAAAAACAACAAAAAAAACATGCTAATTGCAGAAAATGAAAGGGGCTTACAAAACCTATGAATATAATAGAAATAGAAAGTAAAAGTAAAGGGTCAGAGCTAATTAGTAAGAAGACTGAATTCATGGTAATCAGAGAAAAAAAACAACATGAAATCCCTTCATGCGAAATAACAGCAAACGGCACACCCTTGAGACAGGTTGGTAAGTTTAAGTATCCGGGAACGATCATCTCAGCAGACGGCAGATGCACATCAGAAATAGCCAGCAGAATCGGCCAAGCCAAAACAGCATTGAATAAAACGAAAAGCATTCTTACCAACAAACACATATCAATTAACATCAGGAAGAGAGTTCTTGAATGTTATATAGAACCGATAATGTTATACGGTTGTGAGGCGTGGACGGTCAACAAGCAAAGCCAGAACAAAGATTGAGGCAGTGTGACTAGTCGTGTTTTGCTTAACGTATCTGTCACTGAATTTCAGTATCTTCAATAAAACTACTGTTGAATTTGAAATCAGTCTCCTGTTCTGATTAGTCTAAATGCTTTTAAATGAATATTAAAAGGGTTAAAAAAAAAAAGGATTAATAACGGATATAACATCAAAGGGAAGGAAAACAAAATAATGGAATTAAGAAAAACAACGGTACGGGTGGTAGAGGTGGGGGAGGGGGGGGGGAGAAGCATATCAACTAACGCTATTATGAATGAAAATGGATGAACCATATAACCCTCGCAACATCAAAGAAGTTTTAAAAATGTCATATGTCAATCGATCTAATGTTACAAAAGAATGAGAGATAAAGACATACAGACACACGCAGAGCAAATACGTGCCGATCCCTCCCCCGAACAGCAACAACAAAAAGAGAGAGGGGGATGGAGGGACAGAGAATGAGGGAGAGAGGGGAGAGAGAGAGAGAGACAGACAGACAGACAGACAGACAGATAGACAGACAGAGACAGAGTGAGAAAGGTCTAGTGAGAGAGAGAGAAGAGCAGAGAGAGAGGGGCGGGGAGAGAGAGAGAGAGAGACAGACAGACAGACAGACAGACAGACAGATATAGACAGAGACAGAGAAAGAAAGGTCTAGAGAGAGAAAGCGAAGAGAAGAGAAGAGAAAAGAAGAGAAGAGATGAGAAGAGAAGAGAAGGGAAGAGAAGAGAAGAGAAGGGAAGAGAAGAGATGAGAAGAGAAGAGAAGAGATGAGAAGAGAAGAGAAGAGAAGAGATGAGAAGAGAAGAGATGAGAAGAGAAGGGAAGAGAAGAGAAGAGAAGGGAAGGGAAGAGAAGAGAAGAGAAAAGATGAGAAGAGAAGAGATGAGAAGAGATGGGAAGAGAAGGGAAGAGAAGAGAAGAGAAGGGAAAAGATGAGAAGAGAAGAGAAGAGAAGAGATGGGAAGAGAAGGGAAGAGAAGAGAAGAGAAGGGAAAGATGAGAAGAGAAGAGATGAGAAGAGATGGGAAGAGAAGGGAAGAGAAGAGAGAGAAGGGAAGGGAAGAGAAGAGAAGAGAAAAGATGAGAACAGAAGGGAAGAGAAGAGAAGAGAAGGGAAGGGAAGAGAAGAGAAGAGAAAGAGAAAGAGAGGAAGAAGAGAGAAGAGAAGGAAGAGAAGAGAAGAGAAGGGAAGGAAGAGAGAGAAGAGAAAGAGAAGAGAAGAGATGAGAAGAGATGGAAGAGAAGAGAAGAGAAAGAGTGAGAGAAGAGAAGAGATGAGAAGAGAAGAGAAGAGAAGAGAATGAGAAGAGAAGAGAGATGAGAAGAGAAGAGATGAGAAGAGAAGAGAAGAGAAGAGGATGAGAAGAGAAGAGAAGAGAAGAGAAGAGAAGAGAAGAGAAGAGAAAGAGGAAGAGAAGAGAGAGAGAGAAGAGATGAGAAGAGAAGAGGAAAAGAGAGAAGAGAAGGGAAGAGAAGAGAAGAGAAGAGAAAGATGAGAAGAGAAGAGAGAGAAGAGATGGGAAGAGAAGGGAAGAGAAGAGAAGAGAAGGGAAAAGATGAGAAGAGAAGAGAATGAGAAGAGATGGGAAGAGAAGGGAAGAGAAGAGAAGAGAAGGGAAGAGAAGAGAAGAGAAAGAGATGAGAAGAGAGGAAGAGAAGAGAAGAGAAGAAGAAGAGAAGAGAAGAGAAGAGAGAAGAGAAGAGAAAGATGAGAAGAGAAGAGAAGAGAAAGAGAAGAGAGGAAGAGAAGAGAAGAGAAGAGAGAAGAGAAGGAGAAGAGAGAAAGAGAAGAGAAAGGAGATGAGAAGAGAAGAGAAGAGAAGAGAAGAGAAGAGGAAGAGGAAGAGAAGAGAAGAAGAAAGAGATGAGAAGAGAGAAGAGAGAGAAGAGATGGGAAGAGAGAAGAGAAGAGAAGAGAGAGATGAGAAGAGAAGAGATGAGAAGAGAAGAGAAGAGATGAGAAGAGAAGAGAAGAGAGAGAAGAGAAGAGATGAGAAGAGAAGAGAAGAGAAGAGAGAGATGAGAAGAGAGAGAAGAGAAGAGGAAGAGAAGAGAAGAGATGAGAAAGAAGAGAAGAGGAAGAAGAAGAGAAGAGATGAGAAGAGAAGAGAAGAGATGAGAAGAGAAGAGAAGAGATGAAAGAGAAGAGAAGAGAAGAGAAGAGATGAGAAGAGAAGAAGAGAAGAGAAGATAGAGAGAGAAGAGAAGAGAGAGAGAGATAAGAGACAGGCATGACAAGAGAAAGAGAGAAGACGACAGACAGACAGAAGAGGAAGGGAAAGGAGAGGAGGAGAGAAGGACAGACAGACAGACACACACACACTTACACACAAACACACACACACACAACACACACACACACACACACACACAAACAAGAGCACACAGAGACAGAGCCCGCACACAGAGAAAGAGAGACAGAGAGAACAGACAACAGAGAAGAGAGAGAAAGAGAGAGAGAGAGAGAGAGAGAGAGAGAGAGAGAGAGAGAGAGAACACGCACACAACACACACACTCCACACACACACACACACACTCTACCTCCCCACACACACACACACACACACACACACACACACACACACACACACACACTCTATCCACCGATAACACACACCAACAAACACTGGCGTCAGCACCTAACTGACAACCTGCAGTGTGATGTTTTTCCCCATCTTCGCTCGTATTCCTTTGTACCCCCCTCTCAGCTTAAAAGCTGCTGTTTTGATTCATGTTATTTTTTCACAGATTATCCAGTTTCCTTTGTCTGCTATCTATTTTTTGCTTTTATTGTTCATTTATTTTTTGATTATTTGTTTATTTTATTTATGTATGTTTGTATGTATTGTATGTATGTATGTATGTATGTATGTATGTTGTATGTATGTATGTATGTATATGTGTATTTGTTTATTGATGTATTCGTTTCTTTATTTATCAATTCATTTATTTCTTCACTTATTTATTACTTATTCATTTGCTTATTGTTTATCTATCTATTCATTTATTTATTTATTATTTATTTATCTATTTTATTTATTTATTTATTTTATTGATTGATTTATTATCTATTTATGTATTTGACGCCCCAGTTTGGCACTAATCATGATGCTGATGGACGCTCCCTTCAAACCGATGGATAAACAGTCACACTGGTCCTTTTTCGCCAGCGAAGAGAGGGAAGGAGAGGACTGATAATATCAAACTTTTTCCACTGGGGAAGTTCACGAACATGACAAAAAATCACACATCACCAATACAGGGTGGTGCAAAAGTAGGTATACAGTAAGTATCACATCATTGTTATAATGCTTAATTCATTGAAATTATTAGCACATTAAGTTAGTTGGCCTTATTTTCGATATTTTCAGTGTCATTGATTATGCTATATCGTAACTAACAATATGCATGTACTTTTATCCTAACTTTTAATTTGAAAAAAAAAATGTGCAGGTAAAGCGGCAATTTAATTTAGATCTAAGCGGCAATTTAATTTAGATCTAAGTGTGCATGAGGAGTCCTGCTCTCGATTAGAGGAGTGTGTGAATACCGACGGCAAGCAGTTTGATTGAGTATCTGAGGGATTAAATTAAGGCTGTGCTTGTTATTACATGTATATGAATGCGGAGAGGAGGAGAGCAGAAAGCGCAGATGAGAAAAGGGCTCTTCGCAAGCAACGTTCCAGAAACCAGACAACAGCGACTCAATTTGTATGTGGCAGATGTGACAGAGATTGCCACTCAAGAATCGGCCTGCACAGCCACAGCAGAAAGTGCACGTCATGACCACAACGCCTCCTGGTGCATACTATCACCTCCTGAGATGTAAAGAGGCCGATGATGCAGTATTCATTTGTTTGTATAATAAATGCAATGAGTATTGTACGTGTTTTCTTTTTTCATAACTGTATACCTACTTTTGCACCCCCCTGTATAACAAATGACCACTCACGGTTGCAGGTGCTGTAGTACTGGTGACGAACACCGTAGTAGCCAAGCGGGCAGGACGGGGTGCAGATGCCGATCTGCCGCATGTTCTGACGGTACAGGAACATGAAGTATCGGGACTCGCACGTGACGCACCCGTTGACGGGCGAACAGCTCGTGCATCCTCTGGGACATACTGGGTATCTGCCGATGATGGCTGGAACATGACAAGAGAAAAAAAAAAAAATTAAAAAAAAAATAGTTGATTATAATAAGTCTGTTCAATTTTTTGTTGTTGTTGTTGTTGCTGTATTTCTCATATTTGTGTGTGTATGAAACTTATGTTTGTTCCTTTTCGAAGAGAGAAAAGAGAGAGAGAGA
>CM060313.1:71329790-71332290 GCA_030674185.1 Monoplex corrugatus
TTTGCATTCCATTCCACGTACTGTGTTTTTTTAGCCCCAGGGCATGAGGTATAGTCGAGAACGTTGTTCTGACTTTTTAATTTAGAAGTGGTGGTTGACAAAAAGGGACAAATTGATATAGGTCGATTTCGGCGTGTGTGTATGTGTGAATGTGTGTGTGTGTGTGTGTGTGTGTGTGTGTGTGTGTGTGTGTGTGTGTGTGTGTCTGTGTGTCTGTGTGTGTGTCTGTGTGTGTGACAGAGAGAGAGAAAGAGAGAGAGGCAGACAGAGACATAGAAAGAGACAGAGAGACAGACAGAGAAGACAGACAAAGAATGAGAGAGAGCGAGACAGAGAGAGAGAGAGAGAGAGAGAAGGGAGACAGAGAGAGAGACAAACAGAAAAACAGAGAGAGAGACAGAGACAGAGAAAAAGAGGAGAGAGACAGACAGAGTGAGAATGAAAGAGAGAGAGAGAATGAAAGAGAGAGAGAGAGAGAGAGATAGAGAAAGAGAAAGAGAGAGAGGAGAGACAGACAGACAGACAGACAGACAGGCAGAGAGAAAGAGAGAGACAGCCAGAGACAGAGAGACAGAAAAAGACAGAGACAGAGAAAGACAGATGAAGACCGAGAGTGAAAGAGAGATAAATATTGGGGAAAAAAAAAAAAAAAAAAAGAGAGAGAGAGAGAGAGAGAGAGAGAGAGAGAGAGAGAGAGAGAGAGAGAGAGAGAATGTAAAATGTATCAATATAGATGTGTTTGACTTTCGTGAGCGAGCTTTTACAAATTAAGTCAAGAAGATATCACGAATGTGTGTATTCGTGTAGATATGACCTTTCTTGAATTTTGTTTCAGTCTTTTTCTCCTAATTTTTGTATCTGGTGTTTGTTTGCAATCTTACGCTTGACAAAGGCCAGTTGGCCGAAAATTTGCGCCTGTCTTGTCTTGTTGTATTAAATACGCGCTCTTATTCTTCTTTCGTGTTTTTTTTCTGGTTTCTCTTTTTACATTGTATCCTGTTTTTCTGCAACAAACGATATGAGCACGAGGAAGAAGCAAATGTAATATAGGGGCGATAAATCTGTTGTACTGCACGAATGTCATAAGATTATTCCCCTTTCTGTATTGTGCTTTCGTTTTCTTTTTATTATGTTTCTGTTTTTCTTTTGTTTTTGTTTTTTTGTTTTTTTGTTCTTTTCTTTCTTTTCTTTCTTTCGTTCTTTTTCTATTTTTCTTTCTTTTTCTGTCTTTTTCTTTCTTTCTCTTCTTTCATTTTTTTCTTTCGTCTTTCTTCCACTCATTCTTTTTTCTTTCTTTCTTTCTTCTTTCTTTCTTTCTTTCTTTCTTACATTCATTCTTTCTTTCTTTCTTACATTCATTCTTTCATTCTTTCTTTCTTTCGTTCACTTTCTTCTCTGCTTGCTTGTTCTATAGGGAAAATTATTCATATGACCTGACTATCTTGTTTATTTCTTGAAGCTGGGCATTTTAACATAGTATAGAGAGAGTTTCGTGCTGTGTTGCCCGCATTGCTCAAAATCAATCTTCGTATTGTTTGGCATAGAAAGCTTTTTTTTTTCAAAATAGCTGATTCATTATGACGTCACGAGATCAAAATCTTAAAATCACTCTTTCGGAAGAAGACACGGAACGTTAAACCACAGAGAGAGAGAGAGAGAGAGAGAGAGAGAGAGAGAGAGAGAGAGACAGACAGACAGACAGACAGACAGACAGAGACACAGAAAGAAACAGACAGGCAGACAGACAGAGAGAGAGAGAGAGACCAAGAGAGAGAGAGAGAGACAGACAGACTGACAGACAGACAGACAGAGACACAGAAAGAAACAGATAGGCAGACAGAGACAGACAGAGAGAGAAGAAGAAGAGAGAGAGAGAAAGAGAGACAGACAGACAGACTGACAGACCGAGAGAGGAGAGAGAGAGAGAGACAGACAGACAGACAAGAGAGAGTCACAGAGAGAGAGAGAAACAGACAGACAGACAGACAGACAGAGACAAAGACAGAGACACAGAAAGAAACAGACAGGCAGACAGAGACAGACAGAGAAGAAGAAGAAGAGAAGAAGAAGAAGAAGAAGAAGAAGAAGAAGAAGAAGAAGAAGAAGAAGAAGAAGAAGAAGAAGAAGAAGAAGAAGAAGAAGAAGAGAGAGAGAGAGAGAGAGAGAGAGAGAGAGAGAAAGACAGACTGACAGACAGACTGACAGACCGAGAGAGAGAGAGACAGACAGACAGACAGAGAGAGAGAGAGTCAGAGAGAGGGACAGAGACAGACAAACAGACAGACAGACAGAGACAAAGACAGAGACAGAGACAGAGACAAAGACAGATAGACAGAGACAGACAGAGAGAGATGAAATAAAGCTTTGGAGAAAATGGACGGTGGCCATATAGTCAGAACTATTGGCATTCTTTAGGCAGACAACCGTCTAATGTTTGCAAACTGAGTTTAGCTGTACAGTAGTACATGGTTCCTTTAGACACTCACTATACAATTATTGA
>CM060313.1:71337290-71347290 GCA_030674185.1 Monoplex corrugatus
AGAAGAAGAAGGAGAAGAAGAAGAAGAGGAGGAGGAGGAGGAGGAGGACGAGGATGAAGAAGAAGAGGAAGTAGAAGAAGAAGAAGAAGAAGAAAAAGAAGAAGAAGAGGAGGAGGAAGAGGAGGAGGAGGAAGAAGAAGAAGAGGAAGAAGAAAAAGAAGAAGAAGAAGAAGAAAGAGGAGGAGGAGGAAAAAGAAGAAGAAGAGGAAGAGGAAGAAGAAGAAGGAAAGAAGAAAAATAAGAAGAACAAGAAGAACAAAAAGAACAAAAAGAACAAGAACAAGAACAAGAAGAACAAGAAGAACAAGAACAAGAAAGAGAAGAAGAAAAAGAAGTAGAAGAAGAAAAAGAAGAAGAAGAAGAAGAAGACGAAGAACAAGAACAAGAAGAGCAACAGGAAGAACAACAAGAAGAACAAGAACAAGAAGAGTAAGAACAACAACAACAACAGCAACAACAACAAGTACAGAGAGAAAAAGAAGAAGAAGAACAAGAACAAGAACAAAAGCAAGAAGAACAAGAAGAAGAAGAAGAAGAAGGAGAACAGGAAGAAGATGAAAAAGAAGAAGAAGAAGAAGAGGAAGAAGAACAACAACAAGAACAAGAACAAGAAAAAGAACAAGAAAAAGAACAAGAACAAGAAGTAGAAGAACAAGAAGAACAAGAACAAAAGAAGAAGAAGAAGAAGAAGTAGAGGAACAAGAACAAGAACAAAAACAAGAACAAGAAGAGCAAGAAGAACAAGAAGAACAAGAACAAGAAGGAGAAGAGGAAGAAGAACAAGAACAAGAACTAGAACTAGAAGAACAAGAACAAGAAGAAGAATAATAACAAGAACAAGAACAAGAACAAGAAGAATAACAAGAACAAGAACAAGAAGAAGAATAACAAGAACAAGAACAAGAAGAAGAAGAATAACAAGAACAAGAACAAGAACAAGAAGAATAACAAGAACAAGAACAAGAAGAAGAATAACAAGAACAAGAACAAGAAGAAGAATAACAAGAACAAGAAGGAGAAGAGGAAGAAGAACAAGAACAAGAACTAGAACTAGAAGAACAAGAACAAGAAGAAGAAGAATAACAAGAACAAGAACAAGAAGAAGAAGAATAACAAGAACAAGAACAAGAAGAAGAAGAATAACAAGAACAAGAACAAGAAGAAGAAGAATAACAAGAACAAGAACAAGAAGAAGAAGAATAACAAGAACAAGAAGAAGAACAAGGACAGGAAGAAGAACAGGAAGAGGAAGAAGAAGAAGTACAAGAGCAGACGGTGAGCTAGGGATGATCACACACAAAAGTCTCACAATCACGGTAATTGCACTCAGGGTGCACATACTTGATGTCAGACCTATTCAGTGCCAACCATCCCAGTCCTGACTGCACCGACCAATCAAACGGCGCCTTACTAATTGCGCCGGAAGCCTCAGCTTCTTGCCACGCGCGATCCAATCAGCGCGTCTTTTACATAATGACACGGGACAGGCAGCCAGCGCTTGCTTGTCAGAACAGAGGGGCGGGAGAGTGAATCATGTCCGCTCATTTGTGTCAAGCGGAGAAGGAAAATAATCCACACCTGCATTCTCTGATTAGTACAAGCATAGTGGCACAATGGTAGACGCTACACACTCATAAAGACTGGTTTGTACATAGGTATAGCTATCGCCTTCTGATAAGACTGCACGAGTTCGACCCCCAACTGGGAAGGATTCGCTCCCTCCCCCTCCGTGGAGATGCCCGTGGGGGTGGGGGGTGGGGGTGGGGGCTCTTTCAGTATAAATAGTGTCCCCCCATCTTCTGGAAATTCTGTGTTAGAAATGTTCTCTTTTCTGTCACTCTCTTTTGATTCTGCCTTATTCCTTGCTTTCTGTCATTTTTTTCCTATCATTTTCTGCCTTGCTGGTTCATTCACCCGTATGTGTGCGATAAAGTCTTACGTACTTTCTCTTAGGATTGATAATTGGGTACATGTATTAAGTGCATTCTTGGCTTTAGGGAAATGAGATATGCAAACGCAATTTAAGGTAATTTGGGCCCGTTTTTATATGTTTTATTGTCCTCTTTTATGTTTAAATTTGTATTCAGGTTTGTTTTTTAAATCTCTATGCGCGATAAATTGGACCGAGTGGGGAACGCCAGGGGCATGTAATTAGATCATGTCCGTGAATGCATTGATGTGTGTATTGAATTGTCTTTTCTTTCTCCTGTTGAAGTATTGTATATGTTTTGAATGGTTGTAGCCCTTGTATGGCTCTCCGCACTCGGCTGGGCTTTAAACAGTAGTAACAACCTGCATAAAATCCTGACCTCACTCAACCCCCTCTGCAGCCTGTCTCCACTCGGAGGGGAATCGCATTGTAATATATAATTGTATATAATATGCTCTCTATAATTTTCCATTGCTTTTATTCTTTCTCCCCATTTATAGCCGTGTGGCGTGTGTGTGTGTGTGTGTGTATGTGCGTGCGTGCGTGCGTGCGTGCGTGTGCGTGCGTGCGTGCGTGCGTGGTGTGTGTCTGTTTTAGCGCTTAGATTTGATTTTATCAAGATTTTGCGCTATATAAATAAAATATTGTATTGTATTGTATTAACAAAGTGGGATGGATGGGGCATATTCACTTGGCATCCACGGCTCACACAACAATGGATAGGTGTTAGTCATCATCATCATCATCATCATCATCATCAGGTGCCCTGCCGCATGGCGTTGGCGATCATGGCCTTCCATCTGTCTCTATCTCTCGTTGCCCCTAACATCTCCCCCACCCTCCTCGTCCCCAGCCACTCTGCAAGTCCGTCCAGCATTTTCTTCCTGGGTCTACCCGGTGCTCTCTTTCCCTCCAGCTTTCTACTAGTACTAGTACTAATATTTGTGTCAAAAGGGAGGTTGAACTTGAAGAATGAAGAGAACCTTGGATTCTTGCATTGTCACCTTCTGAGCGTCAAGAAAGCAGATCTGACGATGCGTATTGTCTTAACACCCCTCGTGTGATCATACAATTAAGCAAAGTCCAACAGACTAAACGACCGAAATGAATTGTTCGAAAAAAAAAAAGCAATCACACGAAGAACAAAAAGAAAGAGATTTTTGTAATCTCCCAGGTCAACATAGATGCAGATCTGCTAGGACCTAACCCTTCTTCGTGAGTATACGTGTACAGACCGTCAAGCAATACGTGTACAGATCGTCAAAACAATACGTGTTACGTGTACAGATCGTCAAACAATACGTGTTACGTGTACAATCGTCAAACAATACGTGTACAGATCGTCAAACAATACGTGTTACGTGTACAGATCGTCAAACAATACGTGTAGAGATCGTCAAGACAATACGTGTTACGTGTACAGATCGTCAAACAATACGTGTTACGTGTACAGATCGTCAAAACAATACGTGTACAGATCGTCAAACAATACGTGTTACGTGTACAGATCGTCAAACAATACGTGTACAGATCGTCAAACAATACGTGTACAGATCGTCAAACAAAACGTGTTACGTGTACAGATCGTCAAACAATACGTGTACAGATCGTCAAACAATACGTGTACAGATCGTCAAACAATACGTGTACAGATCGTCAAACAATACGTGTACAGATCGTCAAACAATACGTGTACAGATCGTCAAACAATACGTGTTCAGACCGTCAAACAATACGTGTACAGACCGTCAAACAATACGTGTTACGTGTACAGATCGTCAAACAATACGTGTACAGATCATCAAACAATACGTGTACAGATCGTCAAACAATACGTGTTACGTGTACAGACCGTCAAGCAATACGTGTACAGATCGTCAAAACAATACGTGTTACGTGTACAGATCGTCAAACAATACGTGTTACGTGTACAGATCGTCAAACAATACGTGTACAGATCGTCAAACAATACGTGTACAGATCGTCAAACAATACGTGTTACGTGTACAGATCGTCAAACAATACGTGTACAGATCGTCAAACAATACGTGTTACGTGTACAGATCGTCAAACAATACGTGTAGAGATCGTCAAACAATACGTGTTACGTGTCAGATCGTCAAACAATACGTGTTACGTGTACAGATCGTCAAAACAATACGTGTACAGATCGTCAAACAATACGTTTTACGTGTACAGATCGTCAAACAATACGTGTACAGATCGTCAAACAATACGTGTACAGATCGTCAAACAATACGTGTTACGTGTACAGATCGTCAAACAATACGTGTACAGATCGTCAAAACAATACGTGTACAGATCGTCAAACAATACGTGTACAGATCGTCAAACAAAACGTGTTACGTGTACAGATCGTCAAACAATACGTGTACAGATCGTCAAACAATACGTGTACAGATCGTCAAACAATACGTGTACAGATCATCAAACAATACGTGTACAGATCGTCAAACAATACGTGTACAGATCGTCAAACAATACGTGTTCAGACCGTCAAACAATACGTGTACAGACCGTCAAACAATACGTGTTACGTGTACAGATCGTCAAACAATACGTGTACAGATCATCAAACAATACGTGTACAGATCATCAAACAATACGTGTACAGATCGTCAAACAATACGTGTACAGATCATCAAACAATACGTGTACAGATCGTCAAACAATACGTGTACAGATCGTCAAACAATACGTGTACAGATCGTCAAACAATACGTGTACAGATCATCAAACAATACGTGTACAGATCGTCAAACAATACGTGTACAGATCGTCAAACAATACGTGTTCAGACCGTCAAACAATACGTGTACAGACCGTCAAACAATACGTGTTACGTGTACAGATCGTCAAACAATACGTGTTGCGTGTACAGATCGTCAAACAATACGTGTTACGTGTACAGATCGTCAAACAATACGTGTACAGATCGTCAAACATGCACGTGAAGAATGATGTAAATCATGTCAATAGCTGGCATATGGAAAGATGTTTCAATTTCAATTTCAGTTTCAATTTCTCAAGATGACGTCTCCGTGCTCGGAATGAATTTCATATGCACTAACGTCACTGGTGCCATGTGATAGAGAAGATCCAGAATGATCACAGCACAAGCCTTGGAAAGATGAAAACAGCCAACATGCACGCTCAGCGAAAATGCAGACTGTGCATCAACATAACGCAATGTGGTCAGTTCGACTAACAATTTGAATTGTCAGTGCTTCACTAAAAAAACTCTGGTTATGTCTGTTTGGTTTGGTTCATATTACTTATAGCCCAGCCGACTACTAGAGCCATATCAAGGCTAACACCACATTAAAAACGACACCCAAGTTTAAGTAAAAAGACAACAGTTAAAAACCAAGCTCACTGTTATCCTTGCAAGTCTTAAATGCATTTACAGAAAGACATTCTCATACACAAAATCATATCAGATTAAATCTATTGCTGTCTTGTAAAAACTGGAAATTTGCATCCGGAGGGACGTCTCTGAAGAGGTTCTTTAAGGAGTCCGCCGTGCAGTGCTTATGTCTTACATCGTACAAGTCCAAGCAATCTATGATTATGTCTAATGTGCAATGAGCACAAAGGAATTTGAATAATAAAGCCATACAAAAATGATTGATAACGAGGAAAGAAATGAGAGAGTAAAATAGAGGCCATTTTATGAGGAAAGGGGAATAAGAGCACCTGGTCACAACAGGAAAGCAGAAGGGAAAGACAACATCAGGTAGACCCAGGGAGAAAATATTGGACGGACTTGCAGGGTGGCTGAGGACAGAGAGGGTGGAAGATGCGGCAACAAGGGATAGATACATATGAAGGGCCATGATCGCCAACGCCATGTGGCAGGGCACATGATGATCATCATGAAAATAGAGGAACGCCCAGAACGAAGCTCTTGTATTCCAAACACACAATGGGGGTTTCCCATTACCATTGCACGAGTGACTGTCAGGTGAAAACAGATATTTTATTATCATTCATTTTTATTCGTTCTTCAGCAACTTACGTCTTACAGTTTGCCTTTTTCATCATAACGGTAGGGGCTGATACGTACTTGCTTCACGTGTGCCACTCAATCTTTTGTGAAGCGCTTACGTCTCTTGCGAGATGAGACGTGGTACGGTAATCATTATCATTATAATCATTGAAATATGCAGTACTCTTCCACAAGGATATTGTAAAAGAATCTGTGTGCGAGTCTTCCTCGTAAGTTAACAATTTCACGAAAGATCGAAAAGCCGCGAAGATGATAGAGGAGTGCTGTTATCTTCAGCTTGACCTGACCCGACCTGAACACCAGCCATCTTGACTGCACACCTCAATCACCACACCTCACACCTTTTCAACATCCACACCCTATACTCTTCCTCTTCTTTTTTAGATACCCCGAAGACGTCATTGTCCGAACCACCTCTTGAACAGTATCTCCGATACCCCTGTCTATCGTCGGAAGGTGCAGTGGAACACAGACGGAAATGACATGTGGGCGTGTCCTAATTACAGACTTGGGAGGTAAAAAGAGACACCTTTTAAGGACTATTAACCGCAACGACAATGGCCAGGCAAAAGCCATGGAAATCCCCCCAGGTTTTACTCGCGTGGATATTCGATATAACATCTGCAAGAAGATCGACAGTGCCGGCTCTGTTTAATTGGAAGGAGGGTCCACGTAGAATGGTTTCTTTGTTGTCTGCTGCCTGTATAACATGGCCCTCTGGCTTAAGTTACATGTTTGGTGGAGAAAACGTTAGCGCCTCGCATGTGTAGCACTCGCAAAGAGAGAGTCGAAAGCGTGGCGGCGGTTGTAAACAGAAGGTGGGTGAACGTAACTACAAACTGCAGTACTTTACGTAGGTGAATGCAGACACCTCGTAATTATTATGCAAAGTGCATTTCTTCTTATAATGGCCCGTTCACCTGTGCAGTGACTTTACATTTTCTGTCTATTAACCTTTGACTCTCGCAGCTTGTCTACTAGCAGCCTGCATTGTCAACCATACTAGCAAAGCAAAAACTTATTCCTTTGACTCCTTTACCCGGAGTCAAAGGGTTAAGTTTAAGCAGTTGTGGATAGGGTGAGAGAGTCAAAGGGTTTAGTTTATGCAGTTGGTGGATAGGGTCTGAGAGTGAAAAGGTTAAATTTAGAGTGAAAGAATAAATGCAAATTGATCAGAGCAGGAACGAAAAAGTGTGTTGTACGATCATTCAAAATAGGGTCGAAGGAGGGAAGCAGAAATCACAGAAAGCCGATGGTTCTGTGACCCCTCCCCGCCAGGGAGCACTGCATCATTGAACGCTGTGCTTGCTGACTCAGCTTGTGATGGTTGTGGGCGAGCGCCTGGTTTGCGGAAACGTTCTTCCTGATCAAGTATGCTGTGCTGTCAGAGCTCATATCCTCCTCTGTCTGCTCCGTTGTCTTTTCCCCTGTATTTTTTCCCCGGGAGGACTGTCTTGAAGACCCAATTGACTTTGTCACGTGACCATGCCATCGTTGCCATCATCAGTTTTATTTCTTTTTTTTGATGTTGTTGTTGTTGTCGTCGTTGTTCTTGTTCTTATTCTTGTTCATTGTGGTCAACAAATCTTTAGTTTCGTTTTCACATTTTTAAAATGGCGCCACCAGGCTCAGAATAAATTCAATATGCACCGACGTCACGGATGCCATGTAATGGAGAAGATCCAGGATGACCATGGCATAGTCTTCATCACGTTTCCATTATGGCAGTCATCTACCACAATCTGTCAACAGCCACCAATCGCTATGATGCAGTGGCTAGCACAATAGACTGCATACTGGATGGTTGTGATTTCGAATCCCATCAGTTCTGTCAAAATAACTGTGGAATTGTATCAGTCGCCGTGGTGTAGTGGTTAGCGCAACGGACTACCGACTGGAAGGTTGTGGGTTCGAATCCCCATCAGTCCCTTCAAAAATCACTGTGGGGTTCTTCGGCCATAACCGGTTCCTACCCAAAGCTGGGCGTGCTATGGGCTCATTGTGAAGACTGGGACCACACAGCCGAGTCTCATCCACTTCACGAATGCGTCATTGAGGGTGTTGCTCAAATCTTCTGACCAACACCGCAGCTGTCTGTATCTCTCGGACCTGGTTGGCGCCAGGATATATAATGATAGTAAGCGCAGAGTACAACCCTGTACAGTGCGATGGCTTTAAGAAACAAGTGTTTAAAGGTACTTGAACTTTGACATTGTAGGTATGATTTGATTATCTTTCACGCTGCATGTTGGGATTTGTTCAATTCTTTTTTTTTCTTCCTGAACCCTTTAACTCCCGCACCCTATCCACCAACTGAAAAAAATTAACTCTTTGACTCCCTCACCCTATCCACCAACTTCCTGCAGCAAGCTGGTGGGTAGAGTAAGGCAGTCAAAGAGTTAAGTGTCTGCTTTGCTAGCATGGTAGACACTGTAGGATGCTGATGGACAGGATGCGGGAGTCAAAGGGTTTTCAATTCCGTGGAGAGTCATTGAGGCGCCGCACTGAAGAATTGTTCACCAGGTTCTTCCAGCAAGTCGATTTGTGTTGCCATCTGGTTCTCTGCAAAAGCTTTCAATGCCTATTCTTCGATGTCGTTAAGCCCATCATTAATTTTTCTTCTCTATCTTCCCCTTCCCTTGACACCTCAACCTTGACACAGGTTAATAAGTTCAAATACCTGGGAACGGTCATTTCACCAGACGGCAGATGCATATCGGAAATAGCTGGCAGAATCGGCCAAGCCAAAACAGCATTCAAGAAGATGACAAGCATTCTTACCAACAAATGACTACCAATTAACATCAGAAAGAGAGTCCTTGAATGTTATATAGAACCAGTACAGTTCTACGGATGCGAGGCGTGGACAGTCAGCAAGCAAAGCCAGAACAAGATTGAGGCAGCCGAGATGTGGTTTCTCAGAAGAATGTTGAGAGTTCCATGGACAGCAAAGAAAACAAACGAGACAGTCTTGATGGAGGCAGACACAAGTAGATCACTCATAAGAAAGATTAGGAAAAGACAGGCAACATTTATAGGCCATTTTATGAGGAAAGGGGATTTGGAGCACCTGGTCACAACGGGAAAGCTGGAGGGAAAGAGAGCACCAGGTAGACCCAGGGAGAGAATGCTGGACGGACTTGCAGAGTGGCTGGGGATGAGGAGGGTGGGAGAGATGCTAGGGGCAACGAGAGATAGAGATGGTTGGAAGTCCATGGTCGCCAACGCCATGTGGTAGGGCACCTGATGATGATGATGATGATCTTCCCCTCCGTCTCCTTCCCATCAACAGTTTTTGGACATTGTTTCAGCAAGGTCACTGGATCTTGTTACAGGGCCATACCAACGTAAGTTTCC
Organism: Monoplex corrugatus; assembly: GCA_030674185.1. Taxonomy (NCBI): domain Eukaryota; kingdom Metazoa; phylum Mollusca; class Gastropoda; order Littorinimorpha; family Ranellidae; genus Monoplex; species Monoplex corrugatus. The sequence continues at coordinate 71,346,608 of CM060313.1, forward strand.
TTTTCTTGACTGATGGCTGCAGATCCTCGTATGGTCCTGTGCGCTGCTTGATGGTCTGACACACATTTTCATTGGTGATATGATCAGTGTATCTGTTGTTAATATCTTTCCATAACATCTCATTTCCTTGCCAAGGATTCATCTTTCTAAGTCTATGTCTCCTATGCGTACAGGAAAGTGAAGGTCTATGTCTCCTATGCGTACAGGAAAGTGAAGGTCTATGTCTCCTGTGCGTACAGGAAGTTAAAGGTCTATGTCTCCTATGCGTACAAGAAGGTGAAGGTCTATGTTTCCTATGCGTACAGGAAAGTGAAGGTCTATGTCTCCTATGCGTACAGGAAAGTGAAGGTCTATGTCTCCTGTGCGTACAGGAAGGTAAAGGTCTATGTCTCCTATGCGTACAAGAAGGTGAAGGTCTATGTTTCCTATGCGTACAGGAAAGTGAAGGTCTATGTCTCCTATGCGTACAGGAAAGTGAAGGTCTATGTCTCCTATGCGTACAGGATAGTGAAGGTCTATGTCTGCGATGCGTACAGGATAGTGAAGGTCTATGTCTCCTATGCGTTCAGGAAGGTAAAGGTCTATGTCTCCTATGCGTACAGGAAAGTGAAGGTCTATGTTTCCTATGCGTTCAAGAAGGTAAAGGTCTATGTCTCCTGTGCGTACAGGAAAGTGAAGGTCTA
>CM060313.1:71352290-71362290 GCA_030674185.1 Monoplex corrugatus
AGAGACAGAGACAGAGAGACAGATAGAGAGACAGACAGAGAGAGACAGAGAAAGATAAGAAAGACAGAGACAGAGAGAGAGAGAGAGAAAGAGACAGAGACAGAGAGAGAGACAGACAGAGAGAGAAAGACACAGAGAGAGAATAAGAGAAAATTTTTCTTCGCTGACGATGCACAATGTTCCCAAAGAAAAATCAAAGAAATAACAGACACTTACACAAACACAAGAAAAATAATAAAAATGATTTGATGAAAAAAAACACCATCTTCACAATACGATTCACTTCTATTCAGTCCTCGTTTAGAGTCCTGCCGACCGTCAAAGGTCATACATACAGAGGGATGTCACACTGATCCCAGTTTAAACCCTTTGACTCCCGCATCCTATCCACCAACTGCAAAAACTTGCCCTTCGATTCCCTCACCCTTTCCACCAGCTTCCTGCAGGAAGCTGGTGGAAAGGGTGAGGGAATCAAAGGGTCAAGTTTTTGCTTTGCTAGCATGGTTGGCAATACAGGATGCTGATGGACAGGGTGCGGGAGTCAAAGGGTTAAGAAGTGTCGCTACTGTTAAAATATACAAAAACAAAACTATTCAGAACGAAACATAACAAACGAAAAACCCGGAAATCCAAAACAATGAAACCAAAAAACCCAAACCATTAGGCATAAATTAGAAAATAGATAATACAAATAAATAAGATCAGTTTCAGTTTCATTTTCTCGTCTCCGGGCTCCGAATGACGCCACTGATGTCCTGTGGTGGAGGAGATCCAGAATGGCCGTAGTATAAGACTTAAGCCTGTATATAAACCCTATGCGTTGGTGAGATCTTGAGAGGAAAACTAGTAGTACCAGCCACCCGATTTTCTGTGCCTTATAGTAGGGTTAACAATGCAGGATGCTGGTGGACAGGGTGCAGGAATCGAAGGGTTAATGTCCTGGTCAGTGGTAAGTCAGTATACAACGCCTGTGTCCTCAGCACCTTGCTGTATGGCAGCGAGGCGTGGACCACGCATGCTCATCAGGAGAAAAGGCTCAATACCTTCCACCTGAGAAGCCTACGGCGCATACTCGGCATTTCCTGGCAAGACAAGGTGACCAACACCGACGTCCTGACCCGCGCTGGCCTCCCAACCATGCATACCATGCTGAGACAGCGTCGGCTGCGCTGGTTGGGCCACGTTCGCCGCATGGAAGATAGTCGCATCCCAAAAGACATCTTTTATGGTGAGCTTGCCACAGGGCAGAGAAACATTGGCTGCCCACAGCTGAGATACAAAGACTTTGCAAACGTGACTTGAAGGCGCTGGAGATCAACAGTGAGTCCTGGGAGGACCTCGCACACGACCGCAACAGCTGGAGAACCACTCTCAAGAAACAGCTGCGGATTGGTGAGGACAAACTGTCAGCTGCTGCAGCAGAAAAGCGAGTTCGCAGAAAAGGGATGGCAGCCAACAGACTAGCATCAGCATACACATGCGACCGCTGTGACAGAGACTGCCTCTCTCGCATTGGTCTGTACAGTCACAAGCGACGATGCTTGGACCAAGCAGACAGGCCATCTAGACATTAGAACGGATGTACTTTGTCCATGGTCAGCCATGACCGAGGGAGGCCTACATAGTACGGTTGACAATGCAGGATGCTGGTGGACAGGGTGCAGGAATCGAAGGGTTAATGTCCTGGTCAGTGGTAAGTCAGTGTGGGTACAGAGATTGTACTGGTAAGCCTGGCCTGTTGGTTCTGTTGGACCTGGCCAGCTCATGGGAGTTATGTGCAGGCTTTTAAGGCTTGGGCCATGATCATTCTGGATCTTCTGCATCACATGGCATCAGTGACGTCAGTGCACGTGGAATTTATTCCAAGCTCGAAGACGTTTTTTCTTGAAAAACTGAACCTGAAACTGCCTGCGCGTTTTTGAAAGGATGAAAGTTGATACCTTACAGTACATGTATTTGCTTTTTGGACTTTGATCTCAATTTGATATTGTTTGTGATATTTGGAATAATCTAAAATGAAGAAGACAAAGACGACGACGAAGACGAACGACGACGACGACGACGACGAAGAAGAAGAAGAATGCGAAGAAGAAGAAGAAGAAGAAGAAGAGAAGAAGAAGAAGAAGAAGAAGAAGAAGAAGAAAAAGAAGAAAAAGAAGAAGAACAACAACAACAACAAAAACAACAGCAGCAGCAACAACAACAACAACAACGACGACAATGAAGTAACCTATCATTACACCATGACATTACACTGTTCCATTTCTAGTTTCATGTTGACGCCTAATTACTTTCAAAAAGCAGATCTAGATGGCAGACATGGCTCTCATCTTGCACAAATAAATAATACACAGGCTTCTTTAACACTACAATGAAAGCAAAAAAATAAAACAATTCTTCAATTCTTTTTTTGCAAGAAATTCGACGAACAGTGATCATCTGAAGTTATTTCAGTTGACTAATTTTATTGTTGTGGATTCACAAAACACGTTTCAAAGAACTTCACGATTTTGTTTTAATATGCAAGCTTCTTATAGAAAGTGAAATGACAATTATTCAGTGAACATGCAATAAACACAAAACGAAACAGAAAACGAACAAAAAAATTTATAGGAGAAGAAAAGGAGGGAGGTCTAACACTAGTAAAACAGTACATGTAGAAGAAGGGTGAGGAGGAGGAAGAGGAGGAGGAAGCTTAAGAAAAAAAGAGTCAGGATAATAAGATTTTTAACATAGTTGGCTATTTCATGGCTCCTTCTCCTCTTACAACACGGAACAGATCGGGCTGTGTCGCGCTTTTAGCGAAACATTAATTTTTAATAAACTGCCAGGCCACTCCAAACTCCCCGCTTCTTTCCGGGACTTCTTTTGATGTTGGTGACCTCCCCCTTGAGCGGATTTATTCACGTGGAAGCTTATGGCTGTGACGCGGCCCTCGTGCTCCGCGTGCCGTCTGCTCGACAGGAAATGATGGGAAATCAAACGACACTTTAGCAGGAGAGCCTTTTGTCGTCGATTTGGTCCGGGTATGTTTTATTGTTGATATCCACACAAAAAGTAAAAAACAGTGAGTGAATGGAGTTGGTTTTTGAAGCGTATGTCTTTGGATTTGCTTAGGTTGCTGTCGGTATGGTATGCGTACTTGCTGTTTATTAGAACGTGAAAATAGAGAGAGAGACAGACAGACAGACAGAGAGAGACAGAGACAGAGAGAGAGAGAGACGGAGAGAGAACAGACAGAGACAGAAAGAGACAGAGAGAACAGACAGACAGAGACAGAAAGACAGAGACAGAAAGAGAGACAAAGACAGAAAGAGAGAGAGTGTGTGTCTAACTAAGCTAGACAGGTGCAAATTGTCGGTCAACTTGCCATTGCTAAGCACACACCAAAGGCAACACCTTTGTTCAGCACACACAAAAGACAAAACCTTTGTTAAGCACACACAAAAGACTCCTTTGTTAAGCACACACACAAAAGACAACACCTTTGTTAAGCGCACACACAAAAGACAACACCTTTGTTCAGCACACACAAGAGACAACACCTTTGTTAATCACACACAAAAGACAACACCTTTGTTCAGCACACACACAAAAGACAACACCTTTGTTAAGCACACACACAAAGAAACACCTTTGTTAAGCACACACGAAAGACAACACCTTTGTTAAGCACACACAAAAGAAAACACCTTTGTTTAGCACACACACAAAAGGCAACACCTTTGTTAAGCACACACACAAAAGAAATACCTTTGTTAAGCACACACACAAAAGAAACACCTTTGTTAAGCACACACACAAAAGACAACACCTTTGTTAAGCACACACAAGACACAACACCTTTGTTAAGCACACACAAAAGACACCTTTGTTAAACACACACACAAAAGACAACACCTTTGTTCAGCACACACACAAAAACCAACACCTTTGTTAAGCACACACCCCAAGGACAACACCTTTATTAAGCACACAAAAATACAACTCCTTTGTTAAGCACACACACAAAAGACAACTCCTTTGTTAAGCACACACACAAAAGACAACTCCTTTGTTAAGCGCATACACACAAAGACAACTCATTTGTTAATCACACACAGAACAGACAACACCTTTGTTAAGCACACACACAAAAGACAAACACCTTTGTTAAGCACACACACAAAAGACAACACCTTTGTTAAACACACAGAACAGACAACACCTTTGTTAAACACACACAGAACAGACAACACCTTTGTTACACACACAAAAAGACAACACCTTTGTTAAACACACACCAGAACAGACAACACCTTTGTTTAAACACACAAAACAGACAACACCTTTGTTAAACACACAAAACAGACAACACCTTTGTTAAACCACACAGAACAGATAACACCTTTGTTAACACACAAACAGACAACACCTTTGTTAAGCACTCGCAAAGCTGTTATTACTGTTATTGATATTTAAAGCCCACCGACTGTGTATAGCCATATCAGGGCTATACACCGTTTTCAAAACACACAATACTTCAACATTGTTACTGTTACCCTAACAACATTTCAATACATTCGCAATACTTCAAAGGAAAAAAAAACATACATAAAAAAATTAAATCGACCATATATCTGTGATATAAACATGAGATGATATAGAAAGAGGGGCAGAGAGACATGAGAGACAAGTCGAGAACAAAAGAGAGAGAGAGAGAGAGAGAGAGAGAGAGAGAGAGAGAGAGAGAGAGAGGCAAATTCATCATTATTAACACTCGCAAATGGAGCCCTCAACCAAATAAGTGAGGTGAGAGTAGAGAGACAGAGATAGAGAGCAAGCGAGAGAGGGAGAGAGAGAGAGAGAGAGAGAGAGAGAGAGAGAGAGAGAGAGAGAGAGAGAGAGGCAAATTCATCATTATCAACACTCGCAAATGGAGCCCTCAACCAAATAAGTGAGGTGAGAGTAGAGAGACAGAGATAGAGAGCAAGCGAGAGAGGGAGGGAGAGAGAGAGAGAGAGAGAGAGAGAGAGAGAGAGAGAGAGGCAAATTCATCATTATCAACACTCGCAAATGGAGCCCTCAACCAAATAAGTGAGGTGAGAGTAGAGAGACAGAGATAGAGAGCAAGCGAGAGAGGGGGAGAGAGAGAGAGAGAGAAGAGAGAGAGAGAGAGAGAGAGAGAGAGAGACAGACAGACAGAGAGAGAGAGGCAAATTCATCATTATCAACACTCGCAAATGGAGCCCCTCAACCAAATGAGTGAGGTGAGAGTATATGTGTGCGTGCGTGTGTGGGTATGTGTATGAGAGAGACAGAGATAGAGAGCAAGCGAGAGAGAGAGAGAGAGAGAGAGAGAGAGAGAGAGAGAGGCAAATTCAGTATTTTTCACACTCACAAAAGGTGTCCACAACCAAATGAGTGTGGTGTGCGTCCGTGCGTATGTGGGTATGTGTATGAGAGAGAGAGAGAGAGAGAGAGAGAGAGAGAGAGAGAGAGAGAGAGAGATAGACAGATGGATAGATAGATAGATAGATACATAGATAGATAGAGAGATAGATACATAGATAGATAGACAGATGGATAGATAGAGAGAGAGAGAGAGACAGATAGATAGATAGATAGACAGATAGATAGATAGATAGAGAGAGAGATAGATAGATAGATAGACAGATGGATAGATAGACAGATAGTATAGATAGATAGATAGATAGATAGACAAGATAGATAGAAGATAGATAGATAGATAGATAGATAGATAGATAGATAGATAGATAGATAGAGACACTGACAGACACTGACACATGGTTTATTGTGAAGGCCACCGACCCATACACAAACCAGGAAGTGGGGGAGGGGGTAACATTGTTAACATGCATCTTGCATACTTTTCATTCGTCATCCGTTTTGCAGTAGCAATGTACAGAGATAGATAGATAGATAGATAGATAGATAGATAGATAGAGAGAGAGAGAGAAGACAGACAGACAGACAGACAGACAGACAGGCAGACAGACAGACAGAGAGCTAGAGATCGCACACTCAGCATTATTAGCACTCACATGTGGTATCCCACGAAAGAAACTGCCAGAAAAGAATTAATAATGTAAATATCTTCACACTCTTGAGTCCCTGGGATAAAAGGATCTTTTTCAAAAACTCCCTGCGATTATGGGATATTCTCAGACCCCATGCCTGTTGCCATAAGCCTTTTGCAGTTTCCTGTCTAGTGTGCCCCTAATTCCTCTGTCTCTGTCTGTCTCTGTGTGTCTGTGTGTGTGTCTGTCTATGTGTCTGTGTCTGTCTGTGTGTCTGTCTATCTCTCTCGGTGGTCTCTTCTTGTCTCTGCTTCTCTGCCTCTGTCTGTCTGTCTGTCTGTCTGTCCTCTCTTCTCTCTGTCTCTGTCTTCTCTCTCTCTCTCTCTCACACACACACGTATCACTTCTTTTCCTCCTCTTTTCTTTTTGCTTACTCTCTCTCTCTCTCTCTCTCTCTCTCTCTCTTTTCTCCTCTCTCTCTCCCTCTTTCTTTCTCTGATTTCTCTCTCATTTTTTCTTCCTCTCCTTTCCATTCCCCTCTCTCTCTCCCATTCTCTGTCTTCTGTCTATCTCTCCCTCTTTTCCTCTTTCTCCCTCTCGTCCTATCTCTCCCTTTTTCTCTGTTTCCTTGTCTGTCTCTCTCTTCCCCTGTTCCTTTCTCTCTCTTCTTCTCTCTCTCCGTCTCTGTGTCTCTGCCTGTCTGTCTATCTCTGTTCTGTCTGTCTCTGTCTCTGCTTGCTCTGTCTCTGTCTGTCTGTCTATCTATCTGTCTGTCTGTCTGTCTGTCTCTCTCTCTCTTTGTTCAACTTTTTAAATTAATGTAAGTTTATCTCCAGTGAAGATATTACTTTATATTGTTTTTATGTTTGTTTGCCGGATTTGGGTCTTCCTCTTACTTATATGACTAATTATGTCGGGTGGTTAACTGTTTTTTTTCAACTTTTTGTTCAACTTTTTAAATTAATGTAAGTTTATCTCCAGTGAAGATATCACTTTATACTGTTCTTATGTTTATTTGCCGGATTTGGGTCTTCCTCTTATTTATTTGACTAATTACGTCTGGTGGTCAACTGTTTCTTCAACTTTTTGTGCAACATTTTGTTCAACTTTTTTTCCGTTCAATTTTTTCTTCATCTTTAGGAAAAAAATTCAAATGGATAAATGTCACCCATGACTATATTTATAAATCTTTGTTTCGAGAAAACGTCGCCGAAAAATTTAATGACTTTGTTTTATGCTGTTTGCCACAAGGACAAAAATGTCAATGGCAATAAACCATTTTCAGTTTCAGTTTCAGTTTCAGTTTCAGTTTCAGTTTCAGTTTCTCTCTCTCTCTCTCTCTCTCTCTCTCTCTCTCTCTCTCTCTCTCTCTCTCTCTCTCTCTCTATCTCTCTCTCTCTGTAGAGAGTGTGGGATGGGAGTGGGAAAGATGGAAGATCAGGCACTTGAAATCACACAGTGTGGTATGAGGTGTACAGCTGGGTATACTTTGTTATGTGCGAACAAATGTTTTCTCATGCAACAACAGCAACAGCAAAAGCAACAACAATAGAATCAGTATTAACGAGTATATGTTAAGATGTGTTCTGTGTGAATAGGTTGTCATTAATATGATGATTTAGCTGATAGCACGGTGTTATTGGTTTACATATATATGTATATGTATATGTATGTAAATATGTATCTATACATATATGTATAATTTTTATATATGTACGAGTATATATATATATATATACATATGTATGTATATATATGTGTGTGTGTATGTGTGTGTGTGTGTGTGTGCGTGCGTGTGTGTGTGTGTGTGTGTGTGTGTGTGTGTGTGTGTGTGTGTGTGTGTGTGTGTGTGTGTGCGGTAATTCGTTTGTGTAGCCGAAAACAAGATTAATAAAAACAAAAGCCGGGGAAGATGGCGGTAATGTGGTGGTGGTGGTGGTGGTGGTGGTGGTGGGGGCAGGGAATTGAACACAACAGCTGAGGTGGGGGGCTACCTCCCGCGTCGTCTACAAGTAGTGGTGTGTGTTTTTAAAAGGATTACGGTAATCTAGGATCAAAGGCACTCAGGTGAGGTGGCCGACTGGGGCGGGTTGTATATATCTGTACATTGCTTTCGTGGCATGGTCGATTGTTGAGAGGATTAAGTGTACCGCCCTTCGACCGACTGATTGTCACACACAAAAAATTCTCACACACACAAAAAATTCTCACTCACACAAAAAAGTGTCTTCTAACCCCGTACATTATAAAATATCGTTTCTTTCGTATCTCGAGTTTAGTTCTTCCCTGGAAACAATAAACTTTGGCCTCGTTTGCTATGCGTCTTAAACCTTTGACTCCCGCACCCTGTCCACCAGCATCCTGCATTGTCAAACTCCAGCACCCAGTCCACCTGCATCCTGCATTGTCAACCATGCTCATCATCATCATCATCAAGTGCCCGGCCGCCTGGCGTTGCTCCTCCATGTGTATCTATCCCTTCTTGCCGCAAGCATATCTTCCAAACTCTCCGTCCTCAGCCACCCTGCCAGTCCTCCAACATTTTTTAACCATGCCAGCAAAAGCAAAAACTTAACCCTTTGATTCCCTCACCCTATCCAGCAGCTTCCTGCAAGTCTTGATGGAGGCAGACACAAGTAGGTCACTCATAAGGAAGATTAGGAAAAGACAGGCAACATTTATAGGCCATACGTTGGAGGACTTGCAGGATGGCTGAGGACAGAGAGTTTGGAAGATATGCTGGCGGCAAGAAGGGTTAAGTTTTTACCGTCAAAGGTTTAAGTTTGAGGGAGTCAAAGGGATAAGTTTTTGCAGTCACAGTTTCAAAGTTTTTGCAGTCAGTATATAGGATGCGAGGCGTGGACAGTCAGCAAGCATAGACAGAGCAAGATTGAGGCAGCCGAGATGTGGTTTCTCAGAAGAATGTTGAGAGTTCCATGGACAGCAAAGAAAACAAACGAGACAGTCTTGATGGAGGCAGACACAAGTAGATCACTCATAAGGAAGATTAGGAAAAGACAGGTAACATTTATGGGTCATTTTATGAGGAAGGGGGATTTGGAGCACCTGGTCACAACGGGAAGGCTGGGGGGAAAGAGAGCACCAGGTAGACACAGGGAGAGAATGCTGGACGGACTTGCAGAGTGGCTGGGGATGAGGAGGGTGGGGGAGATGCTAGGGGCAACGAGAGATAGAGATGGTTGGAAGTCCATGGTCGCCAACGCCATGCGGCAGGGCACCTGATGATGATGATGATGATGATGATATAGGGTGCGGGAGTCAGAGGGTTAACTTTTTGCAGTTGGTACATAGGGTGTGGGAGTCAAGAAGGTTAATGCTCTAATCATTCTGATAGTGTCAAATGTTTCATGTGTTGTTTCCTTTTCCCTATTTCAAGACCTTTGTCAGCGCATAAGGGTTTTTTTCGCGGACCCTCGAGGAACCTGCAGGATAACCGCCGGTTGATTTGGGGTAAAGCGCATATGGAATTGCCCGAGCTCAATGAATTCAATCTTGAACAAACACTAAACAAATTTCCAAACTCCAATTTCTTTCAAATCTGTGTTTATTTCAATTGATTTGTGGACAATTCGGTTTCCATTTTATATCGCGAGACGTAAGCATAGCATGAGTGAGTGATTCTGTTTTCAAGCTATTTTCAACAATCAAAAGAATTCTCTCCCTCAAAAAAAAAAAAAAAAAAAAAAAAAAAAAAGGTATAACCAAATATTAAGGAAATGAAATTATCATGTGCACATTTCTACTGTTAGACCATGTCTCTGAGAGAGAGAGAGAGAGAGAGAGAGAGAGAGAGAGAGAGAGAGAGAGAGAGCAGACAGACAGACAGACAGACATACAGACAGACAGACTGGCAGACAGACAGAGAGACGCAGAGAGAGAGAGAGAGAGACAGACAGACAGACAGACATACAGAGACAGAGACAGAGACAGAGAGATTCATCCATTCATCTATACATCCA
>CM060313.1:71369790-71372290 GCA_030674185.1 Monoplex corrugatus
AGTAAAGTAAAGTAAAGTAAAGTAAAGTACAGTAAAGTAAAGTAAAGTACAGTAAAGTAAAGTAAAGTACAGTAAAGTAAAGTAAGTAAAGTAAAGTAAAGTAAAGTAAAGTAAAGTAAAGTACAGTAAAGTAAAGAAACAGTAAAGTACAGTAAAGTAAAGTAAAGTAAGTAAAGTAAGTAAAGTAAAGTAAAGTAAAGTAAAGTTAAAGTAAGTAAAGTAAAGTAAAGTACAGTAAAGTAAAGTAAAGTAAGTAAAGTACAGTAAAGTAATAAGTACAGTAAGTAAAGTAACAGTAAAGTAAGTAAAGTAAAGTAAAGTAAAGTAAAGTAAAGTAAAGTAAAGTAAGTAAGTAAGTAAAGTAAGTAAAGTAAAGTAAGTAAAGTACAGTAAAGTAAGTAAAGTAAAGTAAAGTAAAGTAAGAAGTAAAGTAAAAAGTAAGTAAAGTAAAGTAAAGTAAAGTAAGTAAAGTACAGTAAAGTAAAGTAAAGTAAGTAAAGTAAAGAATAAAGTAAAGTAAGTAAAGTATAAGTAAAGTAAAGTAAGTAAAGTAAAGTAAAGTACAGTAAAGTACAGTAAGTAAAGTAAAGTAAAGTAAGTATACAGTAATAGTAAAGTAAAGTAAAGTAAAGTACAGTAAAGTAAAGTAAAGTAAAGTAAAGTAAGTAAGTAAAGTACAGTAAAGTAAAGTAAGTAAGTACAGTAAAGTAAAGTAAGTACAGTAAAGTAAAGTAAAGTAAAGTACAGTAAAGTAAAGTAAAGTAAAGTAAAGTAAAGTAAAGTAACAGTAAGTAGTAAAGTACAAGTAAAGTAAAGTAAAGTAAAGTAAAGTAAGTAAAGTAAAGTAAAGTAATAGTAAGTAAAGTAAAAGTAAGTAAAGTAACAGTAAAGTAAGTAAAGTAAAGTAAAGTACAGTAAGTAAGTAAGTAAAGTAAAGTAAAGTAAGTAAAGTACAGTAAAGTAAGAAGTATAAGTAAGTAAAGTAAAGTAAGTAAAGTAAAGTAAAGTAAGTAAAGTAAGTAAGTAAAAAGTCAGTAAAGTAAAGTAAGTAAGTAGTACAGTAAAGTAGTAAAGTATAAAGTAACAGTAAAGTAAAGTAAAGTACAGTAAAGTAAAGTAAGTAAAGTAAAGTAAAGTAAAGTAAAGTAAAGTAATAAGTAAAGTAAAGTAAAGTAATAAGTAAGTTAAAGTAAGTAAGTAAAGTAAAGTAAAGTACAGTAAAGTAAAGTAAAGTAAAGTAAGTAAAGTACAGTAAAGTAAAGTAAAGTAAAGTAAAGTAAGTAAGTAAGTAAAGTAAAGTAAGTAAAGTAATAAGTACAGTAAAGTAAAGTAAAGTAAAGTAAGTAAAAGTAAGTAAAAAGTAAAAGTAAGTAAAAGTAAAGTAAAGTAAAGTAAAGTAAAGTACAGTAAAGTAAGTAAAGTAAGTAAAGTAAAGTATAGTAAAGTAAGTAAAGTAAAGTAAGTGTATAAGTAAAGTAAAGTAAAGTACAGTAATAGTAAAGTATAAAGTAAGTAAGTAAAGTAAAGTAAAGTCAAAAGTAAGTAAAGTAAGTAAAGTAAAGGTAATAAGTAAAGTAAAGTAAGTAAAAGTAAAAGTATAAGTAAAGTAAAGTAAGTAAAGTAAAAGTAAAGTAAAGTAAAGTAAGTAAGTAAAGTAAAAGTAAGTAAAGTAAAGTAAAGTAAAGTAAAGTAAGTAAAGTAAAGTACAGTAAGAAGTAAAGTAAAGTAAAGTAAAGTAAAGTAAAGTAAGTAATAGTAAAGTAAAGTAAGTAAGTAAAGTAAGTAAAGTAAAGTAAGTACAGTAAAGTAAAGTAATAAAGTATAAGTAAAGTAAAGTATAAAGTTAAAGTATAGAAGTAAGTAAGTAAGTAAAGTAAAGTAAGTAAAGTAAAGTAAAGTAAAGTACAGTAAAGTAAAGTAAAGTAAAGTAAGTAAAGTAAAGTAAAGTACAGTACAGTAAAGTAAAAGTAAAGTAAAGTAAAGTAAAGTATAAAGTAAAAGTAAAGTAAAGTAAAGTAAAGTACAGTAAAGTAAAGTAAGTAAAGTACAGTAAAGTAAGTAAAGTAAGTAAAGTACAGTAAAGTACAGTAAAAGTAAAGTAAAGTAGAAATAAGTAAGTAAAGTAAAGTACAGTAAAGTAAAGTAAAGTAAAGTAAAGTAAGTAAGTAAAAAGTAAAGTAAAGTACAGTACAGTAAAGTAAAGTAAAGTAAAGTAAAGTAAAGTACAGTAAGTAAGTAAGTACAGTAAAGTAAAGAAAGTAAAGTAAAGAAGCAAAGCAAAGCAAAGCAAAGTAAACTAAATTAAAGTTAACTAAAGTAAGTAAGCAAGCAAGCAATTAGTAAGTGAATAAGTAAGTAAGTAACCTTATTTCTTATGAACCTCAAGTGCATTGCAGATACATGGGACACCGATTTATTTTGTTTTTTCTCTCTCTTTCTATTCCTGTTTGTCATTTAAAATTTGATACATGCGTCCTTCTTAATTGGCCCTTATTTTTTC
>CM060313.1:71382290-71387290 GCA_030674185.1 Monoplex corrugatus
TGATCAAGTCACCTCTGTTAGCATTTACGTGTGTCTGAAGGCCAAGTCCAGCATTATTAGCTTTCCCCTCAAGGATGGATGAGAAACACGATCTGCCTGAGAGAGAGAGAGAGAGAGAGAGAGAGAGAGAGAGAGAGAGAGAGAGAGAGAGAGATGTGTGTGTGTGTGTGTGGTGTGTGTGTGGGGTGTGTGTGTGGTGTGTGTGGGGGTTGTGGGTGTTGCGGTGTGGTTGTGTGTGTGTGGGGGGGGGGTGTAGTGTGTTGTGGGTGATGTGTGTGGTGTGTGTGTGTGTGTGTGTTGGGGGGGTGTGTGTGTTGTGTGTGTGTGTGTGGTGTGTGTGTGTGTGTGTGTGTGGTTGTGTGTGTGTGCGTGTTTGTGTGTGTTGTTGTGTGTGTGTTTGTGTGTGTGTGTGTGTATGTGTGTTTGTGTGTGTGTGTTGTGTGTGTGTGTGTGTGTGGTGTTGTGTTTTGTGTGGTGTGTGTGTGTATGTGTGTGTGTGTGTGTGTGTGTTTGGTATTGTGTTGTGTGGTGTGTGTTGTGTGGTATTTTGTGTGTGTGTGTGCGTGCGCGCGATCCTTTCTCTTCGCCATATAACGACAGAAATTCAAAAGAGGAAACGAAGGAGGAAAACAAGAAATAGACACAGCAGCAAAGTATGGAGCAACTTGTCAGGGATTACATACTTTATTCCATTGACTCCCGCGCCTTATCCGCCAACTACAAAAGCTCTGGCATTTGACTTGTTCACCCTATCCACCAGCTTCCTGCAGGAAGCTGGTCGATAGGGTGAAAGAGTCAAAGGTTTACGTTTTCGCTTTGCTAGCATGGTTGACAATGCAGGATGCCGGTGGACAAGGTGCTGCAATCAAAGAATTAAAGCAAAAGTATAATATATACAGGTTGCCATTGTGAGGCATACAGTATATATATATATAAAAAAAAAGATGGTGCAGGCATGGAATTGTCAAGAAATAAACAATAAATAAATGGCTGAATAACTGAATAGATAAATAAATAAAAAATAAATAAATGATAACTAACTAAATGAATAAATAAATAATAAATAAATAATAAATAAATAATAAATAATAAATAAATAAATAATAAATAAATAAATAAATAAATAAATAATAAATAAATAATAATAAATAAATAAATAAATAAATAAATAAATAAATAAATAATAAACAAATAAGGGCATAAAAAGAAGAAAAAAAAGAACACTCACAGTATGTGATGGCATGGTTAGCGCAAGGGACTACTGACTGGTAAGATGTGTTTTTTAAATCGTGATTAGTTTTATCCAAATCATTGTGGGATTTTTCTGGCCCAAATACCGGCTCTTTCCAGGAGTTCAGAGTGTTGTGGGTTCATAGGGAAGACCGGAAGCACACAGTCGGGTCTCATCCACTTCACAGATACGTCACTGAGGGCGTCGCTCGAATCTCCTGACCAACATCGCTTTTGTATCTCTCGGGCCTGGTTGACACCAGGATATGTTATGATTGTAAGCGCAGAGTACAGCCCTGTCACGTAGTAGTCTCAAATACTACTACTACTACTACTACTAGTAGTAGTAGTAGTAGTAGTAGTAGTAGTAGGGACTGGCTCTCAATGGCCTAGGCCTTGCGGCCTATTTACGTCCCCTCTTTCTCAACTATTTCTAATACAGGTGTTAAAATGCGCATTTTCTTTTTGTTTGCATAAGCCTAATCAGGCCTTCAATCATCAAAATCGATAAAAAATTCTTTGAATTTTGGAATTTCGTCCAAAAAATTCTTGAATTTGTTAGTATCTTGTGCAAATGTTATGTTAGTTGGGAGTTTATTCCACAAAGGGGCTACTCGATGTGAAAAAGACAATTTTCTTGTGTTAGTACGACAGTGCTGAATAAATATCTTTCCTTCCTTGTTTCTTGTGATATTACATTGTGAAACAGAAAAGAGTGAGTCAACACAAGTATTATCAACTCCATAGCATCATGATTATCGGGTCCACCTTCATTCTCATCACAGCAGTGTGAAAATTGCCCCAGCCTTTGTTGTCATTGGGGTGACGTGGATTATAGAACAAACAAACAAAAAACGAAAAAAAAAAAAAAGCAAAAAAAGAAAAAGAAGGAAAAGAAAAGAAAAGACACAAGAAAGAAAGAAAAGAATGTAAAAAAAAAAATTGCAATGGGGGAACTAGTTCCAAGATTTCTTTATATTATTGTTCCCCGAATGTCAGTATGAATATGATATTAACCTGACATTTGAATGTTTATGGGGATCATGGCTATAGTGTGAGTGAGTGTGTGTGTGTGTGTGTGTGCGTGCGTGCGTGTGTGTGTGTGTGTGTGTGTGTGTGTGTGTGTGTGTGTGTGTGTGTGTGTGTGTGTGTGTGTATGTGTGTGTGTGTGTGTGTGTGTGTGTGTTCTTCACATACATACACGCTCACAAATCCCGTACACAATAACACGTACTCTGTCTCTGTCTCTCTGTCTCTGTCTCTCTCTGACTCTCTCTGTTTCTCTCTGTCTCTTTCTGTCCCTCTGTCTCTCTGTCTCTGTCTGTCTGTCTCTGTCTCTGTCTCTCTGTCTCTGTCTCTGTCTCTGTCTGTCTCTCTCTCTCTCTCAAAAAAAAACAAAACACCCCAAAACAAAAAAAAACCAAACAAACAAGCAAACAAAAACAAAAAAAAGGAAAAAATTTAAAAAGGAAGAAAATCGAGACAGGCGAGTCATGACAGACAATTTGTCATTCAATCATCCAGCAGACATATGTCACAGTTTATGACGTCAATCATGGCTTCCGTTTATTATTGTCGTCATCATCTTCGTCATCATCATCACCATCATCATCATCACCACTATCATCATCATCGTCGTCACTATACTCATTTATCACAAACACCGACAACTGCCAAAAATTAAATTTTCTAGCGTCAATATTTGGAAGGGAGCGGGGGTGGGGTGGGGGTCGGATGGGTTAGTGAGGTTATGATAGCGTACTAGGGTTTTACTTTTTTTTTTTTTAATAACTTTTTAAGATTTTAAAAATATTTTTTCTATTCTTTTGTTCCCGTAGCATCCGCTACCGAAAGACGAGGTTAAATAAACACGATCAATTCAACGTGCTTAACAAATAGGCGTGTGACCAGTTCTTTGTCGTTTTGTTTCTTTATATCTTATTTTGTTTATAACTGCTTTCTCTTTTTCATGCATTTACTTTCCTCTGCTTTGATGACTGAGATCCCACGTCGCTCATTCCCGCTAATTTCCGCTCATTCCCGCTCATTCCTGCTCCTCAATCACACGACTAATCCTAAGTTCATCCATTCGAAATCTCAGTGCTAGGAAACTCATGGAGGCCATCGATATCAAGCTATCATTGGGGGGCAGCCCCTACATGGGACTCTGCATTGCTGCAGGGGTCATTCTTGTGGAATTCAACAGTGCCAGATCTTATCCAACCCGCTAAGGGCACTGCCCACTGAGCACAATGCTTACGACAAAATCGTTCAGTCACGGGATTCAGACCCGAGTGAAGAAGTCCCCTGGTAAGGTGACCGTCACTACACTGATATATTATGAGCATACAATAAAACGATCATCATCATCATCAGGTGCCTTGCCGCATGGCGTTGGCGATTATGGACTTCCATCTGTCTCTATCTCTTGTTGCCTCAAGCATCTTTTCCACCCTCCCTGTCTTCAGCCACTCTGCAAGTCCGTCTAGTATCTTCTTTCTGGGTCTACCCGGTGCTCTCCTCCCCCCCCCCCCCACCCCAGCTTTCCTGTTGTGACCAGGTGTTCCAATTCCCCTTTCCTTATAAAATGGTCTATGAATGTTGCCTGCCTTTTCCTAATCTTCCTTATGAATGATCTACTTGTGTCTGCCTCCATCAAGACTGTCTCGTTTGTTTTCTTTGCTGTCCATGGAACTCTCAACATCCTTCTTAGAAACCACATCTCGGCTGCCTCAATCTTGTTCAACAAAAAGATACACGAATTTAAAACGAGAGACAAACCCAAAACAAGTATGACTGCCTGCATTCAAGCAAACAGGAACCAAAAAAAAAAAAAAAGAAAAAAAAAAAAACCACGAAAAAAGAATCAGAACGCGTGTTTAATACAACACAAGACAGGTGCAAATTTTCGGCCAGCTGGCCTTTGTCAAGAGACAAACTAAGAAAGACCTGGATGGGTGCCGTCAAAGAGACGAGACTTGACGTTATATGGCATTTCTCCATTACAAGCCCTCTGGTTTGCCGCTAACGCTAACCGCCAACTGTTTCTCTCTGCGTCACCCGTAATGGCGGAAGTGGACAGACAAAAGAGAGAGAGAGAGAGAGAGAGAGACAGAGACAGAGAACAGAGACAGAGAGACAGACAGAGAGAGAGAGAGACAGAGAGAGAGACAAGACAGATAGAGAGAGAGACAGACAGACAGAGAGACAGACAGACAGACAGACAGAGAGAAGACAGAAGAGAGAGAGAGAGAGAGAGAGAGAGAGAGAGAGAGAGAGAGAGAGAAGAACGACAACGCTCATTCTTTATTGCAGAACAGACATTGCCGTTCCCGGTTTAGCCAGATTTTTTTTTGTGTACAGTTATAATAAAGTCACAGAGATATGAATGAGCAAATTAACCTTTTCGCTTCTTTGCCTCTGAGCCCAATGTAAACAGCACCACTTACAGTGCCTCCACGGTTCCTGCTAAAGTCCACACGATCAAAGAGTATCAGCAGGTAGGCGCCAGAGTTTAAACCCAGTCCTTTGCAAACACAATTAGTACTGTCAACATAGCATACACACAACAACACGTGCAATACACACAGTACGATTCTTGTTTCTGTAACCAATAACTGTGTCGACATTGTGTGTGTGTGTGTGTGTGTTGTGTGGTGTGTGTGTTGTGTGGTGTGTGTGTGTGTGTGTGTGTTGTGTGTTTGTGTGTGTATGTGATGTGTGTGTGCGTAGTGTGTGGTAGTGTGTGTGTGTGTGTGTGTGTTGTGTGT
>CM060313.1:71392290-71394790 GCA_030674185.1 Monoplex corrugatus
TTTCTGTCTGTCTGTCTCTGTCTCTGTCTCTGTCTCTATCTCTGTCTGTCACTCTGTCTGTCTCGCTGTCTCTCTTCTCTCTATCTCTCTCTTTCTCTCCCTGTCTCCTCTGTCTCTGTCTATCTGTCTCTGTCTCTCTTTCCCTCTGTCTGTCTGGCTGGCTGTCTCTCTCTGTCTGTATCTTTGTCTCTCATTGTCTTTCTGTCTGTCTCTCTCTCTCTGTCTCTCTGTCTGTCTCTGTCCCTCTCCCCCTATCGCTCTGTCTGTCTGTTTATGTGTGTCTCTCTCTGTCTCTCTCTCTTTCATTGTGTCTCTATCTGTTTGTCTGTCTGTCTATCTCTCCCTGTTTCTCTGTTTTGTTGTCTGTCTGTCTGTCTCTGTCTCTATCCTGTCGTCGTCTGTTTCTGTCGTCTGCTCTCTTTCTCCCTGTCTCTGTCTCTCTTTCCCTCTGTCTGTTCTTCTGTCTGTCTCTGTCTGTCTGTCTGTCTGTCTTCTCTCCCTGTCTCTGTTTCTGTCTGTCTGTCTCTTCTGTTCTCTGTCTTGTCTCTGTCTCTACTCTGTCTGTCTGTCTGATTGTTTGTTTGCTGTCTGTCTCTCTTCTCTCTCCTGTCTCTGTCATTGTCTCTGTCTCTCTTTCTCTGTCTGTCTGGCTGTGTCTCTCTCTGTCTGTCTCGCTCTCGTCTCGTCTTCTCTGCCTCTGTCTTCTGCTCTTCTTCTTTCTTTTTCTCTCTCTCTCTCTCTCGTCATTCTGTGTCTTGCTCTACTCTCTCGTCTCTCTGTCTCTCTCTCTTCTCTCTCTCCCCCTTCCCCTGATTCCGCTACTCACAAATCCCATTGTATGCACTCAGTATGCACGCGTGCGTGTTCGTATCATAAACCCCGTAAAGCATGCACGCAAAACTAGTCCCAATATGAAATTGAACGCAAAGACCAACACGAAAACTTTCATTCTTTGATTGTTTTCTTTAAAAACAAACTGACAGATATACACAGAGACAAGCACACACAACAGCGTGGCAAACCTTCAGTCTTCTATAGTCTATGGTGTTTGCTTAACAAACACGTCCAAGTATTGCAATTTCCCATCTAAGCAAACCTAAGATAAGAAAGTCAACATAACGGATATGCTTTTGTAGACACGAAAAATGACTTTTTTTTTTCATCCACTCACGGAAAGTCTGCTTTGGACTGGAGAATGGGAACAATAATAAAAAGAAAGAAAGAAAGAGAAAAAACAAAAAAACGAAAACTGCTGAGCGTTTTTACAGTATAGTGTTAATAGTGGTTGTCTTCTCTTTGCTGTTTTCTCTTTCTCTGTCTCTCTGTCTCTCTCTGTTCCTCTCTCTCTCTCTCTCTCATTGTGTCTCTGTCTGTCTGTCTATCTTTCGCTGTTTCTCTGTTTCTGTCTGTTTGTCTCTGTCTCTGTCTCTGTCTCTATCTCCATCTCTGTCTGTCTGTCTGTCTCTCTCTTTCTCTCTATCTCTCTCTTTCTCTCCCTGTCTCTGTCTATCTGTCTCTGTCTCTCTTTCCCTCTGTCTGTCTGGCTGGCTGTCTCTCTCTCTGCCTGTATCTTTGTCTGTCATTGTCTTTCTGTCTGTCTCTCTCTCTGTCCTCTTCTGTCTGTCTGTCTCTGTCTCTCTGTTTCTCTGGTTGCCCCTCTCTCTCTCTCTGTTTCTGTGTCTCTGTCTCTCTTTCTCTCTCTTCCTCCCCCTTCCCCTGATTCCCGCTACTCCACAAATCCCATTGTATGCACTCAGTATGCACGCGTGCGTGTTCGTATCATAAACCCCGTAAAGCAAGCATCGCAAATCTAGCCCACAATATGAAACCGAACGCGAAGACCAACACGAAAACTTTCATTCTTTCGATTGTTTTCTTTAAAAACAAACTGACAGATATACACAGAGACAAGCACACACAACAGCGTGGCAAACCTCCCAGTCTTCTATAGTCTATGGTGTTTGCTCAACAAACACGTCCAAGTATTGCAATTTCCCATCTAAGCAAACCTAAGATGAGAAAGTCCACATAACGGATATGCTTTGTAGACACGAAAAATGACATCTTTTTTTTTTTTCATCCGCTCACGGAAAGTCTGCTTTGGACTGGAGAATGGGAATAAAAAAAAATAAGATAAAAATAATAAAACTGCCGAGTGTTTTTACAGTATAGTGTTAATAGAGTTTGTCTTTTTTCTGCTCTCTCGTTCACTTTCTTCATGAAATTCATGACCAACATGAAAGGGTCAGTAAGTCTATTTTGTCATGTTTTTATTTAAATATCACACACACACACACACACACACACACACACACACACACACACACACACACGCACACACCACACACACACACCACACGTGCGCTCGCGCGCATATACATACATATATACATACACTCACACACGCACACAAACACACACACGAACTCACTACACACATATACACAGACACACATACACACGCACACTCACACAGACACACAGACAGACATACAGAAAG
>CM060313.1:71402290-71407290 GCA_030674185.1 Monoplex corrugatus
TTTCTTCTCTGTCTCTGTTTAAATTTTAAGTCTTTTGTTGTATCCTACTTTCTTTTATTTTAATGCAAGCAGATTAGTAACGGCAGATATGTACGCGGGTCTATGTGATAATTCCTATACCGTTGGAAAATACAGTTTCAGTTCAGTTCAGTTCAGTTCAGTTCAGTTCATGTCTGTCTCTGTGTCTGTCCGTCTGTCTGTTTGTCTGTCGTCTTCTAGCTTTTCTTTCTGTCTCTTTCTTTCTCTCTCTCTCCCCCTCTCTCTCTCTCTCTTTTTCTTTTTTTCTTTTTTTGTTGTTGTTGTTCGTTCGTTCCTTGATTTAACGTGTTTTCACTATAAGTGATATTAGTTGTTGTTGTGCATATGAGTTTATGCCTATAAGTATATTTATATATTTATCTAATATCTGTCTGTTTGTCTGTCTGCTTTCTCTCTCTCTCTGCTCTCTCTCTCTCTCTCTCTCTCCTCTCTCTCTCTCTCTCTCTCTCTGTGTCTCTGTCTTTCTATCTCTCTCTGTCTCTCTCTGTCTGTCTGTCTCTCTCTCTCTCACCCTCTCTCTCTCTCATTTTCTGCATCTCTCTCTCTCGCCCTCAGTCTGTCACTGTGTCTCTATCTCTACGTCCGTCCGTCTGTCAGTCCGTCTGTTAGCCTGTCTGTCTGTCTGCTTGCCTGTCTTTCTTTCTGTCTGTCTCTGTCTGTTTCTGTCTCTCTGTCTCTTTCCCTCTCTGTCTGTCTCTGTCTCTGACTGTCTCTGTCTCTTTCCCTCTCTGTCTGTTTGTCTGTCTCTGTCTCTGTTTCTGTCTCTCTGTCTCTTTCCCTCTCTGTCTGTCTGTCTGTCTGTCTGTCTCTCTCTCTCTCTCTCCTCCCCTCTCTCTCCTCTCTTTCTCTCCCTCTTCCTCTCACCCATTCTAGGTCTGACTATACCTTCTATCTCAGCTTCACCGCAAGGTGGTAAATCACTCAAGGGAAAACAGGTTAGAATATATTTGTCGTTGCGTGCGGAGCCGCCGGCCCTTCCATTTACCTTATACAGAAGTAGGAAACACGTCGTCCTTCGCCTGGTTTACCTGTATATGTTGAACCGTAAATAGTTGAACCTTTGATACCTGTCATGTACCGTGTCGTGTCGTGTCGTGTGGTTGGGTTGGGTTGGGTTGGAGACAGAGAGACAGAGACAGACAGACAGACAGACGACAGGCGGACAGGCAGACAGACAGCAGACAGTCACACAGACAGGCAGGCAGACAGACAGCAGACAGACAGAAGGACAGGCAGACAGAGACAGACAGTAAGACAGACAGGCAGACAGACAGACAGACAGAAAGAAAGAAAGAAATTAAGAAAGAAAGAAAGAAAGAAAGAAAGAAAGAAAAAGAAAGAAAGAAGGAAAATCCGAATCCGAATCAATGATTTATTCACGTAGGTCACATCCCTTCATGAAGGAGTGTGATTTAAAAAAATAAACTTCCAGCCATACATTTGCACGATACAAGCAAGAGAAAGCACGAGACAGACTATGAAAGTGAGAGAGAGAGAGAGAGAGAGAGGGGAGAGAGAGAGAGAGAGAGAGACAGACAGACAGAGACAGAGAGACAGAGAGAGACAGAGAGAGTGAACGTGAGAGTGAGAGAGAGGGAGAGAGAGAAAGTGAGAGAGAGAGAGAGGGGGGGTGAGTGAGTGACCGAGTGAGTGTGTGTGTATGTGTGTGTGTGTGTGTGGAGAGAGAGAGAGAGAGAGAGAGAGAGAGAGAGAGTGAATGAGAGACACTAAATGAGAGACAAAGATGCAGACAGATAAACAGACAAACACAGAAACAAAGCGACAGAAACAAAGAGGTAGAGACAGAGAGACAGCATGCTCGTTGCATTTTTCATTAAAAAAAAAATCATTATCACATTGTATATAATGATTAAAAGCAATCCTAATTTACCCCCCCCCCCTCCCACTCCCCTCAAAAAAGAAAAGACAAAAACAGAAAACGACATATATTTCATTAAGAAAAATAATACTAATAGTCCCCCAAAGACACCATATGACATTTTTATGAAGCAAGAGAAATTAGAGCACCTGGTCACAACAGGAAAGCTGGAGGGAAAGAGAACTCCAGGGAAAAAAAAACAGGGAGAAAATATTGGATGGACTTGCAGGGTGGCTGAGGACAGAGAGAGAGAGGGTGAGAGATGTACATGTACTTTGCAGCAACAAGGGATAGATCGCCAACGCCATGATGATGATGATGATGAGGATGATGATGATGAGGATGACGACGACGAATCCCCAAAGAAGATCTTTCATTCCCTCACTTGCTCACTCACTCACTCGCTCACTCACTCACTCACTCACTCACTCATCCTTTCATTCATACCTACCATGAAAACTCTTCTGTCCTCAATGACCACCACAGCGCGGAGCTTGTCAGTCACCTATCCTACTAGATCTAACAGTCCAAGAGAGAGAGGAAAAAAATGATAGCCTACATAATTATTCCTTCAGCCGTCAAGACGTAGGGTACACCGACAGTATATCTGATCGCTCTGTCAGCCTGTCTGTCAAAGTATGCCCCGCACCGTAGACCTAATGTATCGCTCTCATCCTCTTCGGCCACAGTGGATTATATTGTCTGTATCGGACTTTGCCTCTGCGTGTGTGTGTGTGTGTCCGACGAACCTGTTGTGGGTTTTTACAAGCGCGCCCTGTTTGTAAGGTTATATATATAGCATTTCTCTTTCTGTCTCTGTCTGTGACTCTGTCTCTGTCTCTGTCTCTGTGTCTCTTAATCTCTGTCTCTTTCTCTCTCTCTCTCTTGTCTCTGTCTGTCTGTTTGTCTCTCTGTCTCTGTCTCTGTCTGTCTGTCTCTCTGTGTCTCTGTATGTCTGTTTGTCTGTCTCTGTTTGTCTGTCTGTCTCTTTCTGTGTCTCTGTGTCTCTGTCTCTGTCTGTCTGTCTGCTGGCTGGCTGGCTGGCTGGCTGGCTGTCTCTCTCTCTCTCTCCTCTCTCTCTCTCTCTCTCTCCCTCTCTCTCTCTCAAAATCTGCTGGCTATGAATAATCGCCCTAATTTAAAAAAAAAAAAAAGCTCCTTGCAGCTATCTCTCCATTCTCCTAACCCCATCCCTATCTCTCTATCTGTCTCTGTCTCTGTCTCTCTCTCACTCTCTGTCTCTCTCTCTCTCTCTTCTCTCTCTCTCTCTCTCTATCTCTCTTTCTCTCTCTGTCTCTCACTCTCTCTCTTTCTCTCCTCTTTCTTCTCTTTCTCTCTTTCTCTCTGTTTTCTCTCATTCTCCTCTCTTTCTCTCTCTCTCTTTCTCTCTCTCTGTCTCTCTCTCTCTCTAAAAATCTGGTAGTTATGAATAGTCGCCCTAAATTTCTTGAAAAAGAAAAAAACATGCTCTTTGCAGCTATCTCTCCACTTCTTTTGTACCCCCACCCCTACCCCCTACCCCTGTTTTTTTATTTTTTTTTTTTTTTATTATTCATAGTTTGTATGACACAAGAGAAAAAAAAACTCCCTCTCTGCCACAAACATTTTTAGGCGTATGCTCCCTACTGCTATCTGTACGTCTTCGGGCCGCCCTGCTCACACGAACTTTTTAAAAATTTTTTACAGATGATTGAAACGACCAAACATTTACCGCGCGTGGGTCTGTCCGTGTTTCATAACGACAGGATTTGTTTTTCAGTCAGTTCAAGTGTAAAGCAGAGCAGAAGTAAAGTAAAGCAGAGAAACAAACACATCGCCCAGAAACTTCAGCCCAACAGCTCCTGTTCAAGATTTTAATTTTCACCCCAGCGTGAAAGTTTTCAGGTGTGATCTCAAGGTTTTCAGAGAGAGAGAGAGTCAAGTTTCTTTGTGAGGTGTTGTTAAAGTAGTGAAAATAAAAAAAAAATAAATAAAAAAAAAAACGTACTACTACTGTGACAAATTTAACCTGAGGAAAATACTTTCAAATAATATCAGACATTTTACTGCTGTTTCATCTTTCTTTTTAAAGATCCTACCTCAAAACATAAACGAGACAGTCTTGATGGAGGCAGACACAAGTAGATCACTCATAAGGAGGATTAGGAAAAGACAAGCAACATTTATAGGCCATTTTTATGAGGAAGAGGGATTTGGAGCACCTGGTCACAACGGGAAAGCTGGAGGGAAAGAGAGCACCAAGTAGACCCAGGGAGAGAATGCTGGACGGACTTGCAGAGTGGCTGGGGATGAGGAGGGGTGGGGGAGATGCTGGGGGCAACGAGAGATAGAGATGGTTGGAAGTCCATGGTCGCCAACGCCATGCGGCAGGGCACCTGATGATGATGAGGAGGATGACCTCAAAACATACCTCTTCAGCCAAAATGTTTTCATGTAGAGAATCTTTCTTATATCTTGTACCCCCGTTTATGTGTCCATTGTAGAATCGTGAATAGGTTTGTGACTGTGAGCTTGCGTGTATGAGAGAGAATATGTTTTTGTAAGCCTAGATCCATAAATAAGGCAGTAGAGAAATAAATAAATGAATAAACACGTCATTATTAATACAAAATTAGCACTCAGAATTTAGTTTAAAAATCGAAATATGCATATGTAGGCTTAGATTCATAAAGAAGGCGCTAAATAAACATAAGTCATTATTTTTATCATTAATACAATTAACATTAGTTTAAAAAAGCGAAATATGCACATGTACGCTCAGATCCATAAATAAGGCGCTAGATAAATACAGGTCATTGTTATTATCATTAATACAATCAACACCCAGACTTTTAGTTTAAAAAGCAAAATATGCACATAACTTATAACAGAGAAGTTCCTCAGGCCAGTCTGGAAACAATACAAACCTGTGCAGTAAGACCATTATCATCATCATAAAGTGCCGCATGGCGTTGGCGATCATGGCCCTTCATATGCATCTATCCCTTGTCGCCGCAAGTACATCTCCCACCCTCTCTGTCCTCAGCCACCCTCTAAGTCTGTCCAATATTTTCTCCCTGGGTCCACCTGGTGTTCTCTTTCC
>CM060313.1:71419790-71429790 GCA_030674185.1 Monoplex corrugatus
TCCCTGATCTGCAACACACTCACGCTTCAATCACTTGCAGCTGCCCTACTGAGGGGCGCCACACACGTGGAAACATTCCCCAGTGGAATACTTTTCTTCTTTTGAAATGTCTCTATGTTTACATTGTTGAGACTTAAAGGTGCCATGAAGGTGTTAAGCTTTTCAGCGTGCACCGACATCGTTTGAAAAGGAAAAAAAAAGAGAAAACAAAAACGGCCGTCAAAAATCTGTCTGTGTGTCTGTGTCTGTCTGTGTCTGTCTGTCTGTCTGTCACTGTCTGTCTGTCCGTCTCTCACTCTCTCTCCCCTCCATCTCTCCCCCCTCTCTCTCTAGCTTTATCTGTCTGTTTCTCTCTCTGTCTCTCTCTGTGTCTCTGTCTCTGTCTCTCTCTCGCTCTATACGTTCATCTCTCTCTCTCTCTCTCTCTCTCGCTCTGTCTGTCTGTTCATCTCTCTCTCTCTCTCTCTCTCTCTCTCTCTCTCTCTCTCTCTCTTTCATTCTTTCTTTCTTTCTCTCTGAGTATGTGTATCAGTGTGTGTGTTTGATTTTAAGCGATCTACAACTTTGCAAGAGACAATATGCTGATAGAAACCAGAAAAACACGAAAGTAGAAACAGAACGAGTATTCATTATAAGAAAACAAGACTGGCGCAAATCTTCGGCCTGGTGGCCTTTGTCAAGCGTATCGAAAGACGGGAACCATAAAAAGAAACACGAAAACAGAATAAGAAAGCGTATTTAATAATTAATACAACAAGACAAGACATGCGCAAATTTTCGGCCGACTGGCCTTTGCCAAGCGTAAGATCATAAACAAACGAACACCAGATACAAAAATTAGGAGAAAATGACTGAAACTTCCCTGCTGTGAGAAAAGGAATAAAATGTCTTGTCTTGTCTTGTTGTATTAAATACGCATTTTTATTCTTTTTTCGTGGTTTGTTGTTGTTGTTTTTTTGTTTCCTGTTTGTTTGAACCCGGGCAGTCACACTTCCTTTGGATTTCGTATCTAAAGACAGCAAAGAATAAATACACAACACTCAGCAGGATAAAAAAAAAAAGGGCGACAATCACCCAAACATGGCGCTGAGCGGGAAAAAATGGCAGATGTGGATGCATATAACACTTAGCAGATAAAAAAAAAAAAAAAGGTAGAGAACTTCCCTAATGTTGTGAAGATTGTCTACTGGTTTTATCTGTTACATCTTGTGCATTTTTTGTTTTGGTTGTTTCTTGTATACTTGTCACAAAGGCCAGCTGATCAAACAATATTGTGCCTAGCCTATCTTGTTTTGTTATATCAAAGACACATTTTGATTTTATTTGTGTGTGTGTGTGTGTGTGTGTGTGTGTGTGTGTGTGTGTGTGTGTGTGTGTGTGTGTGTGTGTGTGTGTGTATGTGCGTGTGTGTATGTGCTGGTCCATTCACCTGTATGTGTTCGATAAAGACTTAGGTACTTTTTCTTAGGATTGATAATTGGGTACATGTGCTAAATGCATTTTTGGCTCTAGGGAGGTGAGATATGCGGAAGCAATTTTAGGTAATTTATGCCTGTTTTTATGTATGTATTTGGTGTCCTTAGGTATACTTAAATTTGTATTCAGGTGTGGTTTTTTTTTATAACCCCTGTGCGATAAATTGGACGGAGTGGTTAACGCCGTGGGCATGTCCATAGATCATGTCGCGAATGCATAGATACGTGTACTCAGTTTTCTAATCTTTTCTTTCCTTTGGAAGTTTTGTATGTTTTGAAGCGGTCATAGCCCTGATATGGCTCTACACAGTCAGCTGGGCTTTAAACAACAATAACAACAACAACAACAACAACAACAAGTACTGCAAAAAGCTTTTATGAATATATAAATATTAACTGTATCTAGATCATATTTTGTTCCTTGTTCTTAACACAAAGAAAACAAACGAGACAGTCTTGTTGGAGGCAGACACAAGTAGATCACTCATAAGGAAGATCAGGAAAAGACAGGCAACATGTATAGGCCATTTCATGAGGAAGGGGGATTGGAGCACCTGGTCACAACGGGAAAGCTGGAGGGAAAGAGAGCACCAGGTAGACCTAGGGAGAAAATGCTGGACGGACTTGCAGAGTGGCTGGGGACGAGGAGGGTGGGGGAGATGCTAAGGGCAACGAGAGATAGAGACAGATGGAAGTCCATGATTGCCAACGCCATGCGGCAAGGCACCTGATGATGATGATGAACGCAGTTTGCGAATAACGGATCTTTACTTTTCCTCCGCTTTCTTTTCACGGGCTGCCTGGCTGTTATACCACAGCCGTGGACTCAAGATCTGATATCCTGAGTTCAGTGCCAGCCCATAATATCAAAATTGTCCTGTTGACTGCTCATCTTAAGTAACATAACTCTTGAGAGTCACAGAGTTATCTCCCATGTAGAATTTCTCAAACCCAACAGTTTGCGCTACCCATTCAGCTAGCATAGACGCAGCCACAAAGCATAAAGTGGTAAGCTCAGAACATTCCTTAAAAATTTTTGAGAAATTCTACATGGGAGATAAACTCCGTGACTCTCAAGAGTTATGTTACTTAGTTGATATTTAAGATTCTCCCTGCTTCCCTCTTATTTCCTTTGGTATTGCTCATCTTAATGTTCCAATTATTTTGGTGCTGTCTGCCTAATGTTTCATAGATTCTATAGCTCCTCCACCCATCCTTCCAGTTTAAGACCTTGCCTAGCACAGGGTTTGGCGCAGGTCCAAGGAGTCTACCAGGTAACGAATGGCAGATTGAGTGAAGAGTGTATGGAATTGTTGAAGAGTGATGAATCCTTTTTCATTAAGATCCAGATTCCGCTTTCCTTCACAGTGACCCTCCACCACGGAATGAGTCGGATTGCACCTGACACACTTTTTCGCTAACAGCGATAGTTCATGTAGGGGGGTCAGGGTACCAATTTTGAGATTTTCACTGAAAATGATTCTGTGGTCATTATTTTATGTCTTGCTAAAATACTTGTGCTTATTTGATCTTATAAACGGGTGAAAAGTGTAGCTCTATTAGAAGTACCTGGTTGCTATGGGCATAAGTGTGACATTTTCAAACTGCGATTTCTCAAATATGCATTTTTCCACATATCCAACTTTAAAAGGTGATAACTTTGAAAAAGATTGCACGATTTTAATAAAATTTGGAGCTGTGACAACTGCGTTTTTTGCTTATTCATTTCATTTAAAAACAAAACAAAAAATCGCCCCAGGTGCATTGCGACTCATTCCGTGGTGGAGGGTCACCGTGACAGCCAATGGGAATTCTTACATCTTACAAGCATTCTTTCTCAGTCTATTATGAGTTACGTGCTAGTGATCACGTAGACAGTTCTGGCCGTTCGCGTGAAAACAAGACCCAGTTGAGGGCTTACTGTTACTGTTGTTGTTTAAAGCCCAGCCGACTGTGTAGAGCCATATCAGGGCTTCAGCTGATGGCTTCTTCTGAGTGAAAGCGCTAGCAGAAGAAATAAATAAGTCCATAGATACTTGGATGATGCCACCTGTGGATGGGTATATAAGGATGCAGGCCCGTTATACAGCTTACTCTCAGTAACATCAACAGAGGCTTAAAACCTAGCTAACGCGTGGCGTTCATGTGTTGGTTTTGGCTTACAGAGTCTGCTGCCACGGTTATTTTGAATCTCCGCTTTAAGAGCAGACATGGTGTAGTTAAACACAACCAGAGTGTTTTGATCAGGAAGGGATGGCGGTCCCTGATCTGTAACAAACTCGCGCTTTATTCCTTCGCGGCTGCTTGTACTAAGGAGCGCCACACACGTAGGAACATTTTCCCACAGGAGTACTATTCTGAGTTAAAAGGTAGCCTGCATTTATTTTATACAGTCAGGTCTGGAAGCGTACAGTTGAGCGGTGGATTCACATGCTAATGGTTGTGGGTTTGAATCCTGGGGAACGCTATATTAAAACTGACCTTCCCATTGTCCCATCTTAACATCATCGTTGTTCTGGTGGTGTCAGTATAGGATTAGATAAGTCCCCCTTTCCCTACTTCCCTGGGATGGTTATCCCTGTCGGCCTCATCACCCGAGGTGGGTGCCGACGTAAAAGCTGAACCAAATCAATCAAGTACACAATAAGCAGCGGCATAAAGACAAGTTCTTTATTTGTGTGTGTGTGTGTGTGTGTGTGTGTGTGTGTGTGTGTGTGTGTATGTGTGTGTGTGTGTGTGCCGCGCGCGCGCGTGTGTGTGTGTATTTTCATAAATCTTCATTTCATTTGTTTTCATTTTAAGCCGTTTTTTTCCGCCATAATCAGTGTGAATAGTGGACATAAGCTTGCTTTGATGTTGATGACGACGATGATGAATGACTAATGATATCTTTTATAGTTTGAGTCATCATCATGCATGGCGTTGGCGATCATGGCCCTCTCACACGAATCTATCCCCTGTCGCTGCAAAGTACATCTCCCACACTCCATGTCCTCAACCATCCTGCAAGTTCGTCCAACATGTTCTCCCTGGGTTTACATGGCGCTCTCTTTCCCTCCAGATTTCCTGTTGTGACCAGGCTCTCTAATTCCCCTTACAGTTTGAGTCAGCAAGTTGTTTTTTTAAAACACATTGATCAGGACTTGTTACATTGTCACCACACATTGTGTTGTGTGCAGGACTTGTTACATTGTCATCACACATTGTGTTGTGTGCAGGACATGTTACATTGTCACCACACATTGTCTGGTGTGCAGGACTTGTTACATTGTCATCACACATTGTCTGGTGTGCAGGACATGTTACATTGTCACCACACATTGTCTGGTGTGCAGGACTTGTTACATTGTCACCACACATTGTGTTGTGTGCAGGACTTGTTACATTGTCACCACACATTGTCTGGTGTGCAGGACTTGTTACATTGTCACCACGCATTGTCTGGTGTGCAGGACTTGTTACATTGTCACCACACATTGTGTTGTGTGCAGGACTTGTTACATTGTCACCACACATTGTGTTGTGTGCAGGACATGTTACATTGTCACCACACATTGTGTTGTGTGCAGGACTTGTTACATTGTCACCACACATTGTCTGGTGTGCAGGACTTGTTACATTGTCACCACACATTGTGTTGTGTGCAGGACATGTTACATTGTCACCACACATTGTGTTGTGTGCAGGACTTGTTACATTGTCATCACACATTGTGTTGTGTGCAGGACATGTTACATTGTCACCACACATTGTCTGGTGTGCAGGACTTGTTACATTGTCACCACACATTGTGTTGTGTGCAGGACATGTTACATTGTCACCACACATTGTGTTGTGTGCAGGACTTGTTACATTGTCACCACACATTGTGTTGTGTGCAGGACATGTTACATTGTCACCACACATTGTCTGGTGTGCAGGACATGTTACATTGTCACCACACATTGTCTGGTGTGCAGGACATGTTACATTGTCATCACACATTGTCTGGTGTGCAGGACTTGTTACATTGTCATCACACATTGTGTTGTGTGCAGGACTTGTTACATACATTGTCACCACACATTGTCTTGCATGCAGGACTTGTTACATACATTGTCACCACACATTGTCTGGTGTGCAGGACTTGTTACATACATTGTCACCACACATTGTCTGGTGTGCAGGACTTGTTACATACATTGTCACCACACATTGCGTTGTGTGCAGGACTTGTTACAGTGTCACCACACATTGTCTTGTGTGCAGTGCTGATGCACTCCCTGGGACTGACTTTTATTTAGAACCAAAGAGGAAATATGGTTTCTTTGCCAAGTCAAAGTTCAATTTGAATGACCAGCACATTGCGGCACAGTTCTGATTAAACTGCAATCAAAACTGAAACTGATAACATCACCATTCAACCTTCATCAGGTTTTATTCTTTTTCCTCCAGCATCCATTCAAGGTCAGCAAATTATGAAAAGAATGGTAAACCATCACCAGATGTGGGCCGTGCCTAACATTGCACAATATTTGGCAGCCAGCCTCTTGAATGAATGTGTACTGTTATAAGAAAGGAGCGGTGGCCAAAATACCTTCTGCCAGATAGGCTCCAAATATCCCTCGCCAGGTCTACCTGCTTTAGATGTTACGCTCTTACTGGCTCTTAAAACTGAGCCACGTGTAAGACTTTTCCCTCTCTTTGAGTGGCCAGCACCACTAAGAAACGTATATGTTCAAAGTGGGTGGGATCGTTTCATTGGGTCTCTTAAAACGCCCGCTTCCAGTGATCCCAACTCGAGACGTGAAGACAGCCAGACCAGGCTTCAGCTACGCGGCTTTGCTCAGCGTTGCTGGCGATAATGTGGAAAGCTTGCACAGAAGTCTTGTCTTTGTTGTTTGCTTGTAACTTGTTCCTGGTGTCTTTTAGGTGTACTGCACAGATTTATTCGTAGAACTTTACGTTTTAACTTCTGTATGATATAGTATTTCATGTTTGCATTACTCAGTGAAAACAAACATCACCATCACAATAAAACAACTGTTTATCTGTTGAAAATCTTTTCTTCTTCCTATTGCCTGTTTTAACAGTTAGTCTTGTTTTTCTATTTTCAAAACTTGATAGTGATCTCTTTTTTGACAGACAGCTGAATTTGCGTTTTCTCGTAACTCTTACTTGATTTGGTTTGTTCTTTCAACGCTTAATCTGGGTTGTTCTTTTAACACTTGATCTCGTTTCCTCTTTTTAACACTTGGTCTCGTTTCCTCTTTTAACACTTGGTCTCGTTTCCTCTTTTAACACTTGATCTCGTTTCCCCTTTTAACACTTGGTCTTGTTTCCTCTTTTAACACTTGGTCTCGTTTCCTCTTTTAACACTTGGTCTCGTTTCCTCTTTTAACACTTGGTCTTGTTTCCTCTTTTAACACTTGATGTTGTTTCCTCTTTTAACACTTGATCTTCCTCTTTCCTATCGTTCCTCTTTAACACTTGACTTGTTTCCTCTTTAACACTTGATCTCGTTCCTCTTTTAACACTTGGGTCTTCGTTTCCTCTTTTAACACTTGATCTCGTTTCCTCTTTTAACACTTGACTCGTTTCCTCTTTCCTGTTCCTCTTTTAACACTTGATCTCGTTTCCTCTTTTAACACTTGATCTCGTTTCCTCTTTTAACACTTGATCTCGTTTCCTCTTTTAACACTTGATCTCGTTTCCTCTTTTAACACTTGGTCTCGTTTCCTCTTTTAACACTTGATCTCGTTTCCTCTTTTAACACTTGATCTCGTTTCCTCTTTTAACACTTGGTCTTGTTTCCTCTTTTAACACTTGATCTCGTTTCCTCTTTTAACATTTGATCTCGTTTCCTCTTTTAACACTTGGTCTTGTTTCCTCTTTTAACACTTGATCTCGTTTCCTCTTTTAACATTGGTCTCGTTTCCTCTTTTTAACACTTGGTCTTGTTTCCTCTTTTAACACTTGATGTCGTTTCCTCTTTTAACACTTGGCCTTGTTTCCTCTTTACACTTGTCG
Source organism: Monoplex corrugatus (assembly GCA_030674185.1). NCBI lineage: Eukaryota > Metazoa > Mollusca > Gastropoda > Littorinimorpha > Ranellidae > Monoplex > Monoplex corrugatus. The sequence goes on from CM060313.1 coordinate 71,427,275, forward strand.
TTCCTCTTTTAACACTTGGTCTTGTTTCCTCTTTTAACACTTGGTCTGTTTCCTCTTTTAACACTTGATCTGTTTCCTCTTTTAACACTTGGTCTTGTTTCCTCTTTTAACACTTGGTCTCGTTTTCTCTTTTAACACTTGGTTTGTTTCCTCTTTTAACACTTGGTCTGTTTCCTCTTTTAACATGCTTGTTCCTTTCGTGTTCCTCTTTTAACACTTGGTCTCGTTTCCTCTTTTAACACTTGGTCTTGTTTCCTCTTTTAACACTTGTCGTTGTTTCCTCTTTTAACACTTGATCTCGTTTCCTCTTTTAACACTTGATCCTGTTTCCTCTTTTAACACTTGATCTCGTTTCCTCTTTTAACACTTGTCTTGTTTCCTCTTTTAACACTTGATCTCGTTTCCTCTTTTAACACTTGATCTCGTTTCCTCTTTTAACACTTGATCTCGTTTCCTCTTTTAACACTTGGCTTGTTTCCTCTTTTACACTTGGTCTTGTTTCCTCTTTTAACACTTGTCTGTTTCCTCTTTTAACATTGATCTCGTTTCCTCTTTTAACACTTGGTCTTGTTTCCTCTTTTAACACTTGATCTGTTTCCTCTTTTAACATTTGTCTCGTTTCCTCTTTTAACACTTGGTCTTGTTTCCTCTTTTAACACTTGTCTGTTCCTCTTTTAACACTTGGTCTTGTTTCCTCTTTTAACACTTGATGTCGTTTCCTCTTTAACACTTGGTCTTGTTTCCTCTTTTACACTTGGTCTTGTTCCTCTTTTAACACTTGTTCGTTTCCTCTTTTAACACTTGGTCTTGTTTCCTCTTTTACACTTGTTTGTTTCCTCTTTTAACACTTGGTATTGTTTCTCTTTTAACACTTGTCTTGTTTCCCTTTTAACACTTGATCGTTTCCTTTTTAACACTTGGTCTTGTTTCCTCTTTTAACACTTGGTCTCGTTTTCCTCTTTTAACACTTGGTCTTGTTTCCTCTTTAACACTTGGTCTTGTTTCCTCTTTTAACACTTGGTCTTGTTTCCTCTTTTAACACTTGGTCTTGTTTCCTCTTTTAACACTTGGTCTTGTTTCCTCTTTTAACACTTGGTGTCGTTTCCTCTTTTAACACTTGGCCTTGTTTCCTCTTTTACACTTGGTCTTGTTTCCTCTTTTAACACTTGGTATTGTTTCCTCTTTTAACACTTGGTCTTGTTTCCTCTTTTAACACTTGATCTCGTTTCCTCTTTTAACACTTGTCTGTTTCCTCTTTTAACACTTGGCCTTGTTCCTCTTTTAACACTTGTCTCGTTTCCTCTTTTAACACTTGTCTGTTTCCTCTTTAACACTTGGTATTGTTTCCTCTTTTAACACTTGTATTGTTCCTCTTTAACACTTGGTCTCGTTTCCTCTTTTAACACTTGATCTCGTTTCCTCTTTAACATTTGATCTCGTTTCCTCTTTTAACACTTGGTCTTGTTTCCTCTTTTAACACTTGATCTCGTTTCCTATTTTAACATTTGATCTCGTTTCCTCTTTTAACACTTGGTCTTGTTTCCTCTTTTAACACTTGATCTCGTTTCCTCTTTAACATTGATCTCGTTTCCCTTTTTAACACTTGTCTTGTTTCCTCTTTTAACACTTGATGTCGTTTCCTCTTTAACACTTGGTCTTGTTTCCTCTTTCAACACTTGATGTCGTTTCCTCTTTTAACACTTGGCCTTGTTTCCTCTTTTTACACTTGGTCTTGTTTCCTCTTTTAACACTTGGTATTGTTTCCTCTTTTACACTTGGTCTTGTTTCCTCTTTTAACACTTGATCTCGTTTCTCTTTTAACACTTGGTCTTGTTTCCTCTTTTAACACTTGATCTTGTTTCCTCTTTTAACACTTGATCTCGTTTCCTCTTTTAAACACTTGATCTCGTTTCCTCTTTTAACACTTGATCTCGTTTCCTCTTTTAACACTTGATCTTGTTTCCTCTTTTAACACTTGATCTCGTTTCCTCTTTTAACACTTGGTCTCGTTTCCTCTTTTAACACTTGATCTCGTTTCCTCTTTTAACACTTGGCCTTGTTTCCTCTTTTACACTTGGTCTTGTTTCCTCTTTTAACACTTGATCTCGTTTCCTCTTTTAACATTTGATCTCGTTTCCTCTTTTAACACTTGGTCTTGTTTCCTCTTTTAACACTTGATCTCGTTTCCTCTTTTAACATTTGATCTCGTTTCCTCTTTTAACACTTGGTCTTGTTTCCTCTTTTAACACTTGGTCTTGTTTCCTCTTTTAACACTTGGTCTTGTTTCCTCTTTTAACACTTGATGTCGTTTCCTCTTTTAACACTTGGTCTTGTTTCCTCTTTTTACACTTGGTCTTGTTTCCTCTTTTAACACTTGGTGTCGTTTCCTCTTTTTAACACTTGGTCTTGTTTCCTCTTTTACACTTGGTCTTGTTTCCTCTTTTAACACTTGGTATTGTTTTCTTCTTTTAACACTTGGTCTTGTTTCCTCTTTTAACACTTGATCTCGTTTCCTC
>CM060313.1:71434790-71437290 GCA_030674185.1 Monoplex corrugatus
TCAGTCTTCCTTTCTTTTGTCTTGGTTTGATTTGACTGGAATCTAAATCAAAATGCCTGCCAAAGTTCAAGCAAATTGGAATCAGCAAAACACAAAAACAGAATCAAAATGTGTATGTAATATAATATAACAAGACAGGCGCAAATTTTCGGCGAACCGGCCTTTGTAGAAAAAGGAATAAAGAATAAATGTACATAATTTAGGGAGGAAAACTGTAGATAACTTCCCTGAGATGGCCTTTGTTCAGTGCATACAGAAGAACAAAGAAAAAATGTACTCTACTTAATGGAGGAAAACTGTAGACACCTTCCTTGACGTGGCCTTTGTTCAGTGCATACAGAAGAACAAAGAAAAAAATGTACTCTACTTAATGGAGGAAAACTGTAGACAACTCCCCTGAAGTGGAGTGGACTATTTGTTCGAGATATCATGTATCGTTATATGGAACCAATACTGTTGTACGGATGCGAGGCGTGGACAGTCAACAAGCAAAGCCAGAACAAGATTGAGTCTGCCGAGATGTGGTTTCTAAGAAGAATGTTGAGAGTTCCATGGACAGCAAAGAAAACAAACGAGACAGTCTTGATTGAGACAGACACAAGTAGGTCACTCATAAGGAAGATTAGGAAAAGACAGGCAACATTTATAGGCCATTTTATGAGGAAGGGGGATTTGGAGCACCTGGTCACAATGGGAAAGTTGGAGGGAAAAAGAGCACCAGGTAGACCCAGGGAGAAAATGCTGGACGGACTTGCAGAGTGGCTGGGGACGAGGAGAGTGGAGGAGATGCTAGGGGCAACGAGAGATAGAGACAGATGGAAGTCCATGATCGCCAACGCCATGCGGCAGGGCACCTGATGATGATGATCGTGTATTACATATTACATGTCGTGGAAGTTGTCCAGCTTTGTTTTTCTTTCAGTTTTGTGCAGTTATTCTTTCTTGACTTTTGTATGCGTTTGACAAAGGCTGTCTGGCCAAACATTTATGGCTGTCTTGGTTTGTATGGTTTTTTGTTTGTTTGACTGTTTGATTTCAGTAGTCTTACAATCCCTATCTATTTTCAATTCAGGATCAGTAAAACAAACAAAGAGTTTTCTTCTGTTCTCTCCTTTCTTTCGTGAATTTTTTATTCGTATCACTAACACATGAGGTTACTTTTTCTTTTTTCTATCCCTATAACCAGCGTAATCGTTAAGGGGATTCGTGAGAATGAACAGCAGACAAGATCCGCCATCTCTGTTTCTTGGTTGCACCAAAGAGCAGTTCAGGCATACTGAGATATTAGTCACCCAGATCTTCTACCGTCGACCTCAGCAACGGATTCCTTGCAATATACCACGACAAGTGGTCTTAGAATGCGACGTGACCGAATCATGTGTTGCAACGAGTCACACTCTCCACAAATGGGTCTTCTGGGCACACCAAGATACTACATTCCGAAGTATGTTTACGTTTTGCTGAAATGTGAGACTATTCATTTTTTTTTAAAGTATCGTTATGGGGCTCGCAAACGACAAACAAAGATCTGGCAGACAGGCGAGTGGCCAAAACCATGGACTCAGTCCTTGATCATCACCCTCCCCAAGAAAGGCAATCTACAATTATTCAAAATTATCGCACCATCAGCCTCATAAGTCACCCCAGTAAAGTCATGCTGCGAGTCATCTTAAATAGACTAAAACCACAGGCAGAGAAAATCATCGCCGAAGAGTAAGCCGGTTTCAGGCCAGGTCGTAGCACAACGGAACAAATCTTCAACGTCAGAATCCTTATGGAAAAGTACCTCCAACACCAACAGGAGCTCTACCATGTGTTTGTCGATTTTAAGAAGGCATTCGACAGAGTCTGGCACGAAGCCTTGTGGGCAACCATGAAGCTGTACAACATCAACACCAACTTAATCAGAGTCATAGAGAACCTCTACAATAAAGCCAACAGCGCAGTCTTCTTCAACAACAATATTGGAGAATGGTTCGGACGACAGTCGGAGTACGCCGAGGCTGTCTATTCTCCCCTACTCTCTTCAACATCTTCCTAGAAAGAATAATGACGGAGGCACTCGAGGAACATGAAGAAACAGTCAGCATTGGAGGTAGAAACATCACTAACCTACGTTTTGCAGATGACATTGACGGCCTTGCCGGAAAAGAACAAGAGTTAATCAACCTAGTGGACCGTCTTGGAAAGACCTTCTCTGATTATGGCATGGAAATCAGCACCGAGAAAACGAAAATAATGACCAATTGCAACAACCAGTTTACGGCTGATGTAATGATCAATAACCAAAAACTCCAAAGTGTGCCCAGTTTCAAATACCTGGGATCAGTCGTGTCAAATGAGGGATCTAAGCCCGAAATACTCTCCAGAATAGCCCAGACCACAGCCGCAATGATCAAGCTCAGAACCATATGGAACAACAGTAACATCGCCACCAGCTCAAAGATCAGACTGATGCGTTCCCTGGTCATGTCAACATTCTTATACGCTTGCGAATCAT
>CM060313.1:71442290-71444790 GCA_030674185.1 Monoplex corrugatus
GTCTTCAAGTAGCCTAAGCATGTGTAAATGCACGTATACCTTAGCGAAGAAAAGAAAAGACCGTGACAGAGAGGGAGAGAGAGAGAGGGAGAGAGACAGACAGACAGACAGACAGACAGACAGAGACAGAGACAGAGGCACAGACAGACAGACAGCTAGACATACAGAGAGACAGACAGAGAAAGACAGAGAAATTGAGAGAGAGAGAGAGTGAGAGAGAGAGTGTGTGTAAGAGAGAGAGAGTGAGAGAAAGAGAGAGACAGACAGACAGGCAGACAGACAGATAGACAGACAGAGAGAGAAAGAGAGACAGACAGACAGAGGTAAAGACAGACAGACAGACAGACAGCTAGACATACAGAGAGACAGACAGAGAAAGACAGAGAAATTGAGAGAGAGAGAGAGTGAGAAAGAGAGAGACAGACAGACAGGCAGACAGAAAGAGAGAGGCAGACAGACAGAGACAGAGAGAAAGAAATTCAGAAAGAGAGACAGAGAGAGAAGAGAGACATATAGATAGGCAGACAGACAGATAGACAGACACGAGACTGAGACAGAGAGAAAGATAGACAGAGACAGAGAGAATCAGAGAGAATCAGAGAGAGAAGACAAAGAGAGAGAGAGAGAGAGAGAGTGACAGAGACAGAGAGACAGAGAAATAGAGAAACACACAGAGAGAGAGAGAGAGAGAGAGAGAGAGAGAGAGAGAGAGAGAGACACACACACACACACACAGACAGAGACAGACAGACAGAATGAATTTTGCGGGCTTCTTTCATGTCAAAATATTTTCACCTTTCACATTTCTCCTTGTCTGTGACAAATATGTGTGGATATCTATTTGTGGGAGTCCCAGTTTGAGCACTGACTGTTTCTCTATCAAATTCAATGTGTTGCAGACTGTCTTCAATGCCGTCTGTATGGTCTGTCTGACCTTTCAGAGTTGTGGATGACAATGGCAAAGTTTTTACTTGTTTTCTTTGGTTTCTAATCTGAAAAACATTTCCGTTTGAGCAGTCTCTGTGTTTACTTGATTGCTTTTTCGGGGGTTTCATCTCTGTCTTCTGTTTTGTCATCTGCCTTTTAAAAAATTTTCTTTTTAAGGGAAATTATATTTTATACTGATCAGAGAAGGAGAAATGTGTGTGTGTGTGTGTGTGTGTGTGTGTGTGTGTGTGTGTGTGTGTGTGTGTGTGTGTGTGTGTGTGTGTGTGTCTGTGTGTGTTTGTGTGTGTGTGTGTTTGTGCGTGTATGAGTGAGAGAGAGAGAGAGAGAGAGAGTGAGTGAGAGACAGACAGACAGACAGACAGACAGAGACAGGGAGAATGACAGACATACAGAGACAGAGAGGAACAGACAGAGAAATGTATACATACATACATATACATATATATACACGTATATACATGTATACATATATATATATGTATAGACAATGACAATGACAATGACGCTTTATTTTTCAGCTGTAAAAGCTATTGGCTAGAAGCCATTTTTCAAACTTGCCGTTGCTATTCTATACACATGACATTTGTTTACAGTAACAAGTACAGCTTAAGGAAAATACATGTTGAATACTAAAATTAAGATAACATTACAATGAAATCAAGAAACGTACACAGTCAGCACTTAGAGATAGATAGATAGATAGATAGAGAGATAGAGAGAGAGAGAGAGACAGAGGTAGATAGTATAGATAGATAGATAGACAGATGAGCAGGTAGATAAGTAAATAAAGAAAGAAAGATAATGTTGATAGTGATAATAATAAAATAAGATGAAGAAGAGGAAGAAGAAGAAGGAAGAGGAGGAGGAGGAGGAGGAGAGGAAAACACAGTAAACAAAATAGTAATAAGATAAAACAAAATAAAATGAAATAGAGGGAGAAGAAACATTACATGTGAAAAAATTATAGAAGATAAATCAAGCGTCAAATAGACTAATGTTCTTACAATTAAATCGAAAATGAAATCAATTTTCTGATTACACACAAAAAATATTAACACTGCTACAACAATTACCACTACTACCACTACTACTACTACTAAACCCAAAGATAATAAATGGAGGTAGAAAAAAAGAGCAGTTCAAAAGAATGATTAGAGGGAGAGAAAAAAAAAGGGGGGGGGGAGTAGCAAACATTGGGTCGATTGAAGGCATAAACACATAAAATTCTGTAGGAGACAGAAAATCAACAGATGATATGGAGTCAAATAGACAAATGTATATATATATATATATAGAGAGAGAGAGAGAGACAGACAGACAGACAGACATACAGACAAATAGACAGAGAGAAAGAGAGAGGAGAGAAAGAGAGAAAGAGAGACAGACAGACAGAGAGAGAGAGAAACAGAGAGAGAAGAGAGACAGACATACAGACAGACAAGGGCAGTGAGGGTCAGAGACAGAGGCATAGAAACACAGAGGGAGGGAGAGAGAGAGAGAGAGAGAGAGAGAGAGAGAGAGAAAGAGAGAGAGAGAGAGAGAGAGAAAGAGA
>CM060313.1:71449790-71454790 GCA_030674185.1 Monoplex corrugatus
ACACGTTTGCATGCACAATAACACTTGCAGTAGCGCCTACTGTTAACATAATATTTACAACTGAACATATTCCAGTACTACAACAAATAAGTAAACACAAACAAACAAACAAACAAACAAGCAAAGGAACAAAAACATTTCATCTGCACATTTGATAAATATCATTCTTTGTTCTCTCTACAGATCGACAACCAAACAAAGTAAACAAAGGACAAAGAAAGTAAGCGACTCAAGGCAGTGTAACCAGTCAATGTATCAAAGAGGATAGTACGAGGAAAGGCCGCAGGTTGAAATACCCATCATTAAAATTTTTTTTTTAAAATTACTGAAATAAAATGAAATGTTATAATAACAATAGTAATAATAATGATAATAATAGTAACAATAATAATAATAATGATAATACTAATAACACTACTACTATACTATACTACTACTACTACTACTACTACTACTACTACTACTACTACTACTCTACTACTACTACTACTAACAATAATAATGATGATGATAAATGGATGAATAATAAAGAAATTATTGATGGATTTTTGGTCCCCAACTAGCTTCTACGCATAGTTCAGCGTACTATGGGCCCGAGGAGAAGACTGGGACCACACAGTCTAGTCTCATCAACTTTACAGATGCGTCATTGAAGTTTTATTCAAATTTTCTGACTAGCACCGCAGGTGTCTCTGTCTCTCGGGCTGGCTGACGCCAGGATATCATGAAATTAAGCTTAGAGTACAGTCCTGTCACGCAGTCTCAACCCTGCCGCATGGCGTTGGCGATCATGACTTCCATCTGTCTCTATCTCTCGTTGCCCCTAGCATCTCCCCCACCCTCCTCGTCCCCAGCCACTCTGCAAGTCCGTCCAGCATTTTCTCCCTGGGTCTACCCGGTACTCTCTTTCCCTCCAGCTTTCCGTTGTGACCAGGTGCTCCAAATCCCTCTTCCTCATAAAATGGCCTATAAATGTTGCCTGTCTTTTCCTAATCTTCCTTATGAGTGATCTACTTGTGTCTGCCTCCATCAAGACTGTCTCGTTTGTTTTCTTTGCTGTCCATGGAACTCTCAACATTCTTCTTAGAAACCACATCTCGGCTGCCTCAATCTTGTTCTGGCTTTGTTTGTTGACTGTCCACGCCTCGCATCCGTGCAACAGTATTGGTTCTATATAACATTCAAGAACTCTCTTCCTTATGTTAATTGACAGGCATTTGTTGGTAAGAATGCTTGTCATCTTCTTGAATGCTGTTTTGGCTTGGCCGATTCTGCCGGCTATTTGTGATGTGCATCTGCCGTCTGATGAAATGATCGTTCCCAGGTATTTGAATTTATCAACCTGTTGTCAAGGTTGTGCCATTTGCTGTTATTTTGCATGAGGGGATTTCATGTTTTTTACTGATCACCATGACTTCAGTCTTCCTGCTGTTATTCCCATTATTTTCGTAATTGCAGTGTCACAAAAATTGTCACGGATTCTGTGGCCTTTCATGCCTTACTGTCATGGTGGTCTCAGTTTCAGGTAAAATTTGAAGTGTGTGTTGGGGAGTCGGAATGACGAGGTGGGACTACTGACACAGCCATGGTGCTAAACTGTACACTGATTTGACTCACGAACACATTTTGATTTCCTTTTAGTCCTTTTCTCCCACTGGACGAAGCAGCAGGGAAGTTTTCAGTCTTTTTCTCCTAATTTTTGTATTTGGTGTTTATTCGTTTGTGTTATTACGTTTACGTTTGACAAAGGCCTGTTGGACGAAAACTTGCGCCTGTCTTGTCTGGTTGCATTAAATGCGCGCTCTGATTCTATTTTCGTGTGTGTGTTGTGTGTGTGTGTGTGTGTGTGTGTGTGTGTGTGTGTGTGTGTGTGTGTGTGTGTGTGTGTGTGTGTGTGTATGTATGTGTATGTGTTGTGTGTGTGTGTGTGTGATGTATGTATGTGTGTGTGTGTGTGTGTGTGTGTGTGTGTGTGTGTGTGTGTTTTCTGGCTCCAGTTTGGAGTTTGTTCAAGATGGATTCAATGCACTCGGGCAATTCCATATACGTTCTGCTTAAATCTGCCAGCTACACATTTTGGCAGACTCTCTGAACCTGCACAAAAACCCTACACGCTGGCATAGTTTTGAAATGAGGAGGGGGAGGGCATAAGGACCTAGAAAAAAGCTGACCACATATCTCCTCTCCTGGCACAACTTCACTGGCTCCCTGTATCAAAGCGCATACAGTACAAACTAGACACCATGTGCTACAAAAGCCTCAATAACGCAGCCCACGATTACCTGTCAAGCCTACTTGAGATCTATCTTCCCTCACGTACCCTCCGCTCTGCCTCCGATCCTCTGACTTTTCGCTTTCCACGCACTAAGCTCAATACCTATGGTCCACGAGCCTTCTCTGTTTCTGGTCCACTTTTCTGGAACAAACTTCCTCTCTCAGTCCGTCAGCAACCTACTTTTGTCTCCTTTAAGTCCGCTCTCAAAACTCACCTTTTCTCCTCTGCATAAAATCCTGACCTCACTCAGTCCCCTCTGCAGCCTGTCTCCACTCGGAGGGGAATCACATTGTAATATATAATTGTATATAATATGCTCTCTATAATTTTCCATTGCTTTTATTCTTTCTCTCCATTTATAGCCGTGTGCGTGTGCGTGTGCGTGTGTGTGTGTGTGTGTGTGTGTGTGTGTGTGTGTGTGTGTGTGTGTGCGTGCGTGCGTGCGTGAGGTGCGTGCGTGTGTGTGCGTGCGTGCGTGTGTGTCTGTTTTAGCGCTTAGATTTGATTTTATCAAGATTTTGCACTATATAAATAAAATATTGTATTGTATTGAAACATTAAGCTGACACCAACAGACAGAAACATTAAGATGGGCAGCGAAGAGGACAGTTTTTAATGTTACGGGCTGGGATTTGACTCGAGTTCATAGCTCTATCAAACAAACAAACAAACAAACAAACAAACAAACAAACAAACAAACTGACCAGCCTGTTAAAAAAGGCACTACAAAACACGAGAGACAACGTAATCACAAAATAAACATTTGATGGCATTTAGACCATATACTTATTATCCTGTTAGCTGAAATTAACAGGATATCAAGACTGCAAGTGCGTCAAAGTGTAGTTTAAGAATTGTGGGCAACTGTTAGTAGTACAGTTCGGCTATTTTTTGTGTGTTTATTTATTTCATTGTTTCGAAAATCTTGTATTGTTTCTTCTATGCATCATCGTACACGTATAATTCAGGAAGCCCCCCCCCCCCCCCCCCACACACACACATACACACACACACTTCTCTCCTTTTTGTTGTGTTGGAAAACAAAAAAAGACCACGTTAACAGATAAAGAAGCAGACACATTTGTCATCACTGATACATTAACAAACGCATTCCTTTTAGTCAGACAAATTAACCTCTTTTCACAATGTAACAAGACAAATAAACAGTGACTTCTCTTGGCCAAGGGAAAACCCACTCACCAACCAACAAACAGATATACAAACAAACAAACAAACAAACAAACAAACACAGCGAACAAACCAGCGAACAAACGATCTACTAACGATTGTCCAAACAACTGTGCGATCTTTTCGTCAACCTGACCGGCTCGTACCCAGAGCATAGTAACGCTACGAATAAACCTGTACAGTCCAGTATCATTCACTTCAAGCATGCGTTATAGGGGGGGGGGGGGGGGGGGTGTTATTCCAATATCCGAACCAACTCTGCAGGTGGCAACATCTCTCGAGGCTGGCTGATATCAGGATGTATGATGAAAGGAAGCGTAGATCACACATTCTTCACGCAGTCTCAATCCACATTGGATGTCCATGCCATCATCATTATCGTCGTCATCATCATCATCATCATTATCATCATCGTCGTCGTCGCCGTCGTCCGTCCTCCTCCTTTATCGTCATCATCATCATCATCATCATCATCATCATCATCAAAATCACCCATCGTCATCGTTTTGGTTTCTCGTTCTCATGGAATGGTTGGCAACTTTGTGGGTGGAAAAATGTCCCAGAATACACGGAGTTTTATTTCAAGCCTTGCAAACATGTTAACAATGTTTGGTAAAATTTAGTGATACGTTCTAGAACGACAGTGAACGGTGTACGGGCAGTAAAACGCGGGCAGTATGTACAACAGGGTGTGATAAACAAACAAGTGAGCAAGCACACAAATAAGCAAATAAACAAAGAAACAAAGCCAACTTACTTCTCTTCACCCGGGCCGCAGCTCTGACCGAGGAGCGGGGTCCCAGCAGCTGCAGCAGAAGCAGGTGCAGGAGCAGCAGCACCCACCACCCCACCATCCTCCAGGCAGCCGGACAAGCTCACCAACGCACTCGCGCACTCACTTTACTCCTCAGCCGCTGCATGCAAACGCGCACGCGCTGTCCAGTGCACGTGCGCCATGGTAACTGGTCTAGCCACCAGACAGGGATGTTGACATTTTCAAGCCATGGAAAAAAAAAAAAAAAAAAAAAATGAAAACGTCTGCCGTACAGCCGATTCGCCCACAAAGTAAGAAATCCTCTGTGATTACGATGTCCACCACTCGTTCGTTATATTTTTTTTTACTGACGAACACGAACACAGACCTCTTTTGCTGTTTACTTCATAAATTCTTTTTTTTAAGTTGAGGGTTAAAAAAACAACAATAGAGAGGAAGCCTATGTCAGAACTCTGTATCAAGTTGATAGTGAAACTAAGCATTCCCTGCTGAAGGAACAGATCCCAGAACTCCTCATGGATGACGCTTGGTACACGATCTACACACCGTACTGAACGAACGGAGATAAAGCCAAGATCGCCAATATCAGTCTTTTCTTAAAAGAGCTAAGCATGTGTTTAGAATTTGTGGGCTTCCTTGGTAAGATGATACACCGTTTTTGCTGTGCTTCATTATATTGATGTTGTTGTTGTTGTTGACGTTGTTGTTGTCGTTGTCGTCGTGACGTTGAAAATCCTTGGACTCGATCTTAAAACATAACAC
>CM060313.1:71457290-71472290 GCA_030674185.1 Monoplex corrugatus
CGCCTCTCTACACTCTCTGCTGGCTGCTCTTTTCGCCTCTTGTTTCGTTCTGGCTGTCGCGGAGGGAGGTGGGGCTTTCCCCGGTGGCACACAGGTCATACGTCTTCGACTGGTGAGTAGGCTACTATACTTCGACTGTCGAGAGACTCGGGAGGTTGCCGTTGTAACTGACCGAGGGACAGGTGTGGTGGTGGATTGGGCAAACTGTGGCCGAGAGATCTTAGATCCTGACTGATGCGCCGTAAAGTTGTCGCTTTAGTTGAATAGTGGGGTTGGACGGTACTGGTTTTGTTTTGCCTAGTTCTGTTTTTTTTTTTTTCGTTATTTTATTTTTTCAAACTTCACGGATGCGTGTGTGTACGTTCCTTTGACCACACTGTGCGGGCAGAAAGCTGCTGCACAGACTGCATACCCATGGGTGGGTGTGTATGCTGGGTGTTTTCGTGTTTCCATAAGCACCTGTCACTGACATGACTTTCAGGATCATTAACGTTCATAATTGATGTTCTGCCCGAGTATACACACAACTATTTATGGGACATTTTATGAGGCAAGAGAATTTAGAGCGCCTTGTCACAACAGGAAAGCTGGAGGGGAAAAGAGCGCCAGGTAGACCCAAGGAGAAAATATTGGACGGACGTGCTGAGTGGGTGAAAACAGAGAGAGCGGGAGATGTTCTTGCATCGACAAGGGATAGATTCGTATGGAGGGCCATGATCGCCAACCTCAGGCAGCGGGGCACATGATGATGATGATGATGATGATGATGACGATACACTCAAAAGCGGTCTAAGCACTAACAGGTACACTCACAAGTGGTCTAAGCACTAATAGATACACTCAAAAGCGGTCTAAACACTAATAGATACACACAAAAGCGGTCTAAGCACTAATAGATACAATCAAAAGCGGTCTAAGCACTAATAGATAGACACAAAAGCGGTCTGAGCACTAATAGATACAATCAAAAGCGGTCTAAGCACTAATAGATACAATCAAAAGCGGTCTAAGCACTAATAGATACAATCAAAAGCGGTCTAAGCACTAATAGATACACTCAAAAGCGGTCTAAGCACTAATAGATACACTCAAAAGCGGTCTAAGCACTAATAGATACACTCAAAAGCGGTCTAAGCACTAATAGATACACTCAAAAGCGGTCTAAGCACTAATAGATACACTCAAAAGCGGTCTAGGCACTAATAGATACACTCAAAAGCGGTCTAAGCACTAATAGATACACTCAAAAGAGGTCTAAGCACTAACAGGTACACTCAAAAGTGGTCTAAGCACTAGTTTCAGTTTCAATTTCAGTTTCAATTTCTCAAGATGACGTCTCCGCGCTCGGAATGAATTCCATATGCACTGTCGTTACAGGTGCCATGTGATGGAGAAGATCCAGGATGACCACGGCACATGCTTAAGCCTGCACATAAATCCAAGAGCTGGCCAGGTCCTGAGGTGCTACCTAGGTAGCTCCACAACCCTGCGGTCGTAGGGAACTGAGGTGACAGAGACTTCAACTTTTCCAGGGGCCAGCATTATAAGGGCAGCGCCCATCTCCTCTCCCTCGTTTCAAATTCATATTCATATTCACATTTTTTTTTTACCAAGACTTCAGAAAGGCAAGAAGACTAATTGATCTCCAAGGGGTGGGACCTGGGAAACCAACCTATCTCTCCAATGTTTCATACCAAGGCAGCCGGGCAATGCCCTGCTCTTCATGATTTTCAACTGCCGTGGGATCTTTAGCGTGCGCAGCCAGAAGGCATACGGGCCCGACTCGTTTTTCGTCCCCTTCCGAAGAACTAGACGTTAAGTTCGATTTTCCGGTCAAACTGAGGACTCGAGGACTCTAAGGGGAGCGAACCTTGGAACCTCGAGTTTAGTTATTGGCAGGCGAACGTCTGAACCATTCTGCCACTCTTCTCCCTAAGCACTAACAGATGAACACGAAAGCGGGCGAAGCACTAACAGGTCTGCACGCGCGTTGACCAGGGAGAAAGGAACAACTCTGCATCTTTAACCCACCAGGTGGGAGATACCCAGGCAGGATCGAACACATACCTCCCGATTGGAAGTCTGACATCGTACCCACATGACTATCGAGCCAGTCTCGGAACAGTTCAGATCCTGCAAGACTGATAGGTTGTGGTGTTGTCCCTTTGGTTGGAGTACGGGTTCGAATTCCGTTTAGATCGAAATTTGTATCTGTCGGTTAGTGAGACCTTTTCGATAGGCAGGATTTATCGTTGCCTATTCCCTATTGCCTATATATATATATGTGTGTGTGTGTGTGTGTGTGTGTGTGTGTGTGTGTGTGTGTGTGTGTGTGTGTGTGTGTAGGGGGGGGGGAGAGTCTTTTTGCGCCAACCAGGATTCATTGTTGCCTATTCCCTATTGCCTATATACTTGTGGTGTGTGTGTGTGTGTGTGTGTGTGTGTGTGTGTGTGTGTGTGTGTGTGTGTATGTATGGGGGGGGGGGAGTCTTTTTGCGCCAACCAGGATTCATCGTTGCCTGTCCCTATTGCCTATATATCTGTGTGTGTGTGTGTGTGTGTATGTGTGTGTGTGTGTGTGTGTGTGTATGTGTGTGTGTGTGTGTGTGTGTGTGTATTTGCGTGTGTGTGTGTGTGTGTGTGTGTATGTGTGTGTGTGTGTGTGTGTGTGTGTGTGTGTGTATTTGTGTGTGTGTGTGTGTGTGTGTGTGTGTGTGTGTGTGTGTGTTTGTAGGGGGGGGGGGGAGAGTCTTTTTGTTCCGACGGCCCCCAGTATGCTCAGTCGGACACACATCAAAGAACTAACCGGAGCCGGACATTGCTTAATTTTGATGTTCTGACGACAGCCGATAAAATATCCCAGTATTAGTTGTCTAAAATAAGAGCCAACTACGCTATCACTTAAGAGTTCTGAAATGGCTGGGATTTTTTGGATCAAGGCATCTTGACGTTTTACTTATGACTTGCATGTGACAGACCTATGGAATTACAAGCGTCAGTAGACGAGAGAGTGGAGGAGATGATTGCACGCCCCTTTTTCACTCTGGAAAATTTGTAATTCAGTGCTGACCAGGCAAGGGCCGCAGGACTCCTTCTCGTTCATGGCTGCGGAAGAACATGTGGCTCCAAAATAGGTCTAAGATCTTACACCAGTCTCATAAGACTGATATTCCTACTCGTTCGTCGGATCGACGACATAGTCCATCATCATCATCATCATCATCATCATCATCATCATAATCGTACGTCATAAAGATGTAAATAAACAGCTGCAGACTATTTGACACATTTAGATTTAATTTTTTTTTGTTTCTCTGCTTTGATCGAGACGATGTATTTGACTCGTGTGTTCAACAATCATACAAGACAGACGCAAATTTTCGGCCAACTACGGAGCAGAAGGGAAGTTTTAGTCTTTTTTCTCCTCATTTTTTTATTTGTTGATTATTCTTTTGTTATCTTACGTTTACGCTTGACACAGGCCAGTTGGCGGAAAATTAGCGCCTGTTTTTGTCTGGTTGTATTAAATATGCGTTCTGATTCTATTTTCGTGGGGGGGGGGGGGGGGGGGTCTTTTTTTCTCTTTTCTGGTTCCTGTTTGCTTGAACGCGGGCAGTCGCTCTTGTTTTGGATTCCTCTTTTTGTTGTTCTTGTTTTGTGGGTTTTTTGGTTTTGTTTTTTTTCTTCTTTTTTCTCTTTTCTGGTTCCTGTTTGTTTGAACGCGTGCAGTCGCTCTTGTTTTGGATTCCTCGATGTTGGTGACTTACATGTACTCTAGCCTACAAGCAGACAATGGAGATAGCCCCCAGGCAAGATGGCAAGGTATGTAGGTGTGTGTCGTCCAGTTAGTTATCCTGTCACAGAAGATTGATCCGTATCATGTGTTGTAATACACACACACACACACACAGATCACTACACTGACCGTAACGTACCGCAGTAGAGGGCTTGGCTGGCCTCGTGGTCACAACGCCAGCTGGTCGGCTCTTTCGATGGAGCCCCGTGGACTCAAGATTTGATATCTCTCAAGTTCAATCCCAGCCGGCAACATTAAAAACTGGACTGTTTGCCGCCCATCTTGTTGTTTTCATCATTCAAGTGTCTTAGGTTCAAGGTCATTTGCGCCATCATTGTTTTCATCTCTAGAGTTCAGTTTAGTGTTTCAAGTGTCCATTGCGGCATTAATGTTCCTTCATTCTAGAGGTGTGTTAGTGTTCAAAGGTCCATTTGCCCCTTTAATTTTCCTCATCTAGAGTGTCGTTTTTTCAAAGCGTCCATTTGCGCATTAATTGTTCCTTCATTTAGAGGTGTCAGCTTAGTGTTTCAAAGCGTCCATTTTGCGGCCTATCTAATTGTTTCCATCATTCTAGAGGTGTCAGTTTAGTGTTTCAAGTGTCTTTTGCGCCTATCAATTGTTCATCTTTAGGTGTCAGTTTTGTGTTTCAAGGTCCATTGCGCTATCTAATTGTTTTCATCATTCTAGAGGTGTCAGCTTAGTGTTTCAAAGCGTCCATTTTGCGGCCTACTATTGTTTCCATCATTCTAGAGTTCAGTTATGTTTCAAAGCGTCATTTGCGCCATCTTGTTCCTTATTCAGAGGTGTCAGCTTGTGTTTCAAAGTGCATTTGGGCCATCTATGTTCCTCATTCAAGTGTCAGTTTAGTGTTCAAAGTCATTTGCGGCCCATCTAATTGTTTCCTTATCAGTTCACTAGTTTTCAAGCGTCATTTGGGCTATCTATGTTTCTTCATTCTGATGTAGTTTAGTGTTTCAAAGCGTCCATTTTGCGGCCATCAAGTTTCACATTTAGAGTGCATTTGTGTTCAAATGTCCTTTGCGCATCTATGTTCATCTCAGAGGTGTCAGTTATGTTCAAGCGTCCATTTGCGCCATCTAATGTTTTCATCATCAGAGGGTCAGCTTGTGTTTCATGCATTTGGCCCATCAATTCTTCCTTCATCTAAGTGTCGCTTGTGTTCAATCATTTTGCGCCATCTAATCTTTCTTCATCTAGGTGTCAGTTTAGTGTTTCAAAGTGTCCATTTCCTTCCTCTCCGTTTCAAGACTTTGCCAGCGCATAGGTTTTGCGCAGGTCCCAAGAGCCTGCTAGACAATTACTGGCAGATTTGCGTGGAGCGCATATGGATTTGTGCTATTAAGTTCTTTTGAACAACAGAAAAAAAAAACCCAACAAATTCCGTAGGGCACGAGGCTGAGAAGCTCGGTGTGTCCGGTTTGAGTTACATACCTGTAGATGTATATAGCCACGGTCCAGCCAGAACCATCTACATAGATCAGAATAAAGTGGAAGGAGTCCTCCAGTTCAAATATTTAGGACCGATCAAATCCAACAATACAGGCTGTTCCACCGGTATCAACGCCACGACTGGCATGGCAAGGAAACGGATGATAGACCTCACAAACGTCTGGAAAGACAAAATGATAGACATAAAAATAAAACTGAAAATGATGAGATGTCTGATCGGGACCATCATGACATACAGAGCTGAAGGATGAACCCTCAAAAAGAAAAAAAATGAAGAAGGTAAATTCAATTGAAATATGGTTCTATAGACATCTCTTAAGGATAGGGTGGAAAGACAAGAGAAGTGACAAAAGCAAACTCGAAGAGCTGAAAAGCCATAAAAAAGAAATTGACCTTCTTTGGACATGTGTGCAGAAACAAAGAATGCACTGTCACGAAAGATGTCATCCAGAGAAAAGTCGAGGGCAAAACAGGAAGGGGAAGACAACGAGCAAATTACCTGGGAAACATCAAGGAGTGGACAGGTCGTAACAGTCCAGAGATTTTCAGCATGGTTGAGGAAAGACAGATGCCAAGGACAGGGACCCGGACAGCTAAACCTAGCTGGCGTGGAAGTGAAGTTCTCGACTTCAGATTTTCAAATCTGACTCCGCGATACGAGACTGGTTCCAGATTTTTTTTTCAATTTTTCATTTAATTTATTTCATACAATAAAGCATGGACAAAAATGTGTTGACTCTCATGAAATTATGATATCATCACATAAACAACGCAGGACATTTATGAAACAGTTATGGTCTCTGAATCCGACCATTCATAAACCAACTGCAGACAAGAAAACAGTTATGAATAAGATTCCAAATGAAAACTGAATACGTGTCATGAGTTTATAATACAGTTATACTGTACTGAGAAACACTGGCATGTGACTGTACCACCCTGTGTAGGAACTGGTGCAAACAAAGATTTATCTTGGCAATATGGTGTTCGTTTGTTGAACCTCACATAGAGTTGTTTTTCGGAAAAAGAAGACAAACAGACAAAACAGAAAAAACACACAGTCAGGGTCACACAGACAGGGTCACACAGACAGGGTCACACAGTCAGTGTCACACAGACAGGGCCACACAGTCAGTGTCACACAGACAGGGCCACTCAGACAGGGCCACAAGACAGGGCCACACAGTCAGGGTCACACAGACAGGGTCACACAGACAGGGCCACACAGACAGGGCCACACAGAGAGGGTCACACAGACAGGGCACACAGTCAGGGTCACACAGACAGGGCCACACAGACAGGGTCACACAGACAGGGCCACACAGTCAGGGTCACACAGACAGGGCCATACAGTCAGTGTCACACAGACAGGGCCACTCAGACAGGACCACACAGACAGGCACACAGTCAGAGTCACACAGACAGGGTCACACAGACAGGGCCACACAGACAGGGCAACACAGAGAGGGTCACACAGACAGGGCCACACAGTCAGGGTCACACAGTCAGGGTCACACAGACAGGGTCACACAGACAGGGTCACACAGTCAGTGTCACACAGACAGGGCCACACAGTCAGTGTCACACAGACAGGGCCACTCAGACAGGGCACAAGACAGGGCCACACAGTCAGGGTCACACAGACAGGGTCACACAGACAGGGCCACACAGACAGGGCCACACAGAGAGGGTCACACAGACAGGGCCACACAGTCAGGGTCACACAGACAGGGCCACACAGTCAGTGTCACACAGACAGGGCCACACAGTCAGGGTCACACAGACAGGGCCATACAGTCAGTGTCACACAGACAGGGCCACTCAGACAGGACCACACAGACAGGCCACACAGTCAGGGTCACACAGACAGGGTCACACAGACAGGGCCACACAGACAGGGCCACACAGAGAGGGTCACACAGACAGGGCCACACAGTCAGGGTCACACAGTCAGGGTCACACAGACGGGTCACACAGACAGGGTCACACAGTCAGTGTCACACAGACAGGGCCACACAGTCAGTGTCACACAGACAGGGCCACTCAGACAGGGCCACAAGACAGGGCCACACAGTCAGGGTCACACAGACAGGGTCACACAGACAGGGCCACACAGACAGGGCCACACAGAGAGGGTCACACAGACAGGGCCACACAGTCAGGGTCACACAGACAGGGCCACACAGTCAGTGTCACACAGACAGGGCACACACAGTCAGGGTCACACAGACAGGGCCATACATCAGTGTCACACAGACAGGGCCACTCAGACAGGACCACACAGACAGGCCACACAGTCAGGGTCACACAGACAGGGTCACCAGACAGGGCACACAGACAGGGCACAGAGAGGTCACACAGACAGGGCCACACAGTCAGGGTCACACAGTCAGGGTCACACAGACAGGGTCACACAGACAGGGCCACACAGAAGGGTCACACAGACAGGGCACAGTCAGGTCACACAGACAGGGTCACTCAGACAGGGCACACAGACAGGGCCACACAGACAGGGCCACAGACAGGGCCACACAGTCAGGGTCACACAGACAGGGCCACACAGACAGGGTCACACAGACAGGGCCACACAGACAGGGCCACACAAACAGGGTCACACAGACAGGGTCACACAGTCAGGGTCACACAACTGGGGCCACACATACAGGGTCACACAGACAGGGCCACACAGACAGGCCTCACAGACAGGACCACACAGTTATGGTCACACAGTCAGAGTCACACAGACACAAGGTCACACAGCCAGGGACACACAGTCAGAGTCACACAGACAGGGTCACACAGACAGGGTCACACAGACAGGGCCACACAGTCAGGGTCAACAGACAGGGACCACTATCAGGGTCACACAGATAGGGTCACACAGTCATGGTCACACAGTCAGGGTCACACAGACAGGGCCACACAGCCAGGGTCACAGAGACAGGGTCACACAGTCAGGGTCATACAGACAAGGCCACACATACAGGGTCACACAGACAGGTCACACAGTCAGGGTCACACATACAGGGTCAGACAGTCAGGGTCACACAGACAGGGCCACACAGACAGGGTCACACAGCCAGGGTCACACATACAGGATCACACAGACAGGGCCACTCAGACAGGGTCACACAGACAGGGTCACACAGCCAGGGCCACACAATCAAGGTCACACAGACAGGGCCACACAGACAAGGTCACACAGACAGGGCCATACAGTCAGGGTCACACAGACAGGATTACACAGACAGGGCCACTCAGACAGGGCCACACAGACAGGGCCACACATACAGGGTCACACAGACAGGGTCACACAGTCAGGGTCACACATACAGGGTCACACAGTCAGGGTCACATATACAGGGTCACACATACAGGGACACACAGTCAGGGTCACACATACAGGGCCACACAGACAGGGTCACACAGCTAGGGTCACACAGACAGGGTCACACAGACAGGGCCACACAGTCAGGGTCACACAGACAGGGCCACACAGCCAGGGTCACACAGACAGGGTCACACAAACAGGGTCACACAAACAGGGCCACACAGACATGGTCACACAGACATGATCACACAGACAGGGTCACACAAACAGGGTCACACATACAGGGCCACACAGACAGGGTCACACAGCCAGGGCCACACAGTCAGGCTCACACAGACAGGGCCACACAGTCAGGGTCACACATACAGGGTCACACAGCCAGGGTCACATACAGGGTCACACAGACAGGGTCACACAGTCAGGGTCACACATACAGGGCCACACAGACAGGGTACACAGACAGGCTCACACAGACAGGGCCATACAGTCAGGGTCACACATACAGGGTCACACAGCCAGGGTCACATACAGGGTCACACAGACAGGGTCACACAGTCAGGGTCACACAGCAGGGCCACACAGACAGGGCCACATAGACAGGGCCACACAGACATGGCCACACAAACAGGGTCACACAGATAGGGTCACACAGTCATGGTCACACAGTCAGGGTCACACAGACAGGGCCTCACAGACAGGGCCACACAGTCAGGGTCACACAGTCAGAGTCACATAGACACAGGGTCACACAGCCAGGGCCACACAGTCAGGGTCACACAGCAGGGTCAACAACAGAGTCACAGACAGGGCCACACAGTCAGGGTCACACAGACAGGGACACACATACAGGGTCACACAGACAGGGACACACAGACAGGGCCTCACAGACAGGGTCACACAATAGGGTCACACAGTCATGGTCACACAGTCAGGGTCACACAGACAGGGCCACACAGCCAGGGTCACAGAGACAGGGTCACACAGTCAGGGTCATACAGACAGGGCCACACATACAGGGTCACACAGACAGGGTCACACAGTCAGGGTCACACATACAGGGTCACACAGCCAGGGTCACACATACAGGGTCACACAGACAGGGCCACACAGACAGGGTCACACAGACAGGGTCACACAGCCAGGGCCACACAGTCATGCGTCACACAGACAGGGCCACACAGACAGGGTCACACAGACAGGGCCATACAGTCAGGGTCACACAGACAGGGTCACACAGACAGGGCCATCAGACAGGGCCACACAAACAGGGCCACACATACAGGGTCACACAGACAGGGTCACACAGTCAGGGTCACACATACAGGGTCACACAGTCAGGGTCACACATTCAGGGTCACACATACAGGGTCACACAGTCAGGGTCACACATACAGGGCCACACAGACAGGGTCACACAGCCAGGGAACACACAGACACAGGGCCACACACAGACAGGAAACACACAGACACAGGACCACACACAGACAGGGAACACACAAACAGGACCACACACAGACAGGGAACACACAGACACAGGACCATACACAGACAGGGCCACACAGACAGGGCTACACAGACAGGGCCACACACAGACAGGGCCACAGACAGGGCACAACAGCGGAAGACACAGACACAGGACCACACACAGACAGGGCCACACAGACACAGGGCCACACACAGACAGGGCCACACAGACATAGGGCCACACAGTCAGGGTCACATAGACAGGGTCACACAAACAGGGCCACACATACAGAACCACACACAGACACAGGGCCACACACAGACAGGGCCACACAGATAGGGCCACACAGACACAGGGCCACACACAGACAGGGCCACACAGACACATGGTCACACAGACACATGGTCACACAGACACAAGGCCACACAGACACAGGGCCACACAGATACAGGGCCACACAGACACATGGCCACACAGACACAGGCAACAGACACACACAGACAGGGCCACACAGACACAGGACCACACACAGACAGGGAACACACAGCAGGGAACACACAGACAGGGAACACACAGAACAGGGACCACACAGACAGGGACACACAGACAAGGGCCACACAAAAGGAAAAACAGGACCACACACACAGACAGGGAACACCAGACACAGGACCACACACAGACAGGGACACACACAGGCCAGACAGGGAACAAAACAGGCACACAGCGGACACACAGACGGACACACGACACAGACCACACACAGGAGGGAAACACAGACAGGGAACACACAGACACAGGCCACACAGACAGGGAACACACAGACAGGGAACACACAGACACAGGACCACACACAGACAGGGAACACACAGACAGGGAACACACAGACAGGGAACACACAGACACAGGACCACACACAGATAGGGTCACATAGAGACAGGGCCACACACAAGACACAGGGCCACACAGAGACAGGGCCACATAGAGACAGGGTCACATAGAGACAGGGCCACACAGACACATGGCCACACAGAGACAGGGCCACACAGAGACAGGGCCACACACAGACAGGGCTACACACAGACAGGCCACACACAGACAGGGCCACACACAGACAAGGCCACATAGAGACAGGGCCATACAGAGACAGGGCCACATAGAGACAGCCACACAGAGACAGGGCCACACACAGACACAGGGCCACATAGAGACAGAACCACACAGACACAGGGCCACACAGAGACAGGGCCACACAGAGACAGGGCCACACAGACAGAAGCCACACAGAGACAGGGCCACATAGAGACAGGGCCACATAGAGACAGGGCCACACAGAGACAGGGCCACACAGAGACAGGGCCACACAGAGACAGGGCCACACAGAGACATGGCCACACAGACACAGGGTCACACATAGATGGGCCACACAGACAGGGCCACACAGAGACAGGGCCACACAGAGACAGGGCCACACAGAGACAGGGTCACATAGAGACAGGGCCACACAGACACAGGGTCACACATAGACTGGGCCACACAGACAGGGCCACACAGAGACAGGGCGACACACAGACAGGGTCACATAGAGATAGGGCCACACAGACACAGGGCCACAAGACAGGGCCACACAGACAGGGCACACACAGACACAGGGCCAACAGACACAGGGCCACACAGACACAGGGCCACACAGACACAGGGCCACACAGAGACAGGGCCACATAGAGACAGGGCCATACAGAGACAGGGCCACACAGAGACAGGGCCATACAGACAGGGCCACACAGACAGGGCCACATACAGACAGGGCCACACAGACAGGGCCACATATAGACAGGGCCACACAGAGACAGGGCCACACAAAGAGAGAGGGACAGCAGATAAGCAGACAAAAGAGAATGCCACAATACGCTGCAGGAAGTATCGGCAGCTCGCACATAAGGTCATGAACAAACATATTAGCGCCGAGTTCGGATAGTCGTCTCGACCCGAGCACCAAGTCAACCAGGTATTATGGACAATCAGTGGACAGTATAACCTACAGCCAGCCTCGCGGTAAGAGCGCTGTAGGAATACATTTCAACAATACGGTTAAACCATGTCGCAGTTCTTCCGTGTCCTGTCACCACCACCACCACCACCACCACTACCACCCAGCCAACTCACCCCCCTCTCAGAACGGCCAAGTCACATCTACAAAAACAGTGCAGAATGTATAGTAAAAGTGACACAGTGTAGTTTGAGTAGTCTGACTTCTTACTCGGCTCATACGGCCATTATTAGGTGATGGGAGTGTTCTTTGCACTCGTCTTCCCTCTCTAACATCGAATTACGACAAAACTAAGCATATTTTGAGCAAAACGCCTTAAGGATATGATGCAGAAATGATTTCTCTCTGAAATGAACCCAAAATGATAAGCTATTTCTGAAAAAAAAATTTTTAGCAGACGTTCAGCTATGTCTGCCACCTTAAGACAGTTGATTGTTTGAGCAGACGCACAAAGTCTTCGTGACTCTATCAAAATCATTTTCCATTTTTATTCAACAGCAAAGAGAAAGGTAAAAAAAAAACTGGCCGAATGATGAGATGGATGCGCAGACCACAATAGTTGAAAACTATAAAAAAAAAAGACTCTCGGTAGGTGTTTAAGTGCCACTGTCCTATAATACTTACAGCCCGCGTCCCGAGCCTGACCCGTCTGCCTGTCTGTCTCAAAACTATTATTGGCCTTTTAATAACTCCACTGAATAATCCATGGTCATGAAATCCGGGAAGTAAAAGGACAGAATAGGGGCAATAACAGTCGCTCATATGAAGTCACTCGCAGTTCAAAAGTTTTTGATTTCAGCCGGTGTGTGTGTGTGTGTGTGTGGTGGGTCTATTCTAGTGCAAAAACTTCAGTCGGCCTCAGGTATGTTATAAGAATATGACTAGGTTTGTGGTTGCGGAGAATAAAGTTACAGATCAAGGGCAATCTAGAAAATATGAACACCACCATAAAGAAAAGAGATGGATTGGGTGCACCATCCGAAGAGAACAGGATGACACTACACCCACACTGCCATTCACTGGGCACAAGAAGGAATACCGAAGAGAAGACGATCCAGGAACGCCTGGTTACGAACAGTAGATGGACAAGTACAGGTCCTGAAACGCTCCTGGTGTACCGTTCAAAGGCTTGCCCACAACAGATAGGATTCGAGGATCTTCGTTGCTGCTCTTCATGGCAATGACATAGTGGGAAGTAAGTAAGTTGACGGTTGACTGATGAAAAACTGGTTCAGCTGACACCCTTGAAGACTAAATAGCCTTCTTGCCCCTAAAATCTTGGTAAAAAAAAAGAGTGGCGCTGCGACTGCGGCGACGTGCTCTTAAAAGGAAGAGCAACCCGAGTTTTACATGGCAAACCCACTGTGACAAAAATAAGACACACAGAAAAAACGAATCTTTGTTTTGTTATAAGTTTGTACAAGTTTGATATATGGTACGAAAAACACGAACCATTCTATGACTATAGACAAACGAAAGCTTTTGTTATTCTTTTGACCCGTTGAAGTAGTTTGACAGTGAGCATTGTGGTGATTAGATTCGTTGAGAGTTCAGAAAAATAATGTTCTGAATTTTAAGAGAAACTGTGATTGACTTACTGCATTGACAGACCGAATACTTGTCGAGAGAAGGATGTCTAAAATTTCTAAGAAACGGTGATGGACTAAACTGCGTTGATAGATTGAAGCCCAGTTAAAAAAAACAACAATATTCAAATTTTTATGAGAAACTGTGACGGACTAATTGCTTTGATGCACGGTGGAAGCCTTCGTCAGAAAACTATGTCCAAATTTTTTTAAAGAAAGATTTTTTTGTGACATTGTGATAGACTAACTGCATTCAAACACTCATACCGTGTTCAAAAAACGATACCCACCTTTTGTTTGTTTGTTTGTTTGTTGTTGTTGTTGTTGCTAAAAAAATCGAAACTGCACTGTGTTGAAGTCCAGTGTAAAGGCGAGAAACTATTTCCATAAACATGGATGAGATAATCATTTGTTATCTCTGAGTAGATTTTTTTAGTTTTTCATTCCAAAATGCCCAACAACAGCAGTCGTAAAAAAGTTGTCAGTTTAGCGTTTTTATTTGGAGTTTGTTCAAAAAAAGATTCATTACAGTCGGACAAGTCCATACGCGCACCAACAAAATTTACCAACTGTTATTTGGCAGACTCCATAACCCTACCTGTGCAAAACCCTAGACCTTGAAATTGGGAGGAGTGTGAGAGGAGGATCAATTAAACACGAAGCTGACACCTCCAGAAAGATGGGCAGCGAACAGTAAAATTTTGTGAGTGCGACCTCTGTCTAACCACCTGTGGATGGGTATGTTGTTGTCTTCAAAGTAAGGGAAGGTGTAACAGCCAAAGAGAGGAGACAGATACCGTTTCACAATGCTGGCCTTGACAAAAGTAGAAGTCTCAACCACCTCACCCCCTCACGACCTCAGGGTTATGGGGAAAGCTTTATGTTACTTTACATTACGTTACGTATAGAAAGGACCGAGTCGCAAAACAAGATAACTTCTTTGCAGTCATTTAGATGTATGATACTTTCATGTAAAAGTAGATCCCATTTACGTACAAAAACGTTGTATACGTACCTATGGGTCTACTCTACGTTTGAGTTCTAGTGGTAAGATCAATGATGACTGAAATGGGAAATTAATACTTCACTATTCCCTGATTTACAGTTCAGAAATGCTGAAGGATGATAGAAAGCGACCTTACCAATATATCAACTTTCCACATAGAGAATTTCCAAAGTATCATGCGAACCTTCTGGCCCAACACTATCACAACCAGCCTTTATTTGCTCAATGCAGTCAAAAGAGCACGGACACTGTCATTAAAAGACGATGGAGACGGATTGGGCACATCGTGCAAAAAGGTC
>CM060313.1:71477290-71482290 GCA_030674185.1 Monoplex corrugatus
GTCTCACAGACGACCTGTAAAAAAAACGAAAAAAAAAAACCTGATAAAAAAGACAAGCTGTTTATAAATTAAATACCTGCTGTCAGATTGTTCCAGCTGTCAGGTTTGTCCGGAATTAACTTGCACATCAAAACGAGAGACAACACTAGTTCATGCGACACTGACTTTGAGATGATTAAAGAGGCTGAAAGAGTTACTGCTAAAAGAGACGCAAGGTTCTCCAACAGTAAAACTGACAAGCAAGCCTTTCATTAATTAGTGTTTCCCATGTGGTGAGTGCAGTATCAAGCTAATCTATTTGATGAGAGAAAAAATGTTTTTAAACTCTTCAACGTAAAATTAGAGATCATTTTTCTGACCTTTACAACGTCAACTGATCCTCGCATAGGCCTGGCGTGGCAGAAAACGTGGCTGTGGACATACATGTAGGCCTACATAGATATATAAACAGAACAGACCAATCACCTAGAGAGGAGGTACACAAGAACTGGGAGACCCATAATTGCCACCTTACCATTAAGGGTTCTCGTGGCGACGCGTGCAGAAAATAATAAAACACAAAAAGAAAAGACAAAGATGCCACACCAGCAACCGGGGTTCTATCATGTCGACTTGTATCTATCTTTTTAACTTTGCTCTCAAGTCAGTTAGCTTATCTATTATCAAGTAACATGCAGCATATCCCATAGATCAGATGAACGTCAAAATTCAAATTTGTGCCCGAGACAAAATAGCCGATATCGTCTTGAGGACAGTGAAAATAGTCAGCCAGATTGCTTACAACAAAATTACATCTGTCTCACAGACAATCTTTAAAAAAAAAAAAAGAGAAAAAACTCATAAAGAGACAAGCTGTTTAACTACCTTCCGTCAGATTGTTCCAGCAGTCAGCTTTGTCAGGAAATGGTCTACAGATCAAGATAAGAGAGAACACCAGTTCGTGTGATACTGTAACTTCCAGATGATTTAAAAAAGCTGAAAGAGTTACTGCCAAAAGAGACCCAAGGTTCTTCAACAGAAAAACTGACAATCTAGCTCTTCATTAACTATTCTCCATGGAGTGAGTGCAATATCAAACTAATCGATTTTATGAAAAAAAAGCATTTAAAGCGTTCAGCGTAACAATGAAGATAAGAGATAATATTTCTGACCTTTACAACATCACAGGCCTCTAGGTGGGCCTGGCGTGGCGGTGAAAGTGGCTCTGGACACACACACACACACACACACACACACACAACCTACATATATATATATATATATATATATATATATATATATATATACATGTATATATACATACATACATACATACATACATACATACATACATACATACATACATACATACATACATATTATGTATGTATATATAGCAAGAACATTGTGGCTACGTATGTGATACGATGCTGGTGTGAGCCAACGATGATTCTTCGAATTATCACTGCAGTGTGTAATTTTCCCCAATAAATGGCATCATCAGGATCATATCAATATTCTGAAAATAGAAACAAAACACCTTTTGTTAAAGAAACAGTAAACATACTAACAGTATCAAAACTCCTGTATTACTAAGTTTAGAATGACCAGTCGCCGTGGTGTAATGGTAAACGCAATGGTAAACGCAACGGATTAATGACTGGAAGGTTGTAGTTCGAATCCCCATCAGTCCCTTCAAAAATCTTTGTGGGATTTCTCAACTCCAACTGTCTCCGACCCAGAGCTGGGCGTGCTATGGGCTCATTGGGAAGACTGGGACCACATAGTCGAGTCTTATCCACTTCACGGATGCGTCATTGAGGGTGTTGCTCAAATTTTCTGACCAGCACCGCAGGTGTCTGTAATTCTCAGGCCTGGTTGACGCCAGGATATATTATGATAATAAGCGTAGAGTATAGCCCTGTCACGCAGTCTCGATCCTAGTTGGAACTCCATAGTATGATGATTACTATCCCCATCGACATCATCATCATCGCATTGTAAAAACTGTGCCAGCTTCTGTGGCCATTAAGGTGGAGTAGAAAATGGAACGAAAAAAAAAAAGCACAAAGGTAACCTCTCTAAGTGTGATGATAAAAAAAAAATTAAAAAAATGTTTAGCGTATGGTGTAAGGTTTCAAATGAAATATTCTAGTTAGATCCACAACGCGCCACAAAAGCACTACCCTAAGCAAAACACACCAATTATTCCAGACTCCTTATCCTTTATCTATGACGCGATTATTTATGACACGCTTATCTATGACGTGCTCTGATCCGGATTATGACGTCACCCTCCTGTGAGGATCCCGGGGTCCTCTTTTGTGGTGTGAGAAGCCGAGTACTGTACTACTTATGCATGTGTGTATGTGTGTATGTATGCATGAGTGTATGTATGAGTTTAGGTAATGTAGTTATGTTACGTATGTATGTATGTGCGTACATACGTACGTATGTATGTATGTGTGTCACCCTCCCCCACCCCCCCCACCCCCCCGTGGGTATGCCGGGGGCTCTTTCAGTATAAATTGTATCCCCGCCTTCTGGAAATTCTGTGATAGAAATTTCCTATTTTGTGTCACTCTCTTTGTTTCTGCCTTGTTCCTCTGCTATCATTTCTTTCTATCATTTTCTGCTTTGCTGGTCCATTCACCTGTTTGATAAAGTCTTACGTACTTTTTCTTAGGATTGATGGTTCGGTACATATACTCATATTGAGTGCACTTTTGGCTCTGGGGAGGTGAGATATGCGGAAGCAGTTTTCGGTAATTAATTTTGTGCCCGTTTTTTAATGTTTTATTGTCCTTGGGTATGCTTAGGTTTGTATTCAGATGTGTTTTTTAAATCCCCTGTGCGATAAATTGGACGGAGCGGTCAACGCCGGGGATATGTCCTTAGATAACGTGCGCGAATACATTGATAAGCCTATGCGTGCTTAATTTTCTGTTCTTTGTTTTGTATTTTTTCCTGTTGAAGTTTTGTATGTATGTATGTATGTATGTATGTATGTATGTATGTATGTATGTATGTATGTATGTATGTATTATGTATGTATGTATGTATATATGTATGTATGTATGTATGTATGTATGCGTGTATGCATGCATGTATGCATATATGTATGTATGTATGTATGTGCGTAGGTACGTATGTACGTATGTATGTATGTATATATATATGTATGTATGTATGTTTGTATGCATGTATGTATGTATCTATGTATATATGTATGTATATAGGTATGTATGTACAATGTATGTAAGTATGTATGTATGTAGCATCAACAAGACAAACAAACAATAAAACCCTCAAACATTTCGTCCAAATTCCGGCATTTACCTTCACTGACTGCTCTGCTAACTAACTATTGAGGTGATTTTTTTTTTTACACTTTGTGAAGTTCTGCTACCATAACCCTTTGACTCCTGCACCCTGTCCACCAGCATCCTGTACTGTAAACCATGCTAACAAAGCAAAATCGTAACCCTTTGATTCCCTCACCCTATCCACCAGCTTCCTGCAGGAAGATGGTGGATAAGGTAAGGGAATCAAAGGGTTAAGTTTCTGCAATTGGTGGACAGGGTGCGGGAGTCAAAGGGTTAAATAAAAATAGATTACTCTAATATGTGTGACTGCCCTTTTCATATTACTACTATTCCAGGCACAAGGTCCGTCAAGTTCTACACAGAACTAACACGTACCACAGAGCTAAACCCTTTGACTTCCGCACCCTGCCCACCAGCTTCCTGTATTGTCAACCAGTTTAGCCAAGCAAAAACTTAACCCTTTGATTCCCTTACCCTATCCACCAGCTAGCTTCCTGCAGAAAGCTGATGGATAGGGTGAGAGAGCGATTGAACTCGAGATATCAGATCTTAATCCAAAACAAGTGTTGCCCACGTTCAAGCAAACAGGAACCAGAAAGAAAAAAAAAACACACGAAAAAAGAACATGAACGCGTATTTAATACAACAAAACAACACAGGCGCAAATTTTCGGCCAACTGGCCTTTGTGATCTTACGCTTGACAAAGGCCAGTTGGCCGAAAATTTGTGCCTGTCTTGTCTTGTTGTATTAAATACGCGTTCATGTGTTTTTTATGGTTCCTATCAGATCTTAAGATCTTAAACAAATTCTCCCTGCTTCCCTCTTATTTTTTTGGTATTACCTATATGCCTTGGAAGCAACCCTGTATATGTTCTGTCTTGTCTTTGTGTGTGTGTTTGGTCAGTTCCAGAATAAAAGACTATGTCAATCTTGAACATAAGACCAATCATTGTTCGTATTTCTCTCCTCTCTCATAGTTGTGTGTAGGGTAGTTGCAGAGTATAAAGGTGGGCTTGGGGGCTCCTTTTTGGAGGAGTGTTCTGAGCTACGGTTTTTGTGCTTTGTATCCGCACAAACTGTGTTAGATTTGAGAAGTTCTACAACATGGGAGATAATTCCTACGTGACTCTCAAGAGTTATGCTCTTTGATTAATATTATCAGCTCTTAAGTCCATGGCTGTATCAAAAGAACTAACCAGCCCGCCAGCTGCCTTATGGGGGGGTCCCCCCCCCCCCTGTCCCCTCAAGAAACAGACACTTATGCAGCCTTTGACGCCTTAGGTCGACTCGGATGAGTGACTCTTATGACAGGATATATCATCAACGTTTTGGTTTTGTCAGTTTACGATTGTGCTGTACAGTTTTTTGTTGATTAACTCACAGATCCATTACAATGAAGGCCATCAGATATTTTCTTTCTTTTTTTTCTTTTATTTATTTATTTATTTATTCATCTATTTATTTATTTGCTTATTCATTCATTCATTCATTTATTTATCCCTTACCTGTTGCGTAGGTTTTATCATCTGGCTATTTGGTTTGTTGATTGGTGGGTTGGCTGGTTAACTATTGTGTATAAGTTGTTTGTTCGTTTGTACTGTTTTGCAGAAATACAAGAATACAAACATACAAACAAACATAACGCAAGCAAACAAACAAACATGCAAGCAAAACAAAATAAAAATCCCAAACAC
>CM060313.1:71484790-71489790 GCA_030674185.1 Monoplex corrugatus
GGTCTAAGAGAAACAACCTACTCAACAGTATTTATACACGAGTTATTTCCCATCTGCAAGAAAAGGGACCGTTACATTTCGCAACAAGAATTACAAAGTAGGCCTACTGGATAGATTTTTTTTTTCTCCCACAAAAGACTTTTTCCCACGAGTTGCGTGACTCGGTGCTAGTACATCCGTTGCACACGGGAGCCCTTTTTTTTTCTATTTCTTTTTTCTGTGGAAGTGTTTATGTGCCTCCAAACATCTAATGTCAGGCCGCTGATTTTGTATACCGAAATAGAAACTTAACAAAATACAAGTAGAATTGTGCCAGAGTTGATTGTACTCTTGAGCAAGTAATTCGCGCATTAGATTAGATGTCTTGCAATGACCATCATCATCATGTACACTGCCGAATGGCATTGGCGATCATGGCCCTCCATACGAATCTATCCCTTGTCGCTGTAAGTACGTCTCCCACCCTCTCTGTCCTCAGCCGCTCTGCAAGTCCGTGTAATATTTTCTCCCAGGGTCTACCTGGTACTTTTATTTCCCTCCAGCTTTCTTGTTGTGACCAGATGCTCTAATTTCTCGTGCCTCATAAAATATCCTATAAATGTTGCTTGCAATGGCCATGTTTTTCCGTATTGTCCACAGCGTAAACATGGATATGTAAATGTGTATAGGTGAAATTTTGTGTTTAGAGAGCTGTCGGCAAGGCGACCGTGATTTTGTTTATATCTTTATAGTTTAAATAAGGTAAGTACTAACAGCGTTAGTAATTAACTATTTTCGTGTTTTCCTGGTGTTATTTTGCATGTCTCTGTTTAATGGATCGTTAGTCGTCGTCATGTCTGCTCAACTGATTATTCCATTCTTGAACACACACACACACACACACACACACACACACACACACACACACACACACACACACGCACGCACGAGCGCGCACGCACGCACGCACGCACGCACACACACACACACACACACACACACACACGTACACACACACAAACACACACACAACCACACACACACACTTTTTCAGAATAAATTCAGGAGGTATTAATTCCATCTGATGGAGTGTAAATTTCCTGGGTGAAGTCTTAGTTTTCCCTCGACAAAGGAATATTCTTCCGTGGAAAATAAAGAGCAATGTTCTTTAAAGTTACAACGAAGTATACATTTCTACCGTGTTTTTTTGCTTGCACTTGTTTTCTGCCCACAAACAGAACAGAGAGAGAGAGAGACAGACAGACAGACAGAGAGCGCGCGAGAGAGAGACAGAGAGAGACAGAGAGACAGACAGACAGATAGAGAGAGGGAGAGGGAGAGAGAGAGGGCGAGAGAGACAGAGAGAGAGACAGACAGACAGAGAGACACAGAGAGAGAAAGAAAGAGAGAGGTCTAAGGGAACAACCCATTCAACAGTAATTTGTACATCAGTTATTTCCCATCTGTCATAAACGCGAACATTACATTTCACACAAAGAATTCGGAAGGATTGAACTGATTTTTGTCCCCACAAAGGAGGTCTTTCCGCGAGTTGCTTCTCCCGGGAAAAAAACGTCTCTATATACGGGAGCCACTTTTTTTTGTTTTGTTTTTTGTGTGTGTGAGTGTTTTTGTATTTCCAAACATCTTCTGATAGGTCACTGATTTGGTACATCAGCTTTGAAACTAAATTGAACACACAAAAATAACACCGTGCTGGAGCTGATTGTGCTTCAGGGCAAATGAAAGGCGCAGGGGATGTGCTACAATGACAATGTTATTCTGTATTGTCCACATGGTAAACAGGGACAGTAGGAGTGTATGTGCGTAATTTTGTGTCTAGAGAGTTGTTGACAAGGACACCATGATTTTATGAATATGTGGGGGAGAGAGAGAGAGAGAGAGAGAGCTCTAAGGGGAATAACCAATTAACAGCATTTTATAAATGAGTTATTTCCCATGTCTCGTAAATGCTAATGTTACATTTCACACAAAGAATCATAAAAGACGAAAGAGTTTTTCAGCGAGTTGCCTGTCCCGGGCAAAGTACGCCCCCCCCCCCCCCCTTCAGAGGACCTTTTTGCTCTGCAATGTAATACAGTACGATACGGTAGATTGTGTTACAATACAATACCATAAATTATACAATAGAATAAACAAGACATAAAATACAGTTCTCTCTCTCTCTTTCTCTCTCTCCCTCTCTCTTTCATATTTTCACACACTTCTTTACAAACACACACACACACACACACACACACACACACACAAACATATGTATGCATATGTATATGTGTATATATATATGTATGTATATATATATGCAGACACCCCGCATATACGCACACATACACATGTATTCATAGCAATATATACCGAGTCTCACTGTCATTTTGAATAGGCCTAGTTGTCACTGAAAAGTTTGAATTTAAAACAAAGACAAACGAGAAATTCTACTGACATAAATCTCACAGTAGGATTGGGGAAAAAATACAGTATAATTTCAGTAGCGTTACAAGTTGTTCTTATCATTTATTCTAGCGGGCTGCCTACATTACACGCACCACATCAAAACCGGTTTTTCAAGATCTAAATTTAGACCGTCCTATTTTCCACCCGGGGATTTTATCGCCTCATTCAAAGACGACCGTGTTATTGCTTGCGTTCTCATTTGGTATTTATCTCGCTCCGAACCGTGTGCGGACTATGGAAGAAAACCTGAGTCGGTGATTCACAGAACCAATTTGAACTAAACGCAGACGACAGCCAAGTAGCACCCTAGGAATGCTCAAATGGAGATTATTCGTCTCTGACCAACCAAACATGGCGGCCGCCAATCCAGACGTCACCGCAGAGTCGTCTGCTACAAGTTCATCCATAACGAACAATTCTGCAATTTCATCCGATAAATCCATCATCGATTTTCTGTGGGGTGAAGAAGCTGAAGATCCTGATAGCTTTCATGATGATGATAAACTTCCCTGTGTTGCCAAAATCGAAGCCAGTGAATCGAGTGATCAGAAATTAAAACCTGGATTAAAAATTTACGCGAATCAACCGCTTTTACTGTTCCGACGTGTGAGAAAAAGGCAGGCACGAGCTCGTACAATTTATCATGACAAAGGTGGTGCTTACTTGGAAATTGGGCAGACAATTTTAATTCCAGACGATTATACGGGTAAGTTGACTGATTGTTTGTAGACCCTACAGCCCTTCTGTGGGTAATTCTGTTCGTTACAGATCAGTGGACATAGCGCCGCTGTTATGTAAATACTAACTAATGAGTAGAGTCAATGTATACCTTTCAGTTTTATTATATATATAATAGTACGATCATATACTGTCAGTGGTTATGATCCCAGAGCGCAGTTACCTTTCATATGACTGATATTGTAATTGTGTTTTATATACTCGTGTATCTTTGGAGATTTGATTACAATATGATTTAGTCATCTTATTACTATACAAATGATTTGCTCTTATGATTACAGTACATTTTGGTCATTTAATTAATTACAGTACATTTTGCTGTCTTATTACAATACATTTAGCTTGTCATCTTTCTTCGACTGCATGTTCATTCTGTTTATAACTGCACTTCATATTCTTTTTGTGGGGTACTTTTATTGGATTGACCCGGACACCTGACTAGGACTGAATAGTGTGTGTGTATGTGTGTGTGTGTGTGTGTATGTGTGTGTGTGTGTGTGTGTGTGCCGTGCGTGTATGTGTGTGAAGGGAGAGAGAGAGAGAGAGAGAGAGAGAGTATGTGTGTGTGTGTGTGGTGTGTGCACATGTGTGTGTGCATACCTCTTTCGAACTCAAATTTGGAGAGAAAAAAATTAAAATAGACTGGTTAGAAAGCGAAATATTTTAACAAGTAGCATAATCATTCAGAGGTAAAGCACACACATCGTGTTTATACATTGTGTGTGTGTGTGTGTGTGTGTGTGTGTGTGTGTGTGTGTGTGTGTGTGTGTGTGTGTGTGTATGTGTGTGTGTGTGTGTGTGTGTGTGTGTGTGTGTGTGTGTGTGTGAACATGTGCGTAGGAAGGCAAGAATGGTGTGTGGGCATTTCAGTCTAAGTTAGATATATCGGTCTGACTGACTCATATCTCAGTTTTTACTGTGGCTTTTGTGTGTGGGTTTCATGCTAATCTGGTGACATTTCTGTGTCAATTATGACGCGTTATGGCCAAACGGTTGGTTAGGAAAGACAGGAAGGAACAAAGAACAAAGAAGGGGGAATTTGGGAAATGAAGTAGTGGTTGAATGCACTTGTGAATGAATAAATACATGCAGAAGGGAAGGAAGGAAAGAAGGAACGGACGCATGGACGTATGCACAAAAGAATGACAGAAAAGAAAACACGAATGAATGATCGAATAAATGAATGAATCTATGAATGAATGAATGAAAGTATGAATGAAAGAATGAATGAATGAATAAATGAATGAATGAATGAATGAATGAATGAATGAATGCACACGTGATAGAAAGAACAATTAAACGAGAGGGCAAAAAACGAATGAGCGCACAGATGAATGCATGAATGAATGAATGTTGAATGAATGATTGAATGAATGAATGAATGAATGAATGAATGAACGAATGAATGAATGAACGAATGAATGAATGATGAGAGAAGCAGGTTTTCTATTGAAGCTGATAGTGTTTACTCTATTGTAATTTTTGTTGGGTTGTTGTGTCTTTTCATGTTATTGTTGATTTTCAGCTGAGCCCCCATCCCACCCCTGTCTGTCTGTCTGTCTGTCTGTCTGTCTCTCTCCCTCTGTCCCTCTCTCTGTGTCTCTCTTACACACACACACACACAACACACACACACACACACACACACACACACACACACACACACACCTATGTACGCACACACACACACACACACATACATACACAAACACATGCACACACGCACGCGTACACACACATTCTCTCTCTCTGTCTCTCTCTCTTTCCTTCTTTCTCCTCTCCCTCTCTCTTCTTCTCTCTGTCTCTTCTGT
>CM060313.1:71492290-71507290 GCA_030674185.1 Monoplex corrugatus
GTACTTTGGAAGGACGTTGCCGATGTGGACCGAGGAAGAGCTGGGTGGTAAACAACAAAGACTGGTCCTTAGTCTTAGTATGTATGAACTGTTTGTTACTGCACCTCAGAGACAGAAATGAAGAGTTCTGTCTGCTTTTGCGTTTTCGAATTTCCCGCATTGACCACGCTGGCCGTGAGACTAGAAGACGAAGAAGATTGTTTCTTTCCTCTGTCCCTTCTATTTGAAGATCACAATACTCATACACCTAGTAGAGTGTGAGAAAATGTTGACTTTATTTAACCACATTTCTCATCTTTAATGTGTGCTTTTAATTCAGATGTATTACTGAATTAAACCAGAAGTAATTTTCTACTATATCTTCCACATCAGCAACCTCTGAACAATGTTCAGTGTGTGCTGTTAATTCACATGCATTACTTAACTTAGTCAAACCAGAAGTAATGTTCTATCAGTCTTCCATACAAGCAACCACTAAAGAGTCATGCAAATTGTCTGGCCTAACACCATCAACCAACAACTACGTGTCCATTGCAATCAAGAAGGTATTAGCACTATCATGAAAAAAAATATGGAAATAGATTCGGTACAAAAAAAAAACGAACAGGATAAATTACACCTGGACTGCCCTTCGCTGGACATCAAAAGGAAGACGCAAGAGAGGAAGACCCAAAAACTCCTGGCGACAAGCGACAAACAGGGGCTGAGACCTTAAGGCCTTCAAACACACCTGGCTTACTCTTCAGAGGCTGGACCAGAGCAGATAGACGTGGAGGATTATTGTTGCTGCCCGTGACATGCCTTTGGCATAATGAGACATAACTCAAAATAAATAAATAATATTCCTTTGGTCTTTACAGATGAAAATGGGCAGCAGAAACACTTGGAGCGGAAAGTGGCTGCCGGCTCCTTCCTGAGAACGGACAGTGTGTTCTGTGCCAAGTGGAAAACGAGTGCCCAGACAGGGATGTTCCGCAAAAAGCAGACAGAATGGGTCACCCAGGAGGTGAAGGTGAGTATCTTAACTTCTTCTGGTCATTGATTTTGAGTTTGGGTTTTGTTATTTTACTCAACACAAATACATATTTACATGTTTGTAATATATCTTTCACATGCACATATCTGTGATATTTATACGTGTATAACAAGCGGTGTGGTATCAATACTTAACATTATTTTCATTCAACTAAAAAAGGATAAAAATTTCTTGGCAAGACAGGAGTGGTGGATTGGATGGGGAGCGAAATGTCGGAGATCTCGGCTTCTCCATGGTGACTGATTGAAGTTTATTCCACAGAAATATCTCAGTTAAATCAGTGTTCTCATTTTGTAACTTCATTTCTGGGAGTAGAAAAGATCAACTAAAATCAGCACAATTGATAAAATGTTCTAAAATTGCGTAGGTAACTGTTTAAAAAATATGCTTTTCTGCTGTTGAACTACTATGGATTCTTTCTTATTCATGTAATATGTTGAATCCATTGGGTTTTCATTTATTTCCTGTTATTCTCCATGCTCCAGTTAGGGTTAAAGGACCTATTAAACTTAAAGCATTGAACATGAACACTGACCAAGTAACAATTATAATTAATTTCCAATATCCCAGGTATAAGCATTGAACATGAACACTGACCAAGTAACAATTTTAATTAATTTCCCGTATCCCAGGTATAAGCATTGAACATGAACACTGACCAAGTAACAATTATAATTAGTTTCCCGTATCCCAGGTATAAGCATTGAACATGAACACTGACCAAGTAACAATTATAATTAATTTCCCGTATCCCAGGTATAAGCATTGAACATGAACACTGACCAAGTAACAATTATAATTAATTTCCCGTATCCCAGGTATAAGCATTGAACATGAACACTGACCAAGTAACAATTTTAATTAATTTCCCGTATCCCAGGTATAAGCATTGAACATGAACACTGACCAAGTAACAATTTTAATTAATTTCCCGTATCCCAGGTATAAGCATTGAACATGAACACTGACCAAGTAACAATTGAATTCCCCATATCCCAGGTATAAGCATTGAACATGAAACTGACCAAGTAACAATTGAATTCCCCATATCCCCAGGTATAAAACGGTCATATACACATTCTGCTACATGAACTTGCTGATGACGGGGATGTTACTTTGTTTGAGTGTATTCACCAATTTTTGAAAGCATACTCAGTTATGACCTGTAAATCTGTATCACCTGTCACCCATCAGCATCATAAAGTTCCATGGTAGCCTCAGTAGCAGACGCCCCAACAACTCTGCTCCATGTGTTTTTCTGTGCAACTTCGTAAACCCTCAAACCGCTGATGCTGGTGATGTTATTGATATAGGAGATGGGTGGTCTGTCTGAATGTCTTCCTGATGCTGGTGATGTTATTGATATAGGAGATGGGTGGTCTGTCTGAATGTCTTGCTGATGCTGGTGATGTTATTGATATAGGAGATGGGTGGTCTGTCTGAATGTCTTGCTGGTGCTGGTGATGTTATTGATATAGGAGATGGTGGTCTGTCTAAATGTCTTGCTGATGCTGATGATGTTATTGATATAGGAGATGGGTGGTCTGTCTGAATGCCTTGTTGATGCTGGTGATGTTATTGATATAGGAGATGGGTGGTCTGTCTGAATGTCTCGCTGATGCTGGTGATGTTATTGATATAGGAGATGGGTGGTCTGTCTGAATGTCTTGCTGATGCTGGTGATGTTATTGATATAGGAGATGGGTGGTCTGTCTGAATGTCTTGCTGATGCTGGTGATGTTATTGATATAGGAGATGGGTGGTGAGTCTGAATGTCTTGCTGATGCTGGTGATGTTATTGATATAGGAGATGGGTGGTCTGTCTGAATGTCTTGCTGATGCTGGTGATGTTATTGATATAGGAGATGGGTGGTCTGCCTAAATGCCTTGCTGATGCTGGTGATGTTATTGATATAGGAGATGGGTGGTCTGTCTGAATGTCTTGCTGATGCTGGTGATGTTATTGATATAGGAGATGGGTGGTCTGTCTGAATGTCTTGCTGATGCTGGTGATGTTATTGATATAGGAGATGGGTGATCTGTCTGAATGTCTTCCTGATGCTGGTGATGTTATTGATATAGGAGATGGGTGGTCTGTCTGAATGTCTTGCTGATGCTGGTGATGTTATTGATATAGGAGATGGGTGGTCTGTCTGATTGTCTTGCTGATGCTGGTGATGTTATTGATAAAGGAGATGGGTGGTCTGTCTGAATGTCTTGCTGATGCTGGTGATGTTATTGATATAGGAGATGGGTGGTCAGTCTGAATGCCTTGCTGATGCTGGTGATGTTATTGATATAGGAGATGGGTGGTCTGTCTGAATGTCTTGCTGATGCTGGTGATGTTATTGATATAGGAGATGGGTGGTCTGTCTGAATGTCTTGCTGATGCTGGTGATTTTATTGATATAGGAGATGGGTGGTGAGTCTGAATGTCTTGCTGATGCTGGTGATGTTATTGATATAGGAGATGGTGTGGTCTGTCTGAATGTCTATGCTGATGCTGGTGATGTATATTGATATAGATGGGTGATCTGTCTGAATGTCTTGCTGATGCTGGTGATGTTATTGATATAGGAGATGGGTGGTCTGTCTGAATGTCTTGCTGATGCTGGTGATGTTATTGATATAGGAGAAGGGTGGTCTGTCTAAATGCCTTGCTGATGCTGGTGATGTTATTGATATAGGAGATGTGGTCTGTCTGAATGTCTTGCTGATGTTGGTGATTTATTGATATAGGAGATGGGTGGTCTGAATGTCTTGCTGATGCTGGTGATTTATTGATATAGGAGATGGGTGGTCTGAATGTCTTGCTGATGCTGGTGGATGGTTATTGATTTATAGATGAGATGGTGGTGGTCTGAATGTCTTGCTGATGCTGGTGATTTTATTGATATAGGAGATGGGTGGTCTGTCTGAATGTCTTGCTGATGCTGGTGATGTTATTGATATAGGAGATGGGTGGTGAGTCTGAATGTCTTGCTGATGCTGGTGATGTTATTGATATAGGAGATGGGTGGTCTGTCTGAATGTCTTGCTGATGCTGGTGATGTTATTGATATAGGAGATGGGTGGTCAGTCTGAATGCCTTGCTGATGCTGGTGATGTTATTGATATAGGAGATGGGTGGTCTGTCTGAATGTCTTGCTGATGCTGGTGATGTTATTGATATAGGAGATGGGTGGTCTGTCTGAATGTCTTGCTGATGCTGGTGATGTTATTGATATAGGAGATGGGTGGTGAGTCTGAATGTCTTGCTGATGCTGGTGATGTTATTGATATAGGAGATGGGTGGTCTGTCTGAATGTCTTGCTGATGCTGGTGATGTTATTGATATAGATGGGTGATCTGTCTGAATGTCTTGCTGATGCTGGTGATGTTATTGATATAGGAGATGGGTGGTCTGTCTGAATGTCTTGCTGATGCTGGTGATGTTATTGATATAGGAGAAGGGTGGTCTGTCTAAATGCCTTGCTGATGCTGGTGATGTTATTGATATAGGAGATGACTGGTCTGTCTGAATGTCTTGCTGATGTTGGTGATGTTATTGATATAGGAGATGGGTGGTCTGAATGTCTTGCTGATGCTGGTGATTTTATTGATATAGGAGATGGGTGGTCTGAATGTCTTGCTGATGCTGGTGATGTTATTGATATAGGAGATGGGTGGTCTGAATGTCTTGCTGATGCTGGTGATTTTATTGATATAGGAGATGGGTGGTCTGTCTGAATGTCTTGCTGATGCTGGTGATGTTATTGATATAGGAGATGGGTGGTCTGTCTGAATGTCTTGCTGATGCTGGTGATGTTATTGATATAGGAGATGGGTGGTCTGTCTGAATGTCTTGTTGATGCTGGTGATGTTATTGATATAGGAGATGGGTGGTTTGTCTGAATGTCTTGCTGATGCTGGTGATGTTATTGATATAGGAGATGGGTGGTCTGTCTGAATGTCTTGCTGATGCTGGTGATGTTATTGATATAGGAGATGGATGGTCTGTTTGAATGTCTTGCTGATGCTGGTGACGTTATTGATATAGGAGATGAGTGGTCTGCCTTGATTTCTTTTGGCCTCAACTTTCCCTTGCAAAACTGTTCCCATCAGGGTTGTGTGTGGTGTTGCGGGTTGCATGGCCGATGTTTTTCCATTTTTCTTTCGTTGATTTCTGCCAGAATTTGGTGTTGTACGGTGAGTTCGTTCAAGATGCTTTCATTTGTTTTTTTCAATCGGTCCATTTGACTCTAAGAAGCCGGCTATAGAATTAGAACCACATATCTGCTGCTTCGATCTTATTTTCATCTACTTTTCTGCATGTCCAGGCTTCACAGCCATATAGCATTACCGGCCAGTTATAAATCTGTACCGTATGTAATGTACAATAACTTTCTCTTATTACGAAATAATACTTAAACCCTTATGTCTAGATCTGTACTTATGTCAACTTACTTCTGAACTAAAATAACGATGGTTTCTTTTCCCAGTATCTGAAATGTATCGACAAGGATGATAAGGAGATTCTGGTAGCGCTGACCCACAAGGGAAAATTCAACGCCATTTACGAGAAGGGAAAGCTCAATCAGCATTCTGTGTACAGCATGAAGGACATTCTTAATGACCTCAAACTGCCTGTTAAGGTAAGGTGTGTCTGTGTGTGTGTGTGATCGTGTGCGCGCGTGTGTGTGGTGAGCGCGCATATGTGTATGTATGTGTGTGTGTACGTGTGTGTGCGTGCGCGTGCTTGTGTGTGTGCTTGTGTGTGTTTGTGTGTGTGTTTGTGTGTGTGTGTGTGTATGTGTGTGTGTGTGTGTGTGTGTGTGTGTGTGTGTGTGTGTGTGTGTGTGTGTATATGTTTGTGTGTGTGTGTCTGTGTGTTTCTGTGATATGTTCTGAGCATTGTCTTTCTGACAAACCTGTGTGAACAAATACACGCATGTTTCAGTGTGCTCATGTGAGTATTTGATTATGAGTTTTCGAATTAGTAATTGTTTCACTGAAATCCTAAGTTTTTTTGTTTTAATCGTTTTTTAACTGAACTGAGTTAACAATATTCATTCATTTAGAATTTGCTTACCTGTTTGTCTTGTTATTTGTCTTAACAAATTATGATAGTGGTGATAGTAAAGTTTCTCTGTCTGTCTGTCTATATATATATACTCACACGTACACATTTATTACTGTTCTCTTACCTCTTCCCTGTCACTCTGTTTCTTTCTTTCTTTCTTTCTTTCTTTCTTTGAAAATGCAGCAATTGCTGTAACACTTTGATTGCCATAAATGTTATGACTTCTATAATTGATTTATTGATGTAATTCTCACTTTGTATGTCTTAGTTTCGAGCAGATATGTAGGTTAGAAAAAGGTAAACATGAAAAAAGACCTCTAGCTACTAACACCAGCCATTGGAAAATGAAGTATCTTTGTAATTGTCATTGTCATTGTCACTGTCGTTCTTACATACTCTGTTTACAATCCCATACCCTTAATAGCTCTAGCTACTAACACCAGCCATTGGAAAATGAAGTATCTTTGCTATTGTCATTGCCGTCCACACATACTCAATTTACAATCCCATACCCTTCAGAGGTGTTCTTTGTGTATGAACGCACACTTTTTTTGTTACCCAGGTCCGCCTGCTGTTTGGCAAAGCCCCAGTGGTGCCCTGCATCTTCACAGGCATGCTGTGTGTACGCGAGCAAGAGGAGCCAGGAGATGTCATCCTGGCCAGCACCATCCTCAACCGCCGCAACGTCTTGCTGGAGATTCCCACCCGATCCCCTAACTGTACCCTGAGGCAAGCCACCCGCGAAGAAGACTTTTCCAGCCTCTCCAGCTTCGAGGACGCCCAGAAGCTGTGCAAGAAGTACGCGGGCATGTTCAGCACGCTCATGAAGCTCTCCCCGGAGCTGGATACGCAGCAGAAAACCATTCAGCACGTGCCCACCGATCCTCAGCTCGCGCGGCAAACGGATGAGGCTCTTCAGGCGTTAGACCTCATCACGGACATCTCCTTGACGGACAACGAACCTCAAGATCTCTTCATGGGCGAGTCAGATACGGACTCTGTGCAGAGTGGTGGGGATGACCTGTCTGGAGAGTTGATGCCTTCCGGGACTATCGTGGAGTTGACTCAGTTCACTGCAGACAGGTCTTCGACGACTAATGTGTGATACCTCCCCGTTTGATGTTGATGGCTGTCAGGATATTTTTTGAACTTATCAGGTTTTCAATGGCAAGGTGATATTGGTTCATTCTGGAACGGGTAGTGATCTTTTTTTGTTGAAAAAGTCATCTTCAACTACTAACGTGTG
This sequence comes from Monoplex corrugatus, assembly GCA_030674185.1. Lineage (NCBI taxonomy): Eukaryota > Metazoa > Mollusca > Gastropoda > Littorinimorpha > Ranellidae > Monoplex > Monoplex corrugatus. The sequence continues at coordinate 71,499,635 of CM060313.1, forward strand.
ATGCCTCCCCACTTGACGTTGATGACTGTAAAAAAAAATCTTTGTAGAGCTTTTCAGGTTCTCAACGGCAAGGTGATATTCGTACATTTTGGAACGACTATTGACTGCTTTTTTTTCGAAAAAGTAATCTTCAACGACAAATGTGAAATGTCTCACGAGGTGCCAACGACGTGTTCTGTTACTGTCGGAAGTTTTAAGAGATTGTCTGAAAGTAACATCAGCAACTACTCTTTGACGCCTTGACTTCTGGAACCCGTGTGGGTTGTGTCAGTTTCCTAGAGACGAAGTCATTTCCCATCTTTGTCTGATGCCTAGAAGGTTGTGCGTTCTGGGGTCATTCAAGAGTTGGCCGTTTTCTTTGAGGCAGCCTTCGGTGACTAATGTTTGGTGCCTTGTATGTATGTAAATTTTTGAGAAAGTAGGGAATTGAAATGCAAAAGTTTGGACATACATTGGAGCGTTTGTTTCCAATGTGATCATTAAAAAATGTACGCATACATGTACGCAAATGCTTACACAAACAGACCCTTGATGCACGCTGTGAAGTATGTGCGTGCACACAGACGTGTTTATTAGATTGTTTGTTTAAATCTTTAATTGTGAGAACATTATTTGTCAGCTTTACCTTCCCCTCCTCAAAAATAATTGTTTTCTGGATCATTTTTTCTCAAGATCAAAATTGACAATTTTCAAATACCCTCTTCACTTCTCCTGTATCCCCCCCCCCCCCCCCTTTTCTTTTTGTTGTTTTTGTTTGGCTAAAATCACTTTAGTGAATAGACATTAAATCGAAGATCACCACACATACACACACACACACACACACACACACACACACACACACACACACACACACACACACACACACACACACACACACACACACACGCACGCACACAAACGCATCCGCTGGCACAAACATACACACACACACACACACACACACACACACACACACACACAAAACAATACACGCGCACGCATAGTCATTTATTCACACACTGTGTGACAATGAATGAATACAACTTTACATCTAGATAACACCGATGGCCTGGTGTATCAGTAATATATCGCTGAACCGTTTGCCTTTGCTCTTAATCCACAGTGACAGTGAGGACGACCAGTGCCGGTACCTACTTCATCCTAGGGCACTCAAAGTAATGAGACTAACACATACAGCAAATTGTGATCTGGGCCAATTTAAGCCGGCCAGGACAGTTTGTCTTGAGTGATTTGTTTGCTACAAGCAAAGTCAGAGATATTTATTCATGAGCATTTTGTAACCACTTAGAATTTGTTTTCTTCATTTACATGTGTGTTTATTTTTTGAATCGCATTTATCTTAACGTGAAGTATGCCAGTGATTATGCTGTCTCCGATGAGGAAAAGATATACAACCTGCTGATCTAAGCACCATTTCAGTGCCAGCCACAAGTACTGATTTTGCATGAATCTTGAATGCTACTACTTAAATCTGTCTGGAATAGTCATGACCAAGAAATTGTTAGTGTTTGAATGCTTTCAGATGTAAAACCCTACCCTGTTACTCTGCCCAGAGTCAAATAAGACGAGCTGACGAAGAAATATGGTTTGGTTCATAATGTAATAGTAAGTTCTTGTGTTTTGAGGCAAACGTACACTTCATGGTTTATGGTGACAAAACAACGTGAAGAGACACTAATCGATAAAGGTACGCAAATGTAATAGCTTTAAAAATATATGTGACCTCCCTCCACGAAATGAGTCTTAACTAACATTTTGGGTATTTTGAGATATACATATCACTGGAAAGTGTACATTCTGCTGATTATTTTGGTACTTAAATAAATCTTGTACTAAAAAAAAAAACAACGTAGAAGTTATGTATGTTTAAAGTCATTAACTTGTATGATGGCCATTTTGATAAAACGGCCTCTAAAGTTTTTGTGTGCTCTCCTACACATTTTCCTTAAATTTCTTTATTTGGTGGCTTTGATCCAGTTTGTTTCTAATTTTCGCTGTCATTATCTGAAAGGTGCACCAAAGAGCTTTCAGTCAGTATACCACATGTTCGGGTACAGTACATATTACGGTTCATAATAGGAGACAAAAAGAGATACTTTTGGTAAGAAATTGCTTTTTTTCTTATGCGATCAGTGCATTAAAATACCATTTTAAATTGATTAATATTTTTTCAAGAAAAACATTTCTGTGGGGAATAGATTATAGTCTACAGAAATCAATTTTGAGAAAAAGTCAAAACACCCCAGATAGATCCTCAGTCACCTTTTCAGCTCCTGGTGCTGTTCGATTGACTGCGAGTTAAGACTGATTTCGTGGTGGGAGGTCACATATATGCTTATATATATATATATATATATATATATATATATATATATATATATATATATATATATATATATTATCTGTATATTCAAAAATCAGTGTGGGATTTTTCGGCTCCAACCCAGAGTTGAGCGCGTTATGGGCTCATTAGGAAGACTGGGACCACACAGTCGAGTCTCATCCACTTTCAGGGATGCGTCAGTGAGGGCATTGTTCAAATCTTCTTATTAGCACCGCAGGTACCTGTATCCTACATGCCTGGTTGACGCCGGGTATATTACAATATTTAGCGTAGAATACAGCCATGTCACGCAGTCTCGGTGCTAGGTGGAACTCCATAGCGTTAGGATTATCATCCGCATCCTCATCTTCATCATCACATTGTAGAAAAGAAATTGCCAGCTTCTGTAGCTATTTAGGTAGCATTGCAAATGGGACAACATGAACATGAGCACAAAAGAAAAATCCCTAAGAGCGAGATTCCTGAAAATATAGGATACAATGCAGAGAAAACCTTGTACATTGTCTCCATTGAGCAGAGATCAAATCATATTTAAGATGAGCTGAATTTCTGAATGTCTTTGTTTTCAGTGTCACTTACCATTAAAGGGACATTGACCTGATCGAGCAGTCATGTGTGTCTGTCTTTTCTTCGTACACAGGACTTTTTGTCTCTGGCTTGTCTGTCTTTTTCTACTTTTCTCCATCTCTGTCTGTCTGTCTGTCTGTCTGCCTGCTTGTCTGTCTGTCTCTGTCTCTCTCTCTCTCTCAATGTCTCTCCATCTTTCTCTTTCTTTCTCTTTCTTTTTGTCTCTCTCTTTCTCCATCGATCTCTCTGCCTCTCTGTCTCTCTCTTTCTTTCTCTTTGTCTCTCTCTGTCTCTGTCTCTCTCTGTCTGTCTCTGTCTGTCTGTCTCTTTCTTTGTCTTTCTTTTTGTCTCCCCTCTCTCTCTCTCTCTGTCTATGTATCTCTCTCTGTCTATGTATCTCTCTCTGTCTCTGTGTGTGTGTCTCTGTCTGTTTGTTTGTCTCTCTCTCTTTCTCTGTCTGTCTCTGTCTCTCTGTCTGTCTGTCTGTCTCTCTCTCTCTCTCTCTCTCTCTCTCTTTCTCGGTGTAAAAATGGAATTGTTTACAGTTTCAGGTTAACTGTTGTTCCGTTTATCACAGATTTTCTTTCTTTTCTGTTCTTTCCTTTCTCTACAACAGTACAAGTCTTTTCGAAGTGAAATTTGCATTCCTTTAAATCGTTTTGATGTGACTGATGTTTGGAGTACGTAAATAGATGAAGGTTGGATTTAAAAGAATTTGGTTGGCTCTTCTGCTTTTTGGCCTGCATAGTTAGGGTTGTGCCTATTTTATCTGTCCGAAATTTTTAAGAAACGCATTCACAACTAGATTTTTTTTCGTCCCATTTTCTACGCCACTTTAATGGCCACAGAAGTTGAAACAGTTTTTATTATGCGATGATGATGATGTCGATGTGGATGATAATCATGATGCTACGGAGTTCCATCTAGGATTGAGACTACGTGACAGGGTTGTACTCTACGCTTACTATCATAATATATCCTGGCGTCAACCAGGCCCGAGAGATACAGACACCTGCGGTGTTGGTCAGAAAATTTTAGCAACACCCTCAATGACGCATCCGCGAAGTGGATGAGACTCGACTGTGTGGTTCCAGTCTTCCCAAGGAGCCCATTGCATGCCCAACTCTGGGTAGGAGCCGGTTAGAGCCGAAAAATCCCACAATGATTTTTGAAGGTACTGATGGGGATTCGAACCCACAACCTTCCAGTCGGTAATCCGTTGCGTTAACCACTATACCACGGCAACTGGTTGCATTCACAACTAGATATTTTGGAGGCCGCATGCACATATGAAGTTTGCAGGCCTCAGTAGCTCAGTTGGTTGGGCGTCGGATTCACAAGCTAATGGTTGTGGGTTCGAATCCCGAGGTGTGCTATATTAAAACTGGCCTTCTCAGTGCCCCATCTTAACATCGTTGTTGTTCTGGTGGTGTCAGTGTAGGATTAGGTAAGTCCCCCTTCCCCCACTTTCCTGGGATGGTTATCCCCGTCGGCCATATCACCTGAGTTGGGTGCCGACGTAAACACTGAACCAAATCAATCAGTCGAAACAGTTAAAGTTTCATGGGCGTGATTCGTACCCATGCAAACTCATGCAGGCAGATTGGAAACCCGTTACCTCTGCGCCAACCAAACCGTATACTGTTTACATTTCGTTTTAACCTTTGTTGAATAAAGAAACAGAAATCCCCGCGAGTAAAGTATCTGGTCATGTGTTGAAGTACCGGTTATAAAGTTTTTAAGTTTATTTATTCTATATCTGACATTGTAAGACTGTTATATTTTCATGAAGAATGCTCATAGACTTTAATTAGAACGAAATGTTTCCTCAGAGAGTATAATCAGAAGCAAAAACTCGTGCACATATTTGGTGTGCTTGTTAATATCTCAGACCGTGTGCGATGAATTACACAACTCCATTCCTGAATCCCATCATCATCATCAGGTGCCCTGCCGCATGGCGTTGGCGACCATGGACTTCCAACCATCTCTATCTCTCGTTGCCCCTTGCAATTCCCCCACCCTCCTCGTCCCCAGCCACTCTGCAAGTCCGTCCAGCATTCTCTCCCTGGGTCTACCTGGTGCTCTCTTTCCCTCCAGCTTTCCCGTTGTGACCAGGTGCTCCAAATCCCTCTTCCTCATAAAATGGCCTATAAATGTTGCCTGCCTTTTCCTAATCTTCCTTATGAGTGATCTACTTGTGTCTGCCTCCATCAAGATTGTCTCGTTTGTTTTCTTTGCTGTCCATGGAACTCTCAACATTCTTATGAAAAACCACATCTTGGCTTCTCAATCTTGCTCTGGCTTTGCTTGCTGACTGTCCACGCCTCGCATCCGTACAACAGTATTAGTTCTATATAACATTCAAGGACTCTCTTTCTGATGTTAATTGATAGGCATTTGTTGGTAAGAATGCTTGTCATCTTCTTGAATGCTGTTTTGGCTTGGCCGATTCTGCCAGCTATTTCCGATGTGCATCTGCCGTCTGATGAAATGACCGTTCCCAGGTATTTGAACTTATTAACCTGTGTCAAGTTTGTGCCATTTGCTGTTATTTCCTGAATCTGTAAATTTCATAATTTGGAAGAAGTTACTCGTTGCAGAAAGTGTTGATTTCGTAATTTAGGAAATTTTGCATCAATCCTCGGATGTAGTAGTCCTTATCACACATGTGAACAGTGAACACAAAGGGTATTCAAGAAAGCTTTGTGATTAAGACAAAAACTCACCAAGATACAAATTTTTCTTCCAACTATTCAGCATTTGTTGTTGTAACTGTCTCAGAAAGTATATAATGGAATTTTCACTATTTATGTTTTGTGTGATTTTTGCGTAGGTTACGTTCGTTTTCTTCTGTGCACGCTTGTGCGTGAGTGTGTGTGTGTATTTGTGTGTGTGCGTGTGTGTGTGTGTGTGTGTGTGTGTGTGTGTGTGTGTGTGTGTGTTTGTGTGAGTGTGTGTATGTTTGTCTGTGTGTATCTACTTAACCCTTTCACTCCCGCGGCCTATCTACCAACTGCAAAAATTTAACCCTTTGACTCCCTCACCCATAGGGAGTCAACGGGTCAACTTTCTGCTTTGTTAGCACGGTTGACAAGGCAAGATGGTCGTGGTCAGGGCGTGGGTCAATCTGTTTGTGTGTCTGTGTGTCTATCTGCCGACATATCTATCTATGAAACAAGAATACAAGTACTACGGACATTTTTCGTCTTAAACGCTCTTTGTCCATCCTTAGGAGTACGCGAATGTCAGCGAACATCTTATAAATGTAATGTCAAACATCTTGGGACCTGCTTCGACAACATTTTTTATACATGACGTATTTCACTGGTCTGCAAGACCCGGATTAGAACTCTGGGTAATATCTTCCGTCAGATCTTCTCTTCAACGGTAGTTCTTCGACAGTTTGTGCGTGTGTGTGTGAGAGAGTGTGCGTGTGTGTGTGTGTGTGTGTGTGTGTGTGTGTGTGTGTGTTGTGTGTGTGTGTGTGTGTGTGTGTGTGTGTGTGTGTGTGTAACGAAATTGTCACTGGACACTCAAATTTGTTTCACTCACTGCTGCTTGTCTTCTTCACCTGTATTCATGCAAGGGGAGGTGATCAGAGAGAGAGAGAGAAAGAGACAGACAGACAGGCAGACAGGCAGACAGACAGACAGACAGGGAGACAGACAGAGAGACAGGTAGAGGGGAGAGAGAGAGAGAGAGAGAGAGAGAGAGAGAGAGAGAGATTTGTTATCAGTTATCATATTGAAATTTCATTGAAGGATCTGATATGTCATGGTAATTATCGTTTTAGTGGTGCTGGTAGTATAATCGGAGGTGATAATCTTGATTGGAAGCAAAACATGAATGAAATGACTGTTCATTTCTTTATTTCTTTTGTACTTGGGAATCATTCATGAATAAAATATTGCCTCACAGATTTTCTTCATGCTGTTTTGGTGTGTGTGTATGTGGTATAATATAAGCTACATATCTACATTTACATCTATATCAATATCCATATCTGTCTGTCTGTCTGTCTGTCTGTCTATCTATCTATCTATCAATATTCGTATGTACACACATACATATGTATATATATTAATATATATATATATATATATATATATATATATATATATACATATGTACGTATACATGTATGTATATATGTATGTACTATGTCTATCTATCTATTATCTCTCTCTCTCAAAAATATATATATATATATATATATACATATACATATATGCATAATATACATATATATGTATGTATGTATATATAATAGATATATAGATGTATATGTCGTGTTATAGTAGTTGATATTGATAATAATTGCCCAATACTCAATTTTATTGCTTTCAGTAATACACATTTTATAGATGTATGTGTGCTACTCTGTATGACTGTAAACAATAATCACATTATCTGTATAGTCATTCAATATGAGCACTCACTCCACCCCACACTCAATCTTCTCTTAACAAATGTAAAACAAATCATCGTTTTTGCAGTGTTTCGCATACCAAAGAGCCAAACTTGTTCAAGATCGATAGACTAACTATTTCACAGACAGAATTGGGCATACTTACCAAGTACGTTTTCTTTACATTATTTACGTTTACATTTACATTACGTTTACATTGTTCACCTCTTTTTTTATATTGTTTACTTCTTTCTTAATGGTCACTTATCGGTGATGTCTGCATATGTGTACATATTTCAAACTTAATTTATCGATTTTTGTTTTCATTTTC
>CM060313.1:71509790-71514790 GCA_030674185.1 Monoplex corrugatus
CAGCTTATATTCAGCTCTGTTTTTATAACAGGCAACTAGTGCAGAGAGAGAAGGAAAAAACTGATATGATCAAACTTTTTCTTGCTGAGGACAAGACGAGTAGCTGTATTTTATATGCGTTGCAGACAGAAAAGACAAGAAGCTGATAGTCCAGAGAGACTAGTGTTACAGTAATCAACACGAGACAAAATAACCGATGTCACAAGCTTAGATGCCACCTCAGTTGAAAAGTGTCTCCGAATGTAACCAATGCGCCCAATCTGATAGTAGCATGATCGGCAGGTCTGGGTCAGAAACTTCTGCATAGAAAGAGTTTTGTCCAAGGTTACACATCCAGGTCCTTGACAGTTTCAGAGACGGATGATGTTGTCATCTGGCTGAATGGTATTCAGTGTGATTGAGGCAGGTATGGTTTTGGTGCCTGCAAGCATAGCTTCGGTTTTTATCACCATTTAGTTGTAGTTCATTTTGTTTCATCCAGTTCTGAATATCAGCATATCAGCTGGATGTTTCTGAGATAAGGAAAGTGATATTTTCAGAGGTGGTGCTATTCTGAAGTTGTGATTCATCTGCATAAAAGTAATGTTTCATGTCGTGCTGGTTGATGATATTGGCCAGGGGAGAGTATAAAGGATGAACAGGACAGGCTCTAGCACAGAACCTTGAGGAACTCTGCAAGAAAGCCTAACAGGCTCAGACTCACTTCCCTTGACGAGAACGGACTGAAAGCGATCAGACAGATAGGAGTAAAACCAAGAAAGAACAGTACCATAAACTCAGGAAGTAAGAGAAAGAGAAGGCTGGAGTGGCCGATGTTATCAAAGGTAGCTGATAGATCGAGGAGTGTTAAGAAAGACACTTTAACAGCATCAGAAACAAGAAGTTCACTGACCGTGTGAATAAGAGCTGTTTCTGTACTGTGGTTTGCTCAATAGGCAGACTGGTAAGGGCGATGGAGATGATTTAAGGAGAGATGGTTATTCAGTTGTTTTAGTATCATTTTCTAAAGAAGCTTGGGGAGAAACGGGATATTTAATGCAGGTTTATAATTTTTATGGTCATTGGGATCGAGAATAGTTTCCATGAGAAGTAGCCGGACCAGAGCAGTTTTTAAAAACAGAAGGAAAGACTCCTGGGACCAGAGGAGGTGATTGATGGAAGACGTTGCTGGTAAATTTGTGAAAAGAAAGAGGCCGGGATGAGATCAGGTTCACAAGATTCGAAACACATTTCTTTGGGGATCATTAAGATTTCAAGCTCAGATCTGAGTGGAGAAAGAGAGGAGAGAAGTGTCAGTAAATGGAGGGTCTGGAAGTGCTGGGTGAACTGGAGTTGAGTCCAGTTTGGTACGCAAAATAAGAACCTTGATGGAGAAAAATGTTGAAGAGGCGGAAAGGAGATCATTTGGACTAAAACGTGATGGCAGGGAAGTTAATTTTTCAGTAAGTCAGACATGGTGGAGAACGGACTTTTTGTACTCCTGGATTCAAGAATTTGTGTGGAAGAATAAAAGGTTTTCGCTTTAGAGAGCAACTCAGTAAAGCTGTTGCGCACAGACTGATAAATCTGACGAGGTACTTCTGTTGGCGCTCGGCTCTCCGACATTCTCAGTTTGTTTTGAGTAATTGAGGGATGTACCAAAGCACTCATGGATGATCAGGCAGAACACGAGTGAAGGCAAAAGCATGCCTGTCAAGCGAACGGCGGAGAATCGAAGTGTACAAAAGCAGGACCAGCACATTGAATGAGAAGTTCAGTCGCTTCAGGAGTGATGGCGAATAACTGTCCACTTATTTCTGGGAGGTTTGATTAGATTCAGAGAGGCAGAGACAACAAAATGGTCAGAAGAAAGTTCTTTCTTGTCTAATATTGAAGTAACCAGTGGATTACCCAGGTAGTGATGTAGCCCTTCTTGTGCGTGGCTCGATATGGGCTGAGAAAGAGAATGGTTGAGAGTGAAAGGCATAGGCCTTTGTGTGAGAAGACGCTTGGTTATCAAAATGCAAACTGAAGTCATCTAAAACAGTAATTTACCTTGGTGAAGGAATAACATCAAGGAGATTCGAATTCAGATAAACATACAGTTAATCAGGTTGTTAGTGCTGCTAGGAGATGGGCGATAGAGCAGGATAGATGACAGTCTAACCAAGATTTAGAGTGACTTTCCAGAGCTTCAAAATACATCATCATCACATCAGTGCCTGCCGCATGGCGTTGGCGACCATGACTACAACCACTCTATCTTCGTTTGCCCCTAGCATCTCCCCCACCCTCCTCATCCACACTCTGCAAGTCCGTCCAGCATTCTCTCACTGGGTTACTGTGCCTCTATCCTCTAGCTTTCCGTTGTGACCAGGTGCTCCAAATCCCCCTTCCTCATAAAATGGCCTATAAATTTTGCTGTCTTTTCCTAATCTTCCGTTATGAGTGATCTACTTGTGTCTGCCTCCATCAAGACTGTCTCGTTGTTTCTTGCTGTCCATGGAACTCTCAACATCTCTGAGAAACCACATCTCGGCTGCCTCAATCTTGCTCTTACTGTGTACGGTGTGTGTGTGTGTTGTTGTGTGTGTGTGTGTGTGTTGTGTGTGTGTGTGTGTGTGTGTAAATGATGTGTTGTATGTTCTGGCTGTCTCTGTGTGTGCGTGTGTTGTGTGTGTGTGTGTGTGTTGTGCGTGTGTTGCGTGTGTTTATGTATGTATTGTTTGTTTGTTGTGTATGTGGCGCACGCATGTGTGTGTTGGTATGGCGTGCTGCGTGTACGTGTGTGTGGGGTGGTGGTACGATCGTCGTATACCCATAGATAGATTATGTTCTCTCGTATGTGTATCTACATTTGATTGACAACGAGCGTGCATGTGAAACAAAATCTTTTAAAATGTATCTGATCAGCACATTAATCAGAAACCTGATGACCTATCAATGTATGGCAGAAAGCCAGGCAACGAAATCTGACTCTTCATCAAACGTTTCAGAAATGAACCATGAAGTGAACTGATAATAATTAAACCAAAATTTCACTCTCACGAAGATCAGCTATTTATCACCTAATCATCTATACGGATTAGCCGATGAAATACAGCTCTCGATGGAAATACGCTACTGGGTTGTGAATGATGGGTGTAACATTAGGTTTGTCTGACATTCAGTTGGTCAACCGTACGGGGGAAATGAGAGTTAGTGTCATTGCAAATGTTTCTTATTTCAGATCGGCGTGTTTGTCCATTTGATTCTTTGGTTGATGTTCAGTGTCTCCGCTTACATGTTCGTTTAATGTATTTTAGTCTGCCAGCGAGCAAGAGAGACTGAGGCACATATAGCGGAATATCACTCGTGAGCCATATTGGTAAAACGTATACCAAGAATATGGAACCACGCGCTAGGCACAACGTGGAATTCTTTTTGAATGCGGCACCATGGAGGTCAAAGAAAGGAAAAGAATGCCCTGACGCTATCCTTGCTCAAAGACAACTATGTGAAAAGACAATCGAACACGACAAAGAACCGAACTTTGTCTTCGTCGACCCCCCAAAAACAAACAAACAAACAAACAAACAAACATACAAAAACAACAAAACAACAAAACAAGAACAAAAACAAGAACAAAAACAAAACAAAAAACAAAACCGAAAAACCTCATGTGGCAGGGTACATGGAGATAAGCTATACAAAGTGATACTAAAGCTGTTTAACATCAAAGACCAGCTTTTAGACAACATTATAATATGTTCAACTTCAAAAGAACAGCTTTTAGACAATATCACAATCATCTGTTCAATGTCAGAGAACAGCTTTTAGACAATATCACAATCATCTATTCAACGTGAAAGACCAGCTTTAACGAGTTTTATGGCAACATCACAATCATCTTTTCAACGTCAAAGAACAGCTTTTAGACAATATCACAATCTGTTCAACGTCAAAGAACAGCTTTTAGACAATATCACAATCATCTTTTCAACGTCAAAGAACAGCTTTTAGACAATATCACAATCATCTTTTCAACGTCAAAGAACAGCTTTTAGACAACATCACAATCATCTTTTCAACGTCAAAGAACAGCTTTTAGACAATATCACAATCATCTTTTCAACGTCAAAGAACAGCTTTTAGACAACATCACAATCATCTGTTCAACATCAAAGTACAATTTTTAGACAACATCACAATCATCTGTTCAACATCAAAGTACAATTTTTAGACAACATCACAATCATCTGTTCAACATCAAAGTACAATTTTTAGACAACATCACAATCATCTGTTCAACATCAAAGTACAATTTTTAGACAACATCACAATCATCTGTTCAACATCAAAGTACAATTTTTAGACAACATCACAATCATCTGTTCAACATCAAAGACCAGCTTTTAGACATCACAATCATCTGTTCAACATCAAAGAACAATTTTTAGACATCATAATCACCTGCTCAACGTCGCTGACTATCTTTTTAGACAACATCACAATCAATAAAAATTAGTACGGGTACAGTCCACACCAAGCTGGAGCCATTCCCTAGAGAGACAAGTTTGTGTCTTAGTACCACTTCATTTTTGCAGTTTACGTAGAACCAATACTGTTGTACGGCTGTGAGGCGTGGACAGTCAACACGCAAAGTCAGTACTATATTGAAGCAACTGAAATGTGGTTTCTAAGAAAAATGTTGAGAGCTCCAAGGACAGCAAAGAAAACAAACGAGGCAGTCTTGAAGGAGGCAGACACAAAAAGAACATTAATATAGAAGATTAAGACAAGACAAGCAACATCTATCTATCTATCTATCTATCTATCTATCTATCTATCTATCTATCTATCTATCTATCTATCTATCTATCTATCTATCTATCTATCTATATATATATATATCTATGTATCTATGTATCTATCTATCTGTCTGTCTGTCTGTCTACCTGTCTATCCATCTATCTATGTATCTATGTATCTATCTATCTATCTATCTATCTGTCTGTCTGTCTGTCTATCTGTCTATCTAT
>CM060313.1:71522290-71544790 GCA_030674185.1 Monoplex corrugatus
CCTACACAGTCAACAACAGAATAGATTGATCATTGTCTGTGACCACACAACCTAACACTGTCAACAACAGAATAGATTGATTATTGTCTGTGACTGACAACCTACACAGTCAACAACACAATAGATTGATCATTGTCTGTGACCACACAACCTACACAGTCAACAACAAATAGATTGATCATTGTCTGTGACCGACAACCTACACAGTCAACAACATAATAGATTGATCATTGTCCTTGATCATACAACCTACACAGTCAACAACACAAATAGATTGATCATTGTCTGTGACCAAACAACTTACACAGTCAACAACACAATAGATTGATCATTGTCTGTGACCATACAACCTACACAGTCAACAACAGAATAGATTGATCATTGTCTGTGAACCAAACAACTTACACAGTCAACAACACAATAGATTGATCATTGTCTGTGGCCATACAACCTACACAGTCAACAACACAATAGATTGATCATTGTCTGTGACCATACAACCTACACAGTTAACAACAGAATAGATTGATCATTGTCTGTGATCATAAACCTACACAGTCAACAACAGAATAGATTGATCATTGTCTGTGACCATACAACCTACACAGTCAACAACACAATAGATTAATCATTGTCTGTGACCATACAACCTACACAGACAACAATAGAATAGATTGATCATTGTCTGTGACCATACAACCTTCACAGTCAACAACAGAATAGATTGATCATTGTCTGTGGCCGGATAACCTTCACAGTCAACAACACAATAGATTGATCATTGTCTGTGACCATACAACCTTCACAGTCAACAACAGAATAGATTGATCATTGTCTGTGGCCGGACAACCTACACAGTCAAAAACAGAATAGATTGATCATTGTCTGTGGCCGGACAACCTACACAGTCAACAACAGAATAGATTGATCATTGTCTGTGACCAAACAACCTACACAGTCAACAACAGAATAGATTGATCATTGTCTGTGACCATGCAACTTACACAGTCAAGATAGCTTCCGCTCTAATGTCGACAGATAGAAACTGAAAATTGTACGGCCACACAATCGAATCGTATTGAATTGCTAAAAAAATATTTCACAAGACACAGTGCCAGGAGGCAGAAGGGAACAAGCAATAAAAATCAGCAAAAAACAAAACAAAAAAACACCAAAAAAAACAAAACTTATCAACCAAAACAAAACAACCCCACCCACCCACCCCAAAAAACAAAAAAAAAACAAAAAGCAAGACAAAACAAAAAACACAAACAAACAAAAAAGACAGATAGCTCACAATATCATAGTGTGGACTTATTTGGATTTCAGTTACTCCCCAGGTAGCTGCAAAACACAGACAAAGTGGACAAAAGTCGTCAGAAAAATTACCAGGAATGCCCTAACAACCCACACCTAGGTCTTGAAATTGGCGATGGAAGATTTACACTGTCAACAATGATCCAATGCTATAACGTAAAAACGCATTACCATTTCAATGGCAAATTGGTGCACATGTTGGTTTTTCTTTGATTGCAGGGTGAGCTTGACAGACACATCAGACGACTCATTCAATCAGGTATTTGAAGAGCTTGTTTTTTTTAAGTGGTGTGCATGATGTGTGTGTGTGTGTGTGTGTGTGTGTGTGTGTGTGTGTGTGTGTGTGTGTGTGTGTGTGCGCGTGTGTGTGTATGTGTGTGTGTGTGCGTGTGTCTGTGTGTGTGAGTTTGTTTGTTTGTTTGTTTGTTTGTGTGTATGAAAGACAGAGATACACAGACAGACAGACAGACAGACAGACAGACAGATAAACAAACAGACAGAGAGAAATGATGATGATGATGATGATGATGATGATGATGGTTTACGGTATTGACAACGATGCTGATGATTCTGTTGCAATTATAAGTCGATCATTTATTATTTACTAAAAAACATAGCAACATACTTCCCAGCATTAATTACATTATTAATATGTACTCAACGCCCACCGCCACCTACTCTAAAACAGACATACTAAGGGCAACGAATGTTAAACACATATGTTTTATCTCACAAGAACTGCGAGCAATCGGGAACCAGAAAAAAACACGAAAAAAGAATCAGAACTCTTATTTGATACAACCAGACAGGACAGGCGCAAATGTTCGGCCAACTGGCCTTTGTCAAGCGTAAACGTGAGGTCACAAACGAACAAACACCAAATACAAAATAAAATTAAGAGAAAAAGACTGAAACTTCCCAGCCTCTACGTCCAGTGGAGAAGTTTCAGACTTTTTCTCATAATTTTTGTATTTGGTGTTTGTTCGTTTGTGATCTTAGGTTTACGTTCGACAAAGACCAGTTGTCCGAATATTTGCGCCTGTCTTGTCTGATTGTATTCAATACGGGCTCTGATTCTTTGTGTATCGTATCGTTCTTTAATTTAACGTCTTTTCACTATAAGTGATATTAGACGGGGGAGGGGGGGGAGGAGGTGAAATTTTAAAAAAAAAGTGAACAAAATAAAATGTAGAACGATAGTTGGACGGGTTGGATTTGGGCAGAGGGAAGACAGAGGAAAAAGACATTAGCAGGTGGGGGAACAGTAAAATGGAACAAGAACTTAACACTAACAATTAACTTCAACAACGTGAAGGGAAATTGTAACACTAAAACACAAACCGAATAAAGTTAAAGTAATGCATTAACAGGACTGTGAACTAATGATTCTGAAATTCTAACTAACAACATTTGATCTGATTTAATTTTCTGGAAATGATTTTCAGAATACTTTCCTTGAGTAAACATTTTCGGTAAAAAAGAACGTAGCATTTTGCAGTAGAATAAACAGTGAAACAGTGTGAACTGTTCGCCGCAAATACACTTGACATTTTTACAATATTTTGTTTTCAATGCGTTTAGCTGAATACGAAAACAAACAGCAACAATCGATCTCAAATGATACATGGAAGAATACTGCAATTTTTTACATACATTTTGAACGGTAAGTTTTATCATTTGTTGTGACACAAACTGTTCATCTGAATGTTCATGAAATCGAGTCCATGAGGCTGATTCGAGCAAGTTGCAAGCTTCTTTTACGGAGGTATGAACATGTAATTCTATAGCATTATCAGCATTCTGGGCGCCTTGCTTAGCTGCTCTGTCAACTACTTCGTTGCCGTGAAGATCAACATGAGAAGGCACCCAGCATATACTGATATCTGTACCTTTGACCCTTAAACGATGTATAAGATGATTTGCCTCAGTAATTAAATCAGACAGTAGATCAGATTCTTTGTGTGTATGTGTGTGTGTGTGTGTGTGTGTGTGTGTGTATGTGTGTGTGTGTGTGTGTGTGTGTGTGTGTGTGTGTGTGTGTGTGTGTGTGTGTGTGTGTGTGTGTGTGGTTTTGTCTGGTTCCTGTTTGCTTGAACGCGGGCATTCACGCTTGTTTTGGATTACGAGTAATCGTATAATTTTTGGAGAATGTGACTGCTATGGAAGGATCGTAGGAACAAAAGGAGAAAAGCTTGCTGCTTTCGACAGCCAGAACACGTGACATGTACTAACAATAAACAGGACGAAAGAAAAAAAAAAGTTTCAGAGCCCTCCAACTAAACAAAACAAAAACAAAAACAAAACAAACAAACAAACAAAACAAACACAAAAAAACACCACCGACAACAACAAAAGAAAGACCAAACAAACAAAAAGCTTCACAGCTGTTCGTGTCCTACACAGTTATGGTCCTTGATGTAGGAATGAAAGAGATACAGAGAAAAGCGACGGCCATTTTACCATTTGTCCCCTCCAGGCTTCAAGACTCTCAGCTTCCCTCGGCAGACCCGTGGTGGAGGCATCGCTTTTGTTGTGTCTGATGCCATTACTTCCTCCATTAGTGCTACCTCGAACTTCTCCTTCCCTCACACTTCATTTGAACTGGCCCAACTTACTCTCTCCCTACCCCAGCTTCTACTTCATGTCTTCTGCTTGTACCGTCCCCCTCCTAACAAAAAGAACCATCTCAAGGACTCACTCTTTCTCGACGAGCTCCCCGATCTACTTGAACATATGAACATGGTTAGAGGCAATTTCATTTTGGTGGGAGACTTTAACTTCCACTGGGATACCCCCTCAAATACATATCCGTCGCGTCTCATGGATCTTCTTGAATCCTTCAATCTATCCCAGGCTGTCACCTCCCCTACCCACAAGTCTGGCCATATCCTCGACTGGATCATTCACCCTGAAGGAGAACTGGTTGAGTCTGTCTCGACCAGCCTGTCCCTGACTTCGGACCACTACCCTGTTCTAGCCATGCTGAACCTCCCTGTTCCCTCTAAGCCTCCCCGCTACATTGAGAAGCGTGACTTGGCATCCATCGACTTTGTGGCTTTTAGATCGGATGTGCTGGCCGCTCTTCAGTCGGCTCCTGTCCTATCTGCCGGGCTGTTCAACAGCCTTCTTCAAGACGTCATGGATCGCCATGCTCCTGTTCTTCGACGGAAAATCTCCACCCGACCACCGTCGCCCTGGTTTCCAGCTGCTGGAGAACAAGTACTGGATGCTAAGCGTGCAAGACGAAGGGCTGAGAGACAATGGCTTAAAAGTGGACTAGAAATTCACAAACAGATAATGCGTGCTGCTAACAATTTAGTAAATACCTTAGTACAACAAGCCAAGTCAGCATATTATAATTCAAAAATCACTGCATGTACTACAACAAAACAAATGTTCAAGGTCACCAATGCATTCATGGGGAGAATAAAATCATCCCCACTTCCTTCGCCTGTCTATCCCTCTAATCTACCACAGAAATTTTGTGACTTTTTTAGTAACAAAATTGAAGATCTTCGTTCAAGCCTCGACTCTCAGTCAGCAATGTTACCGGATGTTCCCTATGACTCTTTCACTGGAAACCTGTTTAATGAATTTAAGCCTGTGACTGAAGCTGTTGTCAGTGAAGTTATTCATAAAACTACCATAAAGACATGTGCACTTGATCCCCTTCCATCTGTTCTTTTATCCCAATTGATTCACGATTTGCTTCCCTACATCACTGTCATTGTAAATGACTCTCTCACTTCTGGATGTTTTCCTTCTATTCTCAAGACAGCTATTGTTCAACCTCTTCTAAAGAAACCCTCCCTTGATCCTGAAAACCTGAAAAACTACCGTCCTGTTTCCAATCTGTCCTTTCTTTCTAAGATTATTGAAAAGATCGCACTTCTCCAACTCCAGGAACACCTGGATTGCAACAGCCTTCTCTATCCTTTGCAATCTGCCTATCGCTCTGGTCATAGTACAGAGACTGCTCTTTTGAAGATTGTGAATGATCTGCTTTCTACTCTAGACAATGGTCAGGTGTCCCTTCTCTCTCTTCTTGATCTCTCTTCTGCCTTCGACACTATTGATCACAATACTCTTCTTTCTCGACTTCAGAATATTTTTGGTATCTCTGGCATTGCTCTGTCATGGTTTCAATCCTACCTTTCTGGTCGTGTACAAGTTGTCTCCATAAATGGTGTCTCTTCTAATCCTACCATCTTGAAGTACGGTGTTCCTCAGGGCTCTGTCTTAGGCCCTATTCTCTTTATTTTGTACACTCAGCCCATCTCTGACATTGTAGCCCATCATCACATATCCCATCACTGTTTTTCTGATGACAACCAAATCTACATGTCTGGCCACCCCTCCACTATCCCTTCTATAATTCAACGCACACAGCTCTGCATTTCTGACATAAAGTCTTGGATGACATGCAACAAACTCCAGCTGAATAATGACAAAACAGAATTTATATTTATTGCATCAAAGCGACTTCTGTCTACTGTGCCTATCCCTGTTTCTATCCAGCTTGAAGACTCGGTAATCCACACTTCCACATCCGTGCGTAATCTTGGAGTTGTACTGGACCAAACTCTTTCCTTCCACAGCCAGGTATCCTCTGTCTGTCGTGCTTGTTACTTAGAACTTCGACGGATCAGTTCTGTGCGTCATCTTCTATCTGAAGAAAGCACTATAACTCTCATTTCTGCACTCATTCTTTCCAGACTCGACTACTGTAACTCGCTTCTTGCTGGCTGCCCCCAAACACTCTTATCCAAATTGCAAAAAGTTCAAAATAACGCTGCTCGCCTTGTACGGAAATGCCCAAGGTCAACTCATGTTTCCCCTCTGCTTCGAACTCTACACTGGCTTCCTGTTCGAAAGCGTATTGACTATAAACTTTCCCTCCTATGCCATAAGTCTCTGGCTGGTCTAGCTCCCCCCTATCTTTCTGATCTCCTGACTGTTTACATTCCCTCCAGAGAGCTACGCTCTTCTACTGATGCCCACCTACTTAGAATCCCACGCTTCCGCAACAAAACTCTTGGTGAACGTGCTTTTTCTTATCAGGCCCCCTCCATTTGGAACAAACTTCCCTTTCCTCTCCGCTCTACCTGTACCCTTTCTTCGTTTAAGTCCAGTCTAAAAACCACTCTTTTTAAATCCTAGCCTGTAGTTCTGTACTCTTACTTCAGCTGCCACCTTGAAATCTGTGCCCGCGCGCGTGTGTGTGTGTGTGCGGGTGTGTGTGTGTGTGTATGTGTGTGTGTGTGTGTGTGTGTGCGGGTGTGTGTGTGTGTGTGTGTGTGCGGGGTGTGTGTGTGTGTGTGTGTGTGTGTGCGTGTGCGTGTGTTGTGTGTGCGTGTGTGTGTGTGTTTACTGTAAGCGCTTAGGGCTTTTTTTAGATTAAGCGCCATAAATGTTCACTATTATTATTATTATTATTATTTGAACCCATCATGCTTGCCTTAATTGTTCTTTTATAACATTATCAGCTGTCGGACCTGGTCGACGCCAGGATGTATTATGATCGTACGCGTAGAACACAGCCCTGACACACAGTTTTAATTGTAGGTGGAAGTCTGTAGCATCATTAGTATCATCCTCATTGCCGTCATCATCATAGCATTGTAAAAACTGTCCCAGCTTCTGTAGCCATTAGGAAAGCATAAAATGGGATAAAAAAGGTGAGCTCAATGGAAATTGCCTGAGTGTGATGCTCTTTTAAAACAAAGGGGAAAACCCTTTGTCTATTGTGTGTTCATGGAAGCAAAACGTTTTGATCATTTTGTTTAATATACCGAGAATATGATGAAAACAGTGATATACTCTGGTGGTAATTCACATGAAAGAGGAGTAGGCATGATAATGGACAAAAACAAATCAAAAGCAGTTAAGGGATACTGGGCAGTGTCGGACAGAGTTTTACTGGTCAAATTGAGAGGCAAGCCGTTTGATATCAACATCATACAGGTGTATGCATCAACATCCGCAAGTACTCAGGAAGACAGCGACAACTTCTACGAAGTTTTAGATATGGCCAAGGTCCAATGTAAATCACAAGAAGTTACAGTCATAATGGGAGATTTTAATGCTAAAGTGGGACAGGATAGGGTGGAGGATATAGTTGGACCTCATGGCCTTGGTACACAAAATGAAAGGGGAGGGAAACTTGTAGAATGGGCACAGATGAATGAGTTCATAGTAGGAAACACCTGGTTTGAGCAGCCTAACAGAAGAAAATGGACTTGGATGAGTCCAGGAGATAATACCAAAAATCAGATTGACTACATCCTGATCAACAAAAGATTTAGAAATTCTTTACTGTCAGCAAAAACACTACCAGGCGCAGACTGCAACAGTGACCACAATCCTGTAGTGGGAAGGTTTAGGCTGAAATTGAGGAAAAGGAAACAGACCAAAAGCAACATCAAACTAAACCTTGGACTCTTAAAGACAGATGAAATGACACGTCAAAAATTTAATGTACATGTTCAAAACAAATTCAGTGCTCTGGAAGACGTTGGTGACAGTGAGGAACAATGGACAAAGTTGAGGAATTCGATAAATGAAGCTTGTGAAGAAATCCCTAAGGCAGATAGAAAAGAGATAAAAGAGCTGGATGACTAATGAAATTTTGGGCTTGATGGAGGAAAGGAGGAGGGCAAAGAGAAACGAGGAGATATACAGGAAGATAAACAAAGAAATCAGGTATAGGTGCAATGAAGCTAAGGAAGCTTGGCTGAACACAAAATGCAGAGATAGAAGAACGACACAAAATGGATCCTCAGACAGACGAATTGAAGAAATTGTCCACAGGAAAAATACATGCACATCAATTGGTTACTTAAAATCGAAAGATGGCACGCTTATCATGGAAAAAGACAAAATACTGGACAGATGGGGAGAAAACATTAAAGACCTTTTTGAGGATGACAGAAACGAAGAACACATTATAAAAAAGAACTTTGAAGGACCACCCATAATGAAAGATGAAGTTAGAGCAGCACTGAAAAAGATGAAACCAGGAAAAGCCCCAGGACCAGACAACATTACTACAGAGATGATTGAAGCCCTGGAGGAATTTGGCATAGAAAAAATAACAGTCCTCCTAAATGAAATTTATGACACTGGAAAAATCCCCAAAGATATGTCAAAATCAATTTTCATTGCACTTCCAAAGAAGACAGGGGCTATAGAATGCGAACTCCATCACACAATCAGTTTGATGAGTCATGTAACAAAAATCCTGTTAAGAATAATCATGATGAGGACAAGGAATAGAATCAAAAGAGAAATAGCAGAAGAACAGTGTGGATTTGTGGAAGGGAAAGGAACTATTAATGCCATATACATCCTAAGAACTATCATAGAGAGGTCAATTGAGATGAATAAGGATTTGTATTTATGCTTTGTTGACTATACCAAGGCTTTCGATTCGGGTACGACATGAAGAATTGATCAACCAACTGGAGAGACTCAATGTTGATGGAAAAGATCTACGAATAATCAGGAATATGTACTGGGAACAAACAGCTGCAATGAGAATAGAAAACAATATAAGTTCTTTCCAAAACATCAAAAGAGGAGTCACACAGGGTTGTGTTTTGTCACCAGATCTGTTTTCACTATATAGCGAAAACATCATGAGAAACCTAGAAGAAGACCTTGGATTAAAGGTTGGAGGGAAAATGATAAACAACATTCGATACGCAGATGACACAGTGCTAATTGCAGAAAATGAAAGGGACCTACAAAACCTTGTGAATATACTAGAACTAGAAAGCAAAGGTAAGGGGTTGGAACTAAACAGCAGGAAGACTGAAGTCATGGTGATCAGTAAAAAACATGAAATCCCCTCATGCAAAATAACGGCAAATAGCACAACCTTGACACAGGTTAATAAGTTCAAATACCTGGGAACGGTCGTTTCATCAGACAGCAGATGCACATCGGAAATAGCTGGCAGAATCGGCCTAGCCAAAACAGCATTCAAGAAGATGACAAGCATTCTTACCAACAAATGCCTATCAATTACAATCAGAAAGAGAGTCCTTGAATGTTATATAGAACCAATACTGTTGTACGGATGCGAGGCGTGGACAGTCAGCAAGCAAAGCCAGAGCAAGATTGAGGCAGCCGAGATGTGGTTTCCCAGAAGAATGTTGAGAGTTCCATGGACAGCAAAGAAAAGAAACGAGACAGTCTTGATGGAGGCAGACACAAATAGATCACTCATAAGGAAGATTAGGAAAAGACAAGCAACATTTATAGGCCATTTTATGAGGAAGGGGGATTTGGAGCACCTGGTCATAACGAGAAAGCTGGAGGGAAAGAGAGCACCAGGTAGACCCAGGGAGAGAATGCTAGACGGACTTGCAGAGTGGCTGGGGATGAGGAGAGTGGGGGAGATGCTGGGGGCAACGAGAGATAGAGATGGTTGGAAGTCCATGGTCGCCAGCGCCATGCGGCAGTCCACCTGATGATGATGATGATGAAAACCCTGATCGTTCTATGATTTAGTGTTAATATGCAAGTCTTAATGGTCTATGATAACGCCACCATATGTAGCTTTTTGGTCAGACTTTATGCGTTGTACAAAAAGAACAGGTCTTCTTAACAACTTCACCAAATGTACATATTACTAAGAGCACCTTTTTTTTTTTTTAAACTATTTTTTTGTCTGTTTGCTACTTTACACGAGGTTTTCTGAATCCAGATGGATATCCGGGGGTATTCAATATTCACAATTTTCATTTATCAGAATACTTCAATCACAGTAACAAGACAAGACTAGCTAATTTTGTGCGTTATTTTATACATATTTTTGAAGGTTAAGTATCGATTAAGTAGTGTTAAGAGTTCTTTTATTGCCAGGAAGTAGGTCTGTTCTTGGTTGTATACTGAACAAATGATTTACTCAAATGATTTTCAGGTCTCCGGTAAGTATTAATTGGATAGTGTATAACTCTGCGTAACGTAGTATTTTTGATTTACTGTTGTAATCAACCAGTGTGTCATTTGCTTTCGGTTTCTCCTTGAATAAAAAATTTGAATAAATTATTTGTTCGGTACACGACCAAACATAGACCTAATTCCTGATTTGACATACATCACACTGACTTAAAAAAAGAAGATAATATCAACTTACTGGCAAGTCAAGTTAAATGTCATATAGAAGATTTTTTATTCCGATCACTTGAAAGTTTACACTGATGGATCAATCATTGAAAGAAAAGCAGGCTCAGCGTTTTTAATACCTGCTCTCAAAATTGAGAAATCCTTCTATATAGGACTTAATAAATCTGTCTTTATCGCTGAACTCGTTGCAATCTTAATGGCTTTGAATTATATGATAAATTTTCCTTGGACACTTCCCCAGATACTTTTTTGTGTTGATTCAAAATCTGTACTTCAAGCTCTTGAATTATTAAAATTACAAACAAGATCTGAAATGATACTGGAAATTACTCACTTGATTAATAGTTTATCCTTAAGAGGCATTGATATTACTTTCTGCTGGATACCATCTCATAGTTCTTTTCATTATAACGATATGGTTGATAGGGCTGCCAAACGGGGGACAAAGAGCTCACCAGATTCAAATAATGCAAAACTTTCCCTCTCATTGCATAAATGTTATACCTTAGTGGACTCCTATGTATGGAAGCAGTTTCAAGATAAACAGAAAAAGTATGAAAACTGTTATATGAATTTTAAAATTAGCAAAACACTTAAGCAGTTTCCTGCCAGCAGAAGTATACAATCCCTTATGTATAGGTGGAAACTTGATGCACTTAAAACAAAATACACCAGGAATATAGTGTGTCTGTGTGGAAAGAAGATAACACATAGTCATATTTTTTCATGCGTTTGGGTGAAACGACATATTCCTACACTATCTAAAAAGACAGTTTCTGATATATTTGCCTCACCATCCTTAACATATGAATTTTTTGTTAGCCTGTCAAAAAGTCCTACAGCAAATTATCTTTAACACGCCGTTATTTCACATGTTCAATGTTATGGTTAGCCAATTTTACTGTTTTAATTGTTAATTATGATAACGTCTTCTGATTTTGTTCCTTCTCGTCTTCGGCACAGTTGTTTTCTGGTTCATTTCTTTTTCCTGAAGATTAACCATTTCCAAGTATACTCTTCACTCCTCATGAATTTGTGTGTGTGTGTGTGTGTGTCTAAAATCACTTAAGTGATTAGACATTAAATGAAAGACCACCACCTAATTCCTGGCAATAAAAGAACTCTTGACGCTAATGGATCGATACTAAACCTTCAAAAATACGTATAAAATAAGACACAAAATTGGCCAGTTTTGTCTTGTTAATGTAACATACTAAGCCTTCAAGAATACATATAAAATAACACACAAAATTGGCTAGTATTGTTTTGCTAATGTAACACACTTAACCTGCAAAAATACATATAAAATAAGACACAAAATTGGCTAGTATTGTTTTGCTAATGTAACACACTTAACCTGCAAAAATACATATAAAATAAGACACAAAATTGGCTAGTATTGTTTTGCTAATGTAACACACTTAACCTGCAAAAATACATATAAAATAAGACACAAAATTGGCTAGTATTGTTTTGCTAATGTAACACACTTAACCTGCAAAAATACGTATAAAATAACACACAAAATTGGCTAGTATTGTTTTGCTAATGTAACACACTTAACCTGCAAAAATACATATAAAATAAGACACAAAATTGGCTAGTATTGTTTTGCTAATGTAACACACTTAACCTGCAAAAATACATATAAAATAAGACACAAAATTGGCTAGTATTGTTTTGCTAATGTAACACACTTAACCTGCAAAAATACATATAAAATAAGACACAAAATTGGCTAGTATTGTTTTGCTAATGTAACACACTTAACCTGCAAAAATACGTATAAAATAACACACAAAATTGGCTAGTATTGTTTTGCTAATGTAACACACTTAACCTGCAAAAATACATATAAAATAAGACACAAAATTGGCTAGTATTGTTTTGCTAATGTAACACACTTAACCTGCAAAAATACGTATAAAATAACACACAAAATTGGCTAGTATTGTTTTGCTAATG
Organism: Monoplex corrugatus; assembly: GCA_030674185.1. Taxonomy (NCBI): domain Eukaryota; kingdom Metazoa; phylum Mollusca; class Gastropoda; order Littorinimorpha; family Ranellidae; genus Monoplex; species Monoplex corrugatus. The sequence goes on from CM060313.1 coordinate 71,534,705, forward strand.
TAACATACTAAGCCTTCAAGAATACGTCTAAAATAACAGACAAAATTGGTAGTACTGTCTTGCTAATGGAACACACTAAACCTTCAAACATATGTATAAACAAAAAACACAAAAAAATCGGATAATATTGTCTTACTAATGTAACCGAATGACTACGTAAGGAAAGGAAAAGACAATATCAGGAAAAAATGTACAATCATGAAGCTGAAAAGTGTAATAAAATCCATGATAAATCACTTATGAACGTGTGGGATTATTTCTGTAAAAGTGTGATTGTTTACAGATGTAAGTTTTGTATGAATGTTTCAGATGAGGTCGACGGTTACGACATTGCTACGGTACATGTTGTGGACACTGAGGCCAACACAGAGACTGGGTCTGTTGGAACAAATATACATAAGACTGCACACAGATATAACATACACACACACACACACACACACACACACACACACACACACACACGCACACGCACGCAGGCACCCAGGCACGCACACATACGCGCTTGCACGTGCACACATACACACACATGCACACACACACACACGTACACACACACACAAACACACACACACAAACACACACACACACACGCACGCACGCACGCACACACACGCATGTGCACGCGCACACACACGCACACACATAACACACACACACACAAACACACACACAAACACACACACACACACACATACACACACACACACACACACACATACACAATTTGTTTTACGTATGCACGACTTCAAACTGTTGTTATGCTAATCACTCCCATGTTATCGCCGGATGCCTCAAATGTCTTGATTGTACTCTGAAACATCAAGATGGAAACATCATTTCTATCATCTTTGTCCTCTTCCTTACTACCTCCCTACCCGACCACCCACCACCACCACCACCCACAACAAAGACAACAGCAATATTCATCATCATCGTGTCGAGCTTGCTCGGCTATCCATGACACGTTTTTTCCATCCTTCGCTGTCAGACATTGCAGTAGGTAGTTCATCATACTGACAGCCCGTATCATAGATCAGTTGGTCGATGAAGGTCTTCTTTGGACGTCCTGGTCTTTGTTTGCCGTGACTGGGTCTCCATAGTAGAACATCCCCACCAGTTCTTCTTTGCTTCGCCAGCAGTGTCCCGCGAAGCGCAGTCTTTGCTGACGTATTGATTTACTGATTGGTGGGATCTTACCATATAACTCTTTGTTAGTTGGATGTTCTCTCCAGGATTTGTTCAGGGCTGCACTCAACATTCTTGTATATGCTCCATCAATCTTCTTCTCCAATGTCGTTGTTAGGGTCCATATTAGCTGACCAGTTATCTGAATGTTTTTTTTATACGATTAACATGCATTAAGTCAGAACAAGATTGAGGCAGCTGAAATGTGATTTCTAAGAAGAATGTTCAGTTCCATGGACAGCAAAGAGAGCAGGCGAGACAGTCTTGCAGGAGGCAGACACAAAAAGAACATTAATGAAGAAGATTAGCAAAAGACAAGCAAACTTTGTAGGACATTTTATGAGGCCAATTAGCCTTCTTGCCTTTCTGAAGTCTTGGTAAAAAAATTGGTGGCGCTGCAACTGCGGCGACGGCTGTCAAAGAATGCATCAATGTACAAGAATACGGATCTGATCTGATATGATCTGAATCAATCGAACTGAATATGAATCTGAATCTGAATCTGAATTGAATATACTATGAATGAATCTGATTGGATTGAACGAATGATTGATCTGAATATGAATATGATATGAATCTGATATGAATATGAATCTGAATCTGAATCTGATAGAAATGAATCTGATTATATGAATATAATGAATATGAATAGAGATCGATATGAATATGAATATGATATGATCGATATGAATATGATAGAAATGAAATGACTGAATCTGATGATTAGAAACTGATGAATATGACTGATCTGAATCGATCTGAATTGAATATGAATATGAATGAATATGAATTGAATATGATCTGAATTGAATCTGAACTAATCTGAATATAATTGAATCTGATTGAACGAATTGAATATGAATTGAGGGAGAGGAGAAGGGCACCAGCCTCGTAATGCTGGTCCCGAGAAAAGTTGGGGTCTCTACCACCTCACTCCCCTACGACCCCAGGGTTATGGAGCTATCTGTAGCTGTATCTGGTCGGGTTGTGACTGACTACAAAACATGTTAACCCAAGACAGCTGCTTCGTCATTGCAGACTAACCAAACGTGACCTGGAGGCGCACGCTTCTGATTCCTCTTCTGACAAGCGGAGCTTTTCACTGCGGCTGGCTTCCGGTGAACGTCTGCGCATGTCTCTACGTAAACGATCAGTTGATACCTCTGGTGCGACGTTTACTGAACTGACTGAAGACGGCAGAAGGGAGACGATTCAACTGGCACGCAGAGACTGCTATTTCAGCGGAGCCTTGGAGAGCGATGAGGGATATGCAAGTGTCGCCATGTGTGATGGTAAACTGGTAAGATGTTGTAGTTTGCACAAACTTGAATGCAGAGGCTGCTAAATCTAAGCAAGGCAACGTGTTTACAAAAATCACTTGTGTCTTCTAGTTGAAAAGACATCGTTGACATATATGAACTCCATATAGCATACAAAATATACATAAAGAGTAGACATATATGAACTCCATATAGCATACAAAATATACATAAGAGTAGACATATATGAACTCCATATAGCATACAACATATACATAAGAAGTAGACATATATGAATCCCATATTAGCATACAGAATATACATAAGAAGTAGACATATATGAACTCCATATAGCATACAGAATATACATAAGAGTACAATGTCATTTGTCTAAAAACAGCAACATTAACATTACAAATTAAAGTCAATGTAATCACTTTCTTGGCTGCAGTATTAATCAGAAATACCAAACTTTGGATGATCTTGTCGCAGTTCCGAGGTCATAACTACAAGATTGTTAAAATGTACATAGCTCGCCATAATCTCGAGATCATGGGTCAAATTTATTTATATTTGGGTTACGTAGCTCAACTGACAAATAACTGTAATGTATGTATCTCGCCATAACATCCAGATCTATAATTCAAATTTACTTAGCCTTAACTTGGGCTGTGTGGTTTAATTACAACTACCCAAAAGATGTCAACTCAAGGTTTATCGAACCCTGGAGAATTTTCGAGGACTTTCGTATTTGGTGTATATCGTCTACATAACGTAAAAGGAAAAAAATATTAGTATGGCTTGAACTTCTATTGTCCATACAACCAGACATAGCCATTTTCTCACTTTAGCCCCTTCTCTGTGTTTGCCTTTCCACGCCATTACATGTTCATAATTCAGTGGCAACGTTTTTTGTTTGTTTTTATTTTGTTTTTTTTTGTTTTTTTTTGTTTGTTGGTTTTGCATTCCTTTTTTTTTTACTATTGCTATACACCGATGTTGAAAAGCCTCGAAATGTCACCACTACTACAACACACAACACTTCCTCACTACAACGCACAAAGAACCAAACACATGCAAATTATACAGGACCATAATTACTTAATGCAACTTGACAACAAAACGGCAAACAGACAAATCAACAAAAAATATGCTCAATTATTTGATTTCACATACAACCACACACGACTCACCACACACCCACCCCACCCGCATCACAATATACGTCAAACAGCACAACACACTAACAACATACACACACACACACACACACACACACACACACACACACACACACACACACACACACACACACAACACACACACACACACCACACACAACACACACGACACAACACACACACAACACACACACACACACACACACACACACACAACACACACACACACACACACACACACACACACAACACACACACACACACACACACACACACAACACACACACCACACATACACACATACACACACACAAGCGCGCGCGCGCGCGGGGCGCCTTTCACGTTAATCTCTTTCCAGAAAAGTCAGCAGAACGAATTTTTTCACTACTGAAATAAAGAGAATTTATTTGAATTATTCAACCATCTTGTTCGTTTTATTCCCAACAGGCCGGTTCTGTGGCAACATCTAAGAGAGATTACGAAATCCATGGCTTGTCTGGATCAATCAGTAAAAGGTCCGCTGATGACGTCATGCAAGTTCTGGTCACGTGGCAAGACCGGATGGCGAGATCCACCAATGATATGCCAGACTTTACAAACGACGGAATAGAAATACCGGATGATGAATTGGAATTTGGAGATGATGACGGGATAGTAATCCCAGAAGGAGGAGGTAAGTTGCTTCCTTTGATAAATGATTGTCCTAATGATTTTTCCTTGCTTGCTTGAGTGATTTTTCTTATTCAAAAAGCCTGAATTGTTCAATTTAAATCAGTCACGTTTAGAAGCATTTAGGATATTTTGATTTGTTTTTCTTGGATATTATACAACAAACAGAGCAAACGAGAGCCAAGTGAACTAACGGCACAAGATTCATCAAATGACAGTGACTTCCCAATAATCTGTGAAGAAGTTGTAGCAGTAGTGAAGTCACGGGAAAGTGGTAATGCTGCAGGCATTGACAAGCACCCCTGCAGACCTGTTGAAAAATAGCAGAGATGCAGAAACTAAAACCTGATTGCTATCTATAACAAAATCTAGCACAAAGGCTATTGGCCTACGCCATGGACCTAATCACCTATCGTCATCATTCCCAAGAAAAGAAATCTTCAACTCTACCAGAACTACTACATTGTCAATTCGATTAGCCACGACAGTAAAGTAATGGTCGAAATAAGTCTAAACAGTTTACAGCCGCATGCAGATATCATTATTCTTGAGGAACACTATGGATTCCTCATAGGTACAACCACGATCGATCAGAAGTTTATCCTGCTCACCTTTTGCGAAAAACACCTGCAGCACCAGACGTGTTTTACCTCGTTTTCATAGACTTCAAAAAGGCGTTTGACAGAGTTTTGCAATAGGCACTGCGGACCACAATGAAGACATTTTACATCGAGCAAGAGCTAGTCAACGCCATCCAGCAAACTGTACTCCAAAGCAACCAGCGTGATATTTACAGATGGTGCCGTCGGATAGTAATTCCATACTTAGGTTGGAGTTCGTTACGGCTGCTTTCTATCCCCTACGCTTTTCAACATATATTCTTTGAACGCATCATAATTGATGTATTTGAAGGTCATGTCAGCACAGTCAGCACTGGTGGAAGAACCATCAGAGAATCTTCGTTTTGCCGACGACTTTAATAGCCTGGCGGGCATAAGCAAAACCTTGCCATGCATGTTCCAAGACCAGATCAAACATTGACATATTATCGTGGCATGAAAATCAGTGCTGAGAAAACCAAGTTTGTAGCCAGCTACACCGCTGCTATCACTCCTGTTATAAACTGTCCTTGGACCGAAGCTAAACCCTATTCACAAATGTCCTTACCTGTGATCCATCGCTAGCAATGAAGGATCCAAACCAAGAATCCTCTCAAAAGCAGCAAATACAACATCAACACACACAAAAATCTTCATGAAACGCAAGATCAGGCTCTTACACACATGGGTAAATTCCATCTTAACGTTATACATGCGAGCCATGAATCTTCACAGCAGATTTAGAAAGATGAACCCGAACCACGGAAATGAGGTGTTTTCACAGGACAGTAAATATCAGACACACTGATTACATTCCCAAGTACGCCAAACTATCAAGCAGAACAATTGACCTTATGAAGATGTTGACATCAGTTGAAAAGAAAAACAAAGGAAAACAAAACAAAATTACGTTGGTATGGCTGTGTAACAAGATCCAATGACCTTGCTAAATCAACCTTCCAGGGAACTGTTGGGGAGGAGAAATAGGTGGGAAGAAAGCAAATAGAAACCAGTGGACTGACAACATGGCACAATGGACAGAGAAACCATTTGCAGACACTGGGATTTCGATACACAACCGCTACAGCTAAAGGAATCTGGTGAACAGTTCGTTGGTACAGCGCTCCAGTAACTGCTCAAGGAGAAGAGAAAGACGAAGAAGAAGGAGAAGAAGAAGAAGAAGACGAAAGAAGAAAGAAGAAGAAAGAAGAAGAAGAAGAAGAAGAAGAAGAAGAAGAAGAAGAAGAAGAAGAAGAAGAAGAAGAAGAAGAAGAAGAAGAAGAAGAAGAAGAAGAAGAAGAAGAAGAAAGAAGAAGAAGAAGAAGAAGGAGAAGGAGAAGAAGAGAAGAAGAAGAAGAAGAAGAAGAAGAAGAAGAAGAAGAAGAAGAAGAAGAAGAACGAAGGAGAAGAAGAAGAAGACGAAGAAATACCAGAAGTTTCAATTTCAGTTTCAGTTTCTCAAGATGACGTCTCTGCGTTCGGAACAAATTCCATATGCACTACCGTCACAGGTGCCATGTATATCATATGTATGTAGGTATGTATGCATGTATACGCTCAGCGCTTAGATTTGATTTTATCAAGATTTTGCGCTATATAAATAAAATATATTATTATTATTATTAATCATGGCACAAACCTCAATAAAGCCTGCACATAAACCCATGAGCTGGCCAGGTCCTGAGGCCCTACCTAGACTCTGTTTTACCTAGTCTATATTTCATACTGGTATTTTATCAGCCTACCACTGGAATAATATCGGTTACATGTAAATGACGTGTATATATCTGTGTATCTATACTTTCAAAATAGGCACATATACATAAAGTAAATAAAGAAATATTTAAAGGTCTGAATCACAACACATCTAGCTATTCTGTATAAACTCGTCTCACATGATAGAACCCCCTCCCATACCCCCACCCCCGTGACTGTACAATTGCTCAGCTGTCTATGAACTAGGTGAAGACAATATTTTCTTAATCATAGATACGAAAAGGAAGAAGAATTTGGCTGGGACTGGTTTGGTTGGGTTTCGATTAGTTTGGTCATGTACTTTGCTTTGATTTGTTTTTGCTTTGCTTTGCTTTGCTTTAATTTGATTTGACTTTATTTCGATGCTCATACCAAGAACGACGACGACGAAGTGTCGATGACCACCAAATGACCATAGAGGTGGGTGACTATGTGGATCAGCATTTCCTGAAGCAAATAGCAGACAAACTGAACGTCACAACCAACGAAGAAATCATCGATGTTCTTCTGACCAAATGGGCCGGTGTGAGTTGCCTTAGCGCTACTCTGTGTGTGTGTTGGTGGTCATTGATTTCATGTCTATTGACTTCAGTGATTTTTTGATATTACATGAAGGAAAAAGAGCCAGGGTGATACTTTATGTAAAACATCGAGAGAGAGAGAGGAGAGAGAGAGAGAGAGAGAGAGAGAGAGAGAGAGAGAGAGAGAAATGAATTATAATTACAAGAGGGGAGGAGATGATAAACTTTGTGTGCGTGTGTGCGTGCTTGCGTGCGCGCGCGTGTGTGTGTGTGTGTGTGTGTGTGTGTGTGTGTGTGTGTGTGTGTGTGTGTGTGTGTGTGTGTGTGTGTGTGTGTGTGTTGTGTGTGTGTGTGTGTGCGTGTGTGTGTGTGTGTGTGTGTGTGTGTGTGTGTGTGTGTGTGTGTGTGTGTGTGTGTGCGTGTGGTCTTTTCCTCTTAGCGTCAGTTCGTTTTTGTTTTTTTTCCTTCTGGCGCCAGTTCCTTTCTTTTTTGTTTTGTTTTGTTTTTCGTCTTTTCTTTCCTACGTCAGTTCGTTTTTTGATCTTTTCCTACTGGCGTCAGTTCGTTTTTCTTTTCTTTTCTTTTCTCTCTGTTTTTTGTTGTTGTTGTTTTTGTCTTTTTTCTCTTGGCGTCAACTCATTTTTGGTCTTTTCCTCCTGACGTCAGTTCTTTTTGTTTGTTTTTTCACCTGGCGTCAGTTCTTTTTGTTTTTTCTCCTGGCGTCAGTTCTTTTTTGTTTGTTTTTCACTTGACGTCAGTTCTTTTTGTTTGTTTTTTTCACCTGACGTCAGTTCTTTTTGTTTGTTTTTTCACCTGACGTCAGTTCTTTTTGTTTGTTTTTTCACCTGACGTCAGTTCTTTTTGTTTGTTTTTTCACCTGACGTCAGTTCTTTTTGTTTGTTTTTTCACCTGGCGTCAGTTCTCTTTGTTTGTTTTTTCTCCTGGCGTCAGTTCTTTTTGTTTTTCTCCTGGCGTCAGTTCTTTTTGTTTTTTCTCCTGGCGTCAGTTCTTTTTTTGTTTTTTTCACCTGGCGTCAGTTCTTTTTGTTTTTTTCTCCTGGCGTCAGTTCTTTTTGTTTTTTCTCCTGGCGTCAGTTCTTTTTTGTTTTTTCTCCTGGCGTCAGTTCTTTTTTGTTTTTTTCACCTGGCGTCAGTTCTTTTTTGTTTTTTCACCTGGCGTCAGTTCTTTTTTGTTTTTTTCACCTGGCGTCAGTTCTTTTTTGTTTTTTACCTGGCGTCAGTTCTTTTTTGTTTTTTACCTGGCGTCAGTTCTTTTTTGTTTTTTCTCCTGGCGTCAGTTCTTTTTTGTTTTTTTCACCTGGCGTCAGTTCTTTTTTGTTTTTTACCTGGCGTCAGTTCTTTTTTGCTTTTTCTCCTGGCGTCAGTTCTTTTTTGTTTTTTTACCTGGCGTCAGTTCTTTTTTGTTTTTTACCTGGCGTCAGTTCTTTTTTGTTTTTTTCACCTGGCGTCAGTTCTTTTTTGTTTTTTCTCCTGGCGTCAGTTCTTTTTGTTTTTTTACCTGGCGTCAGTTCTTTTTTGTTTTTTACCTGGCGTCAGTTCTTTTTTGTTTTTTACCTGGCATCAGTTCTTTTTTGTTTTTTACCTGGCGTCAGTTCTTTTTTGTTTTTTCACCTGGCATCAGTTCTTTTTTGTTTTTTCTCCTGGCGTCAGTTCTTTTTTGTTTTTTCACCTGGCGTCAGTTCTTTTTTGTTTTTTTCACCTGGCGTCAGTTCTTTTTTGTTTTTTCACCTGGCGTCAGTTCTTTTTGTTTTTTTACCTGGCGTCAGTTCTTTTTTGTTTTTTTTACCTGGCGTCAGTTCTTTTTTGTTTTTTTTACCTGGCGTCAGTTCTTTTTTGTTTTTTTACCTGGCGTCAGTTCTTTTTTTTTTTTTTACCTGGCGTCAGTTCTTTTGTTGTTTTGTTGTTTGTTGTGTCTTTTCTTCAGGCGTCAGTTCGTTTTCCTCCTTGCGTCAGTTTTAAGTTCGTTTTTGGTCTTTTCCCCCTGGCGTTATTTCATCCTTTATTTATTTATTTTTTTCTTTTTTTCCCAGCGTCAGTTTGTTTTGTTGTTTGTTGTTTTGTCTTTTCTTCCCAGCGCAGTTTATTGTTTGTTGTTGTTTGTTTTGTCTTTTCCTCCTGGCGTCAGTTTGTTGTTGTTGTTGTTGTTTTTGTCTTTTCCTCCTGGCGTCAGTGTGTTTGTTGTTGTTGTTGTTTTGTCTTTTCCTCCTGGCGTCAGTTTATTGTTGTTGTTGTTGTTTTGTCTTTTCCTCCTGGCGTCAGTTTGTTGTTGTTGTTGTTTTGTCTTTTCCTCCTGGCGTCAGTTTGTTGTTGTTGTTGTTGTTTTGTCTTTTCCTCCTGGCGTCAGTTTATTGTTGTTGTTGTTTTGTCTTTTCCTCCTGGCGTCAGTTTTTGTTGTTGTTGTTGTTTTGTCTTTTCCTCCTGGCGTCAGTTTATTGTTGTTGTTGTTTTGTCTTTTCCTCCTGGCGTCAGTTTATTGTTGTTGTTGTTTTGTCTTTTCCTCCTGGCGTCAGTTTATTGTTGTTGTTATTGTTTTGTCTTTTCCTCCTGGCGTCAGTTTATTGTTGTTGTTGTTTTGTCTTTTCCTCCTGGCGTCAGTTTATTGTTGTTGTTGTTTTGTCTTTTCCTCCTGGCGTCAGTTTATTGTTGTTGTTTGTTTTGTCTTTTCCTCCTGGCGTCAGTTTATTGTTGTTGTTGTTTTGTCTTTTCCTCCTGGCGTCAGTTTATTGTTGTTGTTGTTTTGTCTTTTCCTCCAGCGTCAGTTTATTGTTGTTGTTGTTGTTTTGTCTTTTCTTTCCCGCGTCAGTTTATTGTTGTTGTTGTTTTTGTCTTTTCCTCCTGGCGTCAGTTTATTGTTGTTGTTGTTTTGTCTTTTCCTCCTGGCGTCAGTTTATTGT
>CM060313.1:71549790-71557290 GCA_030674185.1 Monoplex corrugatus
CGCTCTTATTCTTTTTTCAGGTTTTTTTTTTTTGGTTCCTGTTTGCTTGAACGCGGGCAGTCACACTTGTTTTGGACCTCGAGATACATGTCTGTGGCCACACTAATCTTTTTGTTATAGGTAGTAAAAATGTATGTTTACATCAATGTAGACTTGACACAAGTTAAAGAATCTGTGCGACCATGTATATATATATATACACTTCAAATTTACAAGACAAACAACAAAGGCATTGAGTATTTTCTCCTATATTCGGCCCTTGGCCTTCCTCAGGGAAAAATGACAAAACATATTGTGTGTGTGTGTGTGTGTGTATGTAAATGTGTGTGAATGTGTGTGTGTGTGTGTGTGTGTGTGTGTGTATGTGTGTGTGTGAGTGTGTGTGTGTGTGTGTGTGTGTGTGTATGTGTGAATGTGTGTGTGTATGTATGTGTGTGTGTGTGTGTGTGTGTTGTGTGTGTGTGTGTGTGTGTGTGTGTGTGTGTGTGTGTGTGTGTGTGTGTGTGTGTGTATAATTTCTTTAGAGCTGGTACACGACAACCTCTGAGGATAGAATGGGACATCGGTTGAAAGCAATCTGCATCGGAACAAAGCCTGAGAAATTCTGACCAGGTTACACTTCATACTGCGTATGTGTGCTTTTGTGTGTGTATGTGCGTGCGTCTGTCTGTCTGGCTGTCTGTCTGTCAGTCTGTCTATCTGTCTGTTTGTCTGTCTGTCTCTGTCTGTCTGTTTGTCTGTGTCTGTCTGTCTGTCTCTCGCTCTCTCACTCTCTCTCTGTGTATGTGTGCGAATGTGTATGAATGTGTATGTGAATGTGTGTGTGTATATGTGTGTGTATGTATGTATGTATATATATATATATATATATATATATATATGTGTGTGTGTGTGTGTGTGTGTGTGTGTGTGTGTGTGTGTGTGTGTGTGTGTGTGTGTGTGTGTGTGTGTGTGTGTGTGTGTTCGTATGTGAAGCTTGAACTCAAACATCTTTGTTCGTGTATGAACTCTGAACTCACAACATATCTGTGTTCGTATTTGAAGTTTGAACTCACAACATATCTTTGTTCGTATTTGAAGTTTGAACTCACAACATATCTTTGTTCGTAGGTGAAGTCTGAAGTCAAAAACATATCTTTGTTCCCATGCGAAGTATGAACTCAAAACATATCTTTGTTTGTATGAGCTCTCAACTAAGAACATATCTTTCTTCGTATGAGCTCTCAACCCTGAACACATCTTTGTTCGTATGAGCGCTCAACTCAGAACATATCTTTGTTTGTATGAGCTCTCAACTCAGAATATATTTTTGTTCGTATGAGCTCTTAACTCAGAACATATCTTTGTTCGTGTGTGAACTCTGAACTAAAAACATATCTTTGTTCACGTGTGAACTCTGAACTCAGAACATATCTTTGTTCGTGTGTAAACTCTGAACTCAGAATATATCTTTGTTCGGATGAGCTCTGAACTCAGAATATATCTTTGTTCGGATGAGCTCTGAACTCAGAACATTTCTTTGTTTGTATGAGCTCTGAACTCAGAATATATCTTTGTTTGTATGAGCTCTGAACTCAGAATATATCTTTGTTTGTATGAGCTCTGAACTCAGAATATATCTTTGTTCGGATGAGCTCTGAACTCAGAATATATCTTTGTTTGTATGAGCTCTGAACTCAGAATATATCTTTGTTTGTATGAGCTCTGAACTCAGAATATATCTTTGTTTGTATGAGCTCTGAACTCAGAACATATCTTTGTTTTTTATGAGCTCTGAACTCAGAGCATATCTTTGTTCGTACGTACTCACAACATATATTCGCTCTTTCGTGAAGTCTGAACTCAGAATATATCTTTGTTCATATGTGAAATCTGAACTCACAACATATCTTTGTTCGTATGCGAAGTATGAACTCGGAACATTATTATCTTTGTTCTTGTGTGATCTCCGAACTCAGAACATATCTTTGTTCGTATGAGTTCTGAACTCAAAACATATTTTTTGTTCGTATGAGCTCTCAAGCCAGAATATATTTTCGTTCGTATGTGATCTCTGAACTCAGAATATAGTTATTTGCCATTAGAGCCCTGGAGAGGACCGTAAGAGGCAGATTGGTTGTAGTAGAAAGTTGATATATGATAGCCAGTAATTCCTACAGGATTTCACACTTCACATTATCACCACTGCAAGCAGTTGGCTTCAGGGAATCAGATCTTATGACTGCAGGGAAAGTCCTGGTGACAGCTTGGAGAGATGGCAAGCTTGTGATCCCTTTTGGGGGCATGTCAGAACCAGCTGAAAAGCGAATAGGATGTGTCTGGGATATCATATCTGACCGCTTTTTTTTTTTTTTTTTTTTTGCACTGAACGAACACCGTCTGTGGTTGTGGTAAAGCAACGTTTGGAGCTTCTGACTGCTAAGTGTCAAGATTGTATAGTAATGGGAAAAGACCTGGAGAAGTTCAATTCAATTTCAATTTCAGTTTCTTAAGATGACGTCTCCGCTTTCGGAATGAATTCCATAGGCATTACGTCACAGGTGCCATGTGACGTAGAAGATCCAGACTGATCACGGCACAAGCCTTAATAAGCCTGCACATATAACCCATGAGCTGGCCAGGTCCTGAGGTTCTACCTAGATAATGCCATAACCCTGGGGTCATTGAGGAGTGAGGTGGCAGAGACTTCTACTTTTCCCGGGGCCATCACCACGAGGGTGGCGCCCATCCCCTCTCCCTCGCTTCAAATTCATATTCATATTCACATTTCATTTTTACCAAGACTTCAGAAAGTCAAGAAGGCAAATTGGTCTTCAAGAGGTGGGACCTGGGAAATCAACCTGTCTCTCTAATGTTATTGGTTTTGTTTTGTTTTTTACCAAGGCAGCCGGGCAATGCCCTGCTCTTCACGATTTTCAACAGCCGTGGGATCTTTAATGTGCACAGCAAGAAGGCACATGGGTCCGACCTGTTTTTCGTCCCCTTCCGAAGGACTAGACATTCAGTTGGATTTTCTGGTTAAACTGAGGAGAAAAGTCAAAGGCCTCTATGGGGAGTGAACCCTGGAACCTCGAGTTTCGTTATTAGCAGTCTGAACCATTCTGCCACTGATCGCCGATGAAAGCTACGCAGTAAGTAGCCTTTTTTGTAACTGAGAGCCAGGTTCAGCTGGGTAGCCATTACATTCTGCCACTCTTCTCCATCTGGAGAAGAGATGCAAAAAGCTGGTGGCAGGCGGGCTGCCCAGTAGACAAAATAAACGCCCAGAGTGAAACAAAGGAGGGTTCTTTCATTCTTTCTCTCTTGGTACAGGCAGCTGGACATAAAAGTTGGATGGAAAAAAGAGTATGATGTAGACCCAGGGTAAAAATATTGGTCTGATTTGTGGAGTGGATAAAGACGGACAGGGTTAGGAGATATATATACCTGTAGGAGATATACTGGCAGCGACAAAAGGTAGATTTGTATAGAGGGCCATGATCGCCAATGCCATGCAACAGGGTACGTGATGATGATGATGATGATGATGATGATGATGATGATGATGATGATGACGACGACGACGATGATGATGATGATGATGATGATGATGATGATGATGATGATGACGACGACGATGATGATGATGACGACGACTACGACGATGATGACGACGACGACTATGATGATGATGATGACGACGACGACGATGACGATGATGATGACGATGACGACGACGATGATGATGATGATGATGACGACGACGACGACGATGACGACGACGATGATGATGATGATGATGATGATGATGATGATGATGACGGCAGCTGGGCCGGACCTGGCTGGTGTGCGTTGTGCGTGACTTATGTCCCGGGGTTGTCATCTCCCCACCTTGTCATTCGTCTTGCGAAAAAGGTAATTGATTGATGACTGGGTCACGCAGCGCATGGTTAGCCCCCCCCCCCCCTGATTTCGGGAGGGACTGAGTGTAGGAAGTGACTGATACTGGCACAGAGTAGGCCTATCGAATCTAGGTCAATCTGTAGGCCTGTACTGCAATGTGTGCCTGTGGCTCGCCACGGGACTGGTGAGGGTAGTGTAGAGAATGGAAGGGGAAGGACAGATGCGCGCTGTTAATTAGCTGGCAGGGTAGAACCAACAATTAGTGGCCATCTAAGGTGGCTCGGATTTGGGCGCCTTGGCATGAGAGTGTGTGTGTGTTGTGTGCGTGTGTTTCTTCGATTCCGTGGATGACCGACGAATTTGTCTTTTATGATGTTGAATATTGTAATTGTTGTGAGGCGTGAGTGTGATTGCATGCATAGTCAAAACATTTTCCTTGTGTCTGTGCACTGGGCTAAAATAAAATCTTGTTATCTTCTTGTTATCTTCTTCGCTTTGTGAAATGGCTACCGTGTGGCTTCTGTAGCTGGCTGGAGATTGTGGTAAAGCTTGTAGCTCTAAGCCCCATCCGGCGCCTTTGGGTATTCCTTGCTAACTTACAATTCACGTCACTGCCACCACCTGCGGTGGGAATAGAAATGTATGGGTAACTAATAATGTTCCAATTCTCTCAAATGCATACAGTCATACACATACTCTGTGGCAATGTATTTGTGAGTTATCTTCCTTGAGTGGTTACTTGGACTTAGCATTATTTTTTATTTCAAAAAGTAATCAATTGTTCAAGTTATCGGGTTTTCGTAAACATTTTTCGTTCTATTCATATTCACTGGTTTTCCCGTTGTTGTTGTTGTTGTATCTCATACAATTACCAGGAAATGAACTTTTCCAAGGATCAATGCATTTAAGGATTTTTTTAATTGTCCTGCTGTCTATCGTCAGAAGTTGGCGTAGATTTTACAATGAAATGATGACAGTGATAATCACGATGCAATGAAGTTCCATGTAGAATTGAGACGTCGTGACAGGGCTGAACTTCGCTCACTATTATGATATTATATCTTGGAATCAACGAGGCCCTGGAAAGACAGACACCTGCGGTGTTGATTGAAGATATAATCAACACCCTCAATGACGCGTTCATGATGTGGATGAGACTTGACTGTGTGGTCCCAGTCTTCCCAACGAGCCCACAGCACGCTCAACTCTGGGTAGATGGCGGTTGCTTGCTGGTTGGAGCAACAACAACAAAAAAGAAAAAAAAGAAAAAAAGAAAGAAAAAAAAGCCCCCCTCCCAAAAAACAACAAAAACATAAAATAAACAAACAAACAAAACAAACCGCAACAATTTTTTAAAAGACCTCTAGAGATTCGAACTCACAACCTTCCAGTCGCTAGTAGTCCAATTGTGGTAACTTCCAAACCATGGCGACGGGCAGAGAAATGAAATCAGTCTTTTGAGTTCTTTCCCTCTTTTTCCACTGGACGAAGCAGCAGGGAAGTTTCAGCCTTTTTCTCCTCAGTCTGCATTTGGTGTTTGTTTGTGATCTTACATTCACGCTTGACAAAGGCCGGTTGGCCGAAAATTTGCTGTATTAAATGCGCGTTCTGATTCTATTTTCCTGTTTTTACTGGTTTCTTTCCCTTTATTCACAGGAAAATAGTTGATATAGGCAAGGCGGGTCTGGCCTATGTCAAAGGAGTCTGCAGACCAAGATTTAGATGTGCTGTATCCAGGGCTGCTAACAGACATATCAGAGTGGAGACTCATGAGCTTGGGCACTCGTGAGTGTTCTGCAGCCAGTCAGCAAATCCACCAGTCAACCAAGCAAGCAAGCAAGCAACCAACCAACCAACCAACCAACTAACCGACCAACCAAACAACCAACCAACCAACAAACCAGCCAACCACTAGGCAAATCAATTAATCAAGCAAGCAAGCAAGCAAGCAAACAATCACTCACTCACTCACTCAATCAATCAATCAATCAATCTTCAATCAATCAATCAATCAACCAATAATAAGATTCACATGTGATTTCATTTCAGACAAATGTGTGTGAGCGCGTGTGTGTTTGTGTATGTGTGTGTTTGTGTGTAAATAAATAGATAAATAAATAAATGAATAAATAAATAAATAGATAATAAATAAATAAATAAAAGGATTAGTTTTACATATGATTTCATTTCAGACAAGTGTCTGTGTGTGTGTTCAACTAAACAAAATTAATAGATAAATGAATAGATAAATAGAAAAATAATAAATAAATAAATAAATAATAAATAAATGATAATAATAAATAAATAAATAAATAAATAAATAAATAAATAAATAAATAAATAAATAAATAAATAAAAGTTACATGTGATATCATTTCAGACAAATGTGATTGTGTGTGTGTGTAAAGTGTGTGTGTGTGTGTGTCTGTCTGTCTGTCTAGTCTGTCTGTCTGTGTGCGTCCGTGCGTGTGTGTGTGTGTCTGTGTGTCTGTGTGTGTGTGTCTGTGTGTGTGTCTGTGTGTCTGTGTGTATGTGTGTGTGTCTGTGTCTGTGTCTGTGTTTCACAAAAATATCTCTCAGTTACTTCGGTGTTCTTATTGCGTTGCTTCAGTTCTAGAGGGAAGCAAAGTCAAATCGACTGAAAGTAGCAAACGTGATCAAAATGTTCTAAAACTGTATGGTTGTCTGCTGAACATTTCAGTACCATACCGTAAGAGACAATTTCAGATGATAATTGTTCACCATTGTGTCTGTGCATGTCTTTTAAGCCTGGGTCTGGGACATGATGGAAGTATGGCTCTGTGTCAGACCGATAATGATACCCAGAGAGGATTCATGGGAAGAAGCACCTCCTTCGTGCCGGAATGCTACAAACAAAAGCTGGCTTTGACCATTCCGTGAGTCTTGAAATTTTTGTTGTTGTTGTTTGTTTGTTTGTTTGTTTGTTTGTTTCTTCTCTGTGCTTTGTTGTTGTTGTTTTTTATTTCTGTCTCTTCTGTGTCTCTTTTCATCTTTTTTCCCCCTTAAGTAAATGTGCTACTAATTACGATGACGATGATGATAGTACTGCATCCTCTATGCTACTGCTACTATGCTGATAATGATGACGATGACGATGAAGATTATCATGATAATACTACCGCTGCTCATGTTGATGACAGTATTTTTACTACTACTACTACTACTACTACTACTACTACTAATATTATTATTATTATATTATTATTATTATTATTATATTATTATTATTTATTACTACAACTGCTGCTGCTACTATTACTACTACCACAACTACGACTACTACTACGACCACGTCTACTACTGCTACGATTACTACTACTGCTGCTACTACTACTACCATTACTACTATTAGTTCTATTTTACTACAGTTACATCTACAACTACAAACTACAATTACAAACACAACAATTACCTTTATTATTAACATTATTATCACTGTTTTGTTATTTATTATTATCATTATTTCTATCATCATCATCATATCATCATCATCATCATCATGATATCATCATCATCATCATCATTATCATCATGATATCATCATCATCATCATGATATCATCATCATCATCGTCGTCGTCGTCGTCATCATCATCAT
>CM060313.1:71562290-71577290 GCA_030674185.1 Monoplex corrugatus
GGTTTAGTCATGATAACAACAGCTGATATCATATCATATTCGTTATTATTCTAACAGCGTCTGAAGTTATATTCATCGAATTTTAGCAGCTTCTTATATCATATTCATTATGATTTCATCAGTGTCTGGTGTTATTATATTCGTTATGATTTTGACAGCATCTGACATCGTATTTATTACGATTTCAGCAGCATTTTATTATTATGATTCAGGCCGCGTCTGATGTCGTATTCATAATGAGTATAGCAGTATCTTACACTGCGTCCATTGTGATTTTATCAGTGTCTGATGTTATCTTCATTATAATTTTTTGGCAGTGTCTGTTAGTATATCCATTGTGAATGTAGCATCATGTGACGCTACATTCATTATGAGTTTTGAACTTTATGCTTTCTTGCTATTTATGGAAGAGATTATATTAAGATTTGGTGTCTAACCTTTCAAAATGTTGAAATTAGATAGTAGGGCAATAGTCAAGTTCATATTGCATACAGCGAAGCCGACTACTAGAACCATATCAGGGTTAAGGGGGCAGACCTACCTAGATTTGGGTACCAAGATTGTGATGTTCAGTGTTTCAGTTCTAATTAACCAATCACCATGATATTTGGCAAGAAGATACCTCAGACAGAATTCTTTGGATTGAATATCTTTGTTGGGGTCTGTGAGTTATAAAAAGTTGACAAAAATTAATTAATTAAAAAATGTTCTCGCGAAAATGAAAAAAAAATATAGTACATACTGTGACATTTATAACTACACATATATTCATGTTAGGAATTTGATATTTAGTGAGCAAACACATCTGTATAGTATGTATGGCATGTAGTAAAATCTTAGCTCTACTATTATCTATTATCTGTACAATCATCACACCAATTTTTAGAATAATTTTAATGAAAAAAAATTATAATACAACTTTTGATAAAAATGTATCTTTTAAGCAGAACTGCAAGATTTTACTACCGACTATAGGTACCTGTCCCTGCTATATGTGTGCCAAATATCAAGGAAATCGGATGAAAACTTTTGAACATATTATGTCTGATGTATACAATCTCGCGAAAAATCGCAGTTAATTAATTAATTAATTTTTGTCAACTTTTCATAACTCACAGACCCCAACAAAGATATTCAATCCAAAGAACACTGTCTGAGGTATCTTCTTGCCAAATATCATGGTGATTGGTAAATTAGAACTGAAACACTGAACATCACAATCTTGGTACCCAAATCTGGGTACGTAGATCTGCCCCCTTAAGTAGATAAATATACCATTCACATGTTCTGTTCACTGCGGATAGTAAAGTTTGTGCTTGAGGCAAAAATGTCGATTTTGTTGATTGTTCATTTGTGTGTTTTGTGCCTGACTTCCTGATTGATTTTGTTTTGCTTTGTTTTGTTTTTTATCTGAATAAACAGTTGCAGCATCAACTCATATCTGTGTATTCTTTTGGGTATCTGTTATACTAGTCTTACATGTATATTTGTTCAAAAGCGTTATCTGTCCACTATCTGCTCTTTGAATGTCCTGTTTTACTTACGACATATAGAAATAACAATCTCGATTTTTCATGTACTGACTCTAGAGATATCCTTTACAACAAAAATGATTTTATTTGGGTAGTCCAGCTGATTCTCAGATCCCCTGTTGGCAGATTTGTTATGAAGAGTTAATTAATTGTTGTCTGTTATTAATTGACACTGTTAACTTAATTTTCTGAATTCTTAATTGTAATTGTTCCCCTTCTTACATTCAAACTCCCACTACCCCTACCCATCCCCGTCCCCCACCCTCTTTTTTTTCTCCTTGTGTATGTGTGTGTGTGTGAGTGTGTGTGTGTGTGTGTGTGTGTGTGTGTGTGTGTGTGTGTGTGTGTGTGTGTGTGTGTGTGTGTGTGTGTGTGTGTGTGTGTGTCTAACTAAAATCACTATTGTGAACAGACATTAAATAAAGATTCCATTCCATTCCATTATACTTGTCTCACCTCTTTTTCCGGTCTGTTCTGTAACCTCACTCTCAACAATGTTTTTGTATGACTATTTGTTGGGTAGAAAATGATATTTTGTGTGTGTTTCATCGATCTTTTTACATGCTTTATGTCAGTGTACGAGTATGTACCTAAGTGTGTGTGTGTGTGTGTGTGTGTGTGTGTGTGTGTGTGTGTGTGCGTGTGTGTGTGTGTGTGTGTGTGTGTGTGTCTGTCTGTCTATCTGTCTGTGTGTGTGCGTCTGTGTGAGTATGTGTGTGTGTATACGTGTGTGTTGTGTGTGTGTGTGTGTGTGTGTGTGTGTGTGTGTGCGTGTGTGTGTGTGTGTCTGTCTGTCTGTCTGTCTGTCTGTCTATCTGTCTGTGTGTGTGCGTCTGTGTGAGTATGTGTGTGTGTATACGTGTGTACGTGCGTGTGTGTGTTTGCGTGCGCAGGCGCTAACGCGCGTGTGCGTGTGTGTGAGAGAGAAAGAACGATGAGAGAGAGAACGAGAGAGAGACAGAGGAGAGACGAGAGAGAAGAGAGACAGAGAGAGAGAGTATGTGAATTCAAAATTCAGAACTTATTTATCTGTCACAAGAACTCAAAAACAGACGGACTGGTTGTGGTTACTGGAGACAAAGATGAACGGTTAAAGATTCCATATCCCACGCTGATCATCGTTATTATCAATAAGAAGCTAAAAGCAAACACACCAAAGAGCCTTGCCGCTTTCCCAAACACAAGTAATCATACATCTATTCTGAAACATGTTTGCAAATTATCATTAGCACACAGGTCACTTGGACTTAGTCTGCTGTATGTATATTTTTTTCTGAATGTTTTTTTTTTTTTTTTTTTTTTTTTTGTCCATTTCATGTTTGTTTCTTTGTATCTAGTACAATTATTCACGAAATGGAGACATTTTTGTCACACCACATAATGTCATTTTCCAACTCCTATAGGAACATTATATATCCTTCTCTTTCCATTTGTAGGTTATACGTACTGTCGCTCAGCCTGCACAATGCTATTATGTGATTAGGTTTTATACTTTCTATTAGTCCATATTCTTCGCTGTGTTAATGTTAATGGTTGGTTGGTTGGTTGGTTGGTTGGTTGGTTGGTTGGTTGGTTGGTTGGTTGGTTGGTTGGTGGTTGGTCGGTTGGTTGGTTGGTTGGTTGGTTTTCTCTGTGTGCATGTGTGTTTGTGTTAATGTTAGTCCCTATTCTTTGCTACATTAATGTTAGTCCATATTCTTCGCTATGTTAATGTCAGTCTCTATTCTTCAGAAAAGCTATGGGGGCTTGTCCAGTTTATTTGTTTTTTTAGATATTGAAATAGTCACCACGTCATCAGCTTTTTTAAACTCATGGCATTCTTATTATTTCTTTCACTAAAATGTGTTGAATCATTGTCTTGGCAGTAATTTGGTAAATCTTTAATACATATATTATAATAATAATTAATAATAATTAATAATTACAATATTTATATAGCGCAAAATCTTGATAAAATCAAATCTAAGCGCTGAATTGAATAACGACAGGCTTAGTTTCTTTCGTTGATCTCTGATTTTTGTTGTTGTAATGGTGTATTTGTAAAAGACCATCTGTGGTTTCTACATACAACATGGCATTTGCAAATACTGATTCTGTGATTTTCAAACAGCTATATTTCATTCGAGTTTTTGTTTCATTTCAGTATGAAAACTTCACCGAAAAAAAAAATCAAAAGCTTTCTGGAAATTAAAACAAATAGCTGCAGAATCTAATATTTTTGTTATTGTTTTTAAGACATTATCAATTAAGTTGTATTTTAGACTAAAGATACGGTCAGTGGTTCTTGACTATTTTTTTTAAAAATCCGGTTTGTTTATTTGCTGTCAGTCAGTTGTTTTTGCATGTATACTATTATACGAGAACGAGAGAGACATTTAGAGAGAGAGAGAGATGGGGGAGATGCTAGGGGCAACGAGAGATAGAGATGGTTGGAAGTCCATGGTCGCCAACGCCATGCGGCAGGGCACCTGATGATGATGATGATGATGATGACTATTACACTGACATTGACAAAATTGATTTTTAAGAGATTTGTTAAGAGGTTTCTTTTGTTCGGATTTATTGGGTCTACATTTTAAAACTGTAGTTATATTGATACCGGCTTTTCTACACCTGGACTTGATTGTGCGTGTGCATAATGGCGTGCCTCTGTGTGTTTTGTGTGTGTGTGTGTGTGTGTGTGTGTGTGTGTGTGTGTGTGTGTGTGTGTGTGTGTGTGTGTGTGTGTGTGTTTGTGTGTGTGTGTGTGTGTTTTGTGTGACAGAGACAAAGAGAAAGACAATCACTCCCAGATAGACAGACAGAGACAGATGTAGACAGAGACAAAGAGAAAGACAATCGCTCTCAGATAAACAGACAGACAGGCAGATGTAGACAGAGACAATGACAAAGACAATCACTCTCAGATAAACAGACAGACAGAGACAGATGTAGACAGAGACAATGACAAAGACAATCACTCTCAGATAAACAGACAGACAGGCAGATGTAGACAGAGACAAAGACAAAGACAATCACTCTCAGATAAACAGACAGACAGACAGATGTAGACAGAGACAAAGACAAAGACAATCACTCTCAGATAAACAGACAGACAGACAGATATAGACAGAGACAATGACAAAGACAATCACTCTCAGATAAACAGACAGACAGGCAGATGTAGACAGAGACAAAGACAAAGACAATCACTCTCAGATAGACAGACAGACAGACAGGCAGATGTAGACAGAGACAAAGACAAAGACAATCACTCTCAGATAAACAGACAGACAGGCAGATATAGACAGAAACAAAGACAAAGACAATCACTCTCAGATAAACAGACAAACAGGCAGATGTAGACAGCTCATCCAGCTGCTTTAAGATTTGGTGTGTCTCTTCCTCATCCGTGGACAAGACTGTTGTGTCATCCATGAAAGCTTTCAGAGGAGGCATCTGGTATCCATCTCCCAGATTCACTGGACCTGAACTCTTCATTGCAGCTTTCAAGATGACTTCCATTGCCAACACGAACAGTATGGGAGAGATTGCACAGCCCAAAGGCAATCACTCTGAGATAAACAGACAGGCAGATATCCTTCCTTCCTTCCTGTCCCTTAACCCTATCCAGGGTCGTGGGGGCTCCACATGGATGAACGTCGCACCGTCTGTCTCCACCTCTGTCTGTCATGAGCAAGGGTCTGGGTCGTGGCAAAGCTTTTTTCTGTCCATTCGTCAATATTGTCCATCCACCTTTTTCTCTGTCTGCCTCTTTTTCTTCCCCCCTGAACTGTTCCTTGGAGTATTGTTTTTGATAGTCCGTTAGTTCTTGTCACGTGACCATACCACCGGTTTCCTTTTTCTTACTGTTGTCAGAAGGTTTTCATAGTTTTTGACATGCTGTGAAATTGTTCTTCGTACTTCCTCATTGGTAATGTGGTCTTTGTATGAGATGCCAAGCACTCTTCTAAAGCATCTCATTTCTACTGCCAGGATCTTCTTTTGCAGTTCTGCTGTTAGTGTCCATGACTCGCACGCGTAGAGAAAGATTGACAGGACCAATGCGTGCATTAGCTTCAGTTTGGAAGTGAGGGCGATGTTTTTGTCCCTCCAGATGGGCTTCAGCTTGGCTAGTGCTGCTGTTGTCTGTGCTGCTCTTGCAAGAACTTCGGTTTTCGATCCCTGTTCACTGATAATGGCTCCGAGATATTTGAACTGAGCCACGGTTTCCAGCTCACTCCCGCTGACTGTAATCTTCTTTTCTATTGGTTTTGTGCTGTTTGTCATCAACTTTGTCTTTTCGGCACTGATCTCCATGCCATATCTGGATGATGTCTCGTCCATGTGTTTCACCAGGTTGGCAAGTTCGTCTTCATTTCCAGCCAACCCATCGATGTCGTCGGCAAATCTCAAGTTGGTGATTGTCCTTCCTCCAATACTGACTGAGCCGTGATGGTTTTCAAGGGCATCCGTCATAATGCGCTCAAGGAAGATGTTGAACAAGGTTGGAGAGAGGAGACAGCCCTGGCGAACTCCAACTGATGTGTGAAACCAGTCCCCCACTGTGCCCCCAACAAGCATTGCGCTGCTCGCTTTTGCGTATAGCTGTGTGATGGTGTCAATAAGCTTCCTTCCCA
The DNA here is from genome assembly GCA_030674185.1 of Monoplex corrugatus. Lineage (NCBI taxonomy): Eukaryota > Metazoa > Mollusca > Gastropoda > Littorinimorpha > Ranellidae > Monoplex > Monoplex corrugatus. The sequence continues at coordinate 71,568,442 of CM060313.1, forward strand.
TGTTGTACTTCCTCATGGTGGCCCACAGTGTTTCATGCCATACTCTATCAAATGCCTTTTTGAAGTCGATAAAAACGTGGTAGATGTCCTGTTGGTGTTGGCTGTATTTTTCGCATAGGACTCTGAGATTGAATATTTGTTCTGTTGTGCTTCTACCACTGCGAAATCCCGCTTGTTCTTCGGCAATGATCTCCTCTGCCTGTGGTTTCAGTCTGTTCAAAATGACTTTCAGCATCACTTTGCTAGCATGGCTGATAAGGCTGATCGTTCTGTAATTCTGGCATAGTTGTAAATTGCCTTTCTTGGAAAGTGTGATGATTAGTGACTGGGTCCAAGGTGTCGGCCATTCTCCCGTCTGCCAGATTTTGTTGCAGATTTTCCAGAGGATGTCAGTCACTGCCTCCCCTCCATGCCTGATCAGTTCTGCTGGGATGTTGTCCACTCCAGCAGCTTTTCCATCTTTCAGCGATCGTATTGCTGTTTCGATTTCTTCGCGTAGAATAGGGTGGTCATCGTCATTTGTTGATTCCTGGCATGTAAGGACAGTTGAGTCACCCTGTGTCTGGTGGTTGTAGAGGTCAGAGCAGTATTCTGTCCATCTATGGATGATTTCTTTATCTTCTGTCAGGCACTTTCCTTGTTTGTCTTGAATGGTACTGATCCTTGCCTGTCTCTGTGTGGTGAGTTCTTTCACCACTTTGTACGCCTTTATGCTGTTGTTCTTGTTTAGGCTGTCTTCTATTTCTGTGCATTTATTTTGTATCCAGATATAGACACAGACAAAGACAAAGACAATCACTCTCAGATAAACAGACAGACAGGCAGATATAGACAGAGACAAAGACAAAGACAATCACTCTCAGATAAACAGACAGACAGACAGACAGATGTAGACAGACAGAGACAAAGACATCACTCTCAGATAAACAGACAGACAGGCAGATATAGACAGAGACAAAGACAAAGACAATCACTCTCAGATAAACAGACAGACAGATGTAGACAGACAAAGACAGAGACAATCACTCCCAAATAGACAAACGGACAGACAGACAGATGTAGACAGAGACAACGACAAAGACAATCACTCTCAGATAAACAGACAGACAGACAGATATAGACAGAGACAAAGATAAAGACAATCACTCTCAGATAAACAGACAGACAGGCAGATATAGACAGAGACAACGACAAAGACAATCACTCTCAGATAAACAGACAGACAGATATAGACAGAGACAACGACAAAGGTAGAAAGAAACTCTAGGGAGAGCTAGACAACAGAAGGTCTTCAGAGAAGTAACCCCCTTTAGACAAGTGTTTCGGCCCTGAACTCCTTACACTCTCGGGGGGCCTGGCCACATCCAGGTCATGACTCCTGGATGCCCTTCTGCTGTTGTCTATTATTTTTTTATTTTTTTTCCCACGCCGGGGAGCGAACCTGGGCGATTCTGCGCTTCAGAACTGCGGTACGCGGTTTTACCAATGTGCTAACGGGGCACACATCATCTGTAGGGAATTTAATCCTTATGAAGTTCACTTTTGGTTCCTCCTTGCCCAGATCCAGCTTGAGCTCCTTTCTGCTGCCTCTGCCATCGCTTTAAGGGCTCTAGTCCTCTTCTTCCCAGAAATGGCGAGTTGTTTCATGAGATCATAAGCGGAGGTGCCCACAAACCCTCTTGCCCGACCTCTATGGCGAAGATTTTGACCCGCAGACCTGCTTTCTTCAGGGTGCTGGCAAGACCGGCGTATTTTTCGGTCTTGTAGATATGTGCTTCTTCCATTCTGCTTTCGTATGGCACAGTGAGTTCTATCAGAATCACTTGTTTCGAGGAGTCAGAGTGGAGAGCGATGTCTGGTCTCATACCTCTTGCTGATGACATCTGGGTAATTTCTCCACTCTGGGAGGTCTGCTGTACACTCCCAGTCGACTGCTCCATCCAGAAGACCCTTTGGCAATGTGCTGGTTGTCATAGCACTTTCGGGTCAGACCTGTTTCCCTCCTGCTTTGTAGAACGTTGTCATAGCAATTGGTGCGTTTGGGGTCATGGTTTTTTCGCTAACCACGTCTGTGATCACTTTCAGAACTTGGTTGTGCCTCCATGTATACCTTCCTTGGGCTAGCGCTACTTTGCAAGAGCTTAGGACATGTTCCACTGTTTGTGTCTTCTGACAGAGCGGACATGCTGGGTCGTCTGATTTCCCCCATTTCACTAAGTTTGCATTCGAGGGGAGCAGGTCATATACAGATCTGAGGAGGAAGCTTATCCTTAGAGGAGCCATGTGCCACATATCATTCCAGCTGAGACTTCTTTGGAGTGCACTGTCCCATGTTGTCCATTGCCCCTGTTGACCTTGCTGGACTGCCTTCTGCACTCTTTTGACATCTTCTTCTTCCTTCAACTCCTGTATGATCATGTCTCTTTTTTCCTTCCCTTTGGCTTTGGACCACCACTGCATTTTTGTTGCTCCCAGTCCCTGTCTGTTGGTTTGCGTGTGTCCAATTATTTCTTTGATGCTGAGGTTTCTCTTTGCATTGTTTACAGCCTCTTGGACTTTCCACTTTCTGCCAGTTCTCAGCTTTGGATGAACTGATCTCACGATATTGTCTTCCGATTCCTCCAGCATGCTCAACAGTCTTGCTTTTCCAACTTTGTATTCCTCCACTATGGATTTGAGAGGTAGCTTCAGCATTGCTTGACGACAGTAGAATGCAACATCAGTGAGACCAGGTGGGACACCGAGCCATTTTCTTGTGTATTTGTTGATTTTGGCTTCCATTGCTTCGACTGTGCTGGTGCAAATGTCATAGATTAGCAGTGGCCACAGCAGCTTTGGTATCAGCATGAACTGTAGACACCAGACTTTGTATTTGCCTGGCAGTCCGCAGTTATCTATTTTCTTCAGGCCTTCTTCTGCTGTTTGCTTGGCTTCACATCCCCTTTGTGTGTCTTTCAGGGAGTCATCATACCATCTTCCGAGACTTTTTACTGGCTCTTCTGTGACAGTGGGGATGGCTTGGTTGGCTACCATGAATTTGACTAAATCTGCCACTTTTCCTTTTCGCAGTGAGAGACTTCGGGATTTCTTAGGTTTAAACCTCATTCTTGAAGAGGCCACCAGCTCATCCAGCTGCTTTAAGATTTGGTGTGTCTCTTCCTCATCCGTGGACAAGACTGTTGTGTCATCCATGAAAGCTTTCAGAGGAGGCATCTGGTATCCATCTCCCAGATTCACTGGACCTGAACTCTTCATTGCAGCTTTCAAGATGACTTCCATTGCCAACACGAACAGTATGGGAGAGATTGCACAGCCCAAAGGCAATCACTCTGAGATAAACAGACAGGCAGATATAGACACAGACAAAGACAAAGACAATCACTCCGAGATAAACAGACAGACAGGCAGATATAGACAGAGACAAAGACAAAGACAATCACTCTGAGATAAACAAACAGGCAGATGTAGACACAGACAAAGATAAAGACAATCACTCTGAGATAAACAAACAGGCAGATATAGACAGAGACAAAGACAAAGACAATCACTCCCAGATAAACAGACAGACAGGCAGATATAGACAGAGACAAAGACAAAGACAATCACTCTCAGAAAAACAGACAGGCAGATGTAGAGAGAGACAAAGACAAAGACAATCACTCTCAGATAAACAGACAGACAGGCAGATATAGACAGAGACAAAGACAAAGACAATCACTCTCAGATAAACAGACAGACAGGCAGATGTAGACAGAGACAAAGATAAAGACAATCACTCTCAGATAAACAGACAGACAGGCAGATGTAGACAGAGACAAAGATAAAGACAATCACTCTCAGATAAACAGACAGACAGGCAGATATAGACAGAGACAACGACAAAGGCAATCACTCTGAGATAAACAGACAGACAGGCAGATATAGACAGAGACAAAGATAAAGACAATCACTCTCAGATAAACAGACAGACAGGCAGATATAGACAGAGACAAAGACAAAGACAATCACTCTCAGATAAACAGACAGGCAGATATAGACAGAGACAAAGACAAAGACAATCACTCTCAGATAAACAGACAGACAGGCAGATGTAGACAGAAACAAAGACAAAGACAATCACTCTCAGATAAACAGACAAACAGGCAGATGTAGACAGAGACAAAGACAAAGACAATCACTCTCAGATAAACAGACAGACAGGCAGATATAGACAGAGACAAAGACAAAGACAATCACTCTCAGATAAACAGACAAACAGGCAGATATAGACAGAGACAAAGACAAAGACAATCACTCTCAGATAAACAGACAGACAGACAGATGTAGACAGAGACAACGACAAAGGCAATCACTCTCAGATAAACAGACAGGCAGATGTAGACAGAGACAAAGACAAAGACAATCACTCCCAGATAAACAGACAGACAGGCAGATGTAGACAGAGACAACGACAAAGGCAATCACTCTCAGATAAACAGACAGGCAGATGTAGACAGAGACAAAGACAATCACTCTCAGATAAACAGACAGACAGGCAGATATAGACAGAGATAAAGACAAAGACAATCACTCTCAGATAAACAGACAGACAGGCAGATGTAGACAGAGACAAAGACAAAGACAATCACTCTCAGATAAACAGACAGACAGATTTAGACAGAGACAAAGACAAAGACAATCCCTCTCAGATAGACAGACAGACAGGCAGATGTAGACAGAGACAAAGACAAAGACAATCACTCTCAGATAAACAGACAGACAGGCAGATATAGACAGAGACAAAGACAAAGACAATCACTCTCAGATAAACAGACAGGCAGATGTAGACAGAGACAAAGACAAAGACATCACTCTCAGATAAACAGACAGACAGGCATATGTAGACAGAGACAAAGACAAAGACATCACTCTGAGATAGACAGACAGACAGGCAGATATAGACAGAGACAAAGACAAAGACATCACTCTCAGATAGACAGATAGACGGACAGACAGGCAGATGTAAACAAAGACAAAGCCAAAGACAATCACTCCTAGATAGACAGATAGACAGACAGACAGACAGATGTAGACAGAGACAAAAATAAAGACAATCACTCGCTTACGCTTGTACACTGTCATTTCCAGAGCATAATCATAACAATTACGGATGTACCAGTTTATGCCGTAAAGTACATTTTATTCAGAAAGAACAGAAAAGAATGCTGAGAAATTTTGAAAAAAAAACAAAGCCCAAAACAAAAACAAAAACAAAAAACCTGTAATGTAATGGCTTTGCAACAAAAAAAATCAACCCGATGTACTGGAGCTTAGTCTTAATGTTCGCATGAAATAAAAGAACATTATAGGCTACAATGAAAACATTCAAACAATTTCAAAATTCATGTATAAACAAGGCGTGTGTGTGTGTGTGTGTGTGTGTGTGTGTGTGTGTGTGTGTGTGTGTGTGTGTGTTGTGTTGTGTGTGTGTGTGTGTGTGTGTGTGTGTGTGTGTGTGTGTGTGTGTGTGTGTGTGTGTGTGTGTGTTCGTTCGTTCGTTCTTTGATTTAACGTCTTTTCACTATGAGTGATATTAGACGGTGTGTGTGTGTGTGTGTGTGTGTGTGTGTGTGTGTGCGTGTGTGTGTGTGTGTGTGTGTGTGTGTGCGCGTGTGTGTGTGTGTGTGTGTGTGCGTGCGTGCGTGCGTGCGTGTGTGTGTGTGTGTGTGTGTGTGTGTGTGTGTGTGTGTGTGTGTGTGATCTAGCTAAACTACGCAAAAGATTATATCATATTTTCTTTGCAATATTTCAACATATTTTCAAAGATTACTAAGCAGAGAGAATGATTGAAAGATTTAAAAACATAACATTCTTTACATCACAAAAATGGAGGTTGAATCATTAAAAAAGCAGGAACAAATGGTAAAGAGATGGACGCAGAAAGAGAAAAGATGAACTAAACGAATGTAGATCATTACGAATCGGTGACAGGATACATGTGTGGGTGTAGCAGACAGACAGCAGAAAAAGCACACACGATAATGCAAGTCTTGAAAAGTGCACAGGTGGAATCACCCAACGAAAAAATTTTTAATTTGGCTTTCCATCATAGTATGAGTCGATTGTTACCTAACAGTGTTTTGCCGGTAGCAGCACCAAACAGGAGGTAAGAATGTCAGGCTTTAGTTTTAGGAGTTTGATTTAAACTGATACTGTAACTCTTCCCACACACGCTATTATCTGTAAATTCCTAATATTGTAAGTCTTTCTTTGTGTACTTGTTAAAGTGTTATCTGAAAACACCTGTCCAACAGTTAAGGTGTTATATGACAAGGTCTATCTAACAGTTAAGGTGTTATAGGACAACGTCTGTCCAACAGTTAAGGTGTTATAGGACAACGTTTGTCTAACAGTTAAGGTGTTATCTGGAAACGTCTGTCTAACAGTTAAGGTGTTATATGACAACGTCTGTCTAACAGTTAAGGTGTTATCTGAAAAAACCTGTCCAACAGTTAAGGTGTTATATGACAAGGTCTGTCCAACAGTTAAGGTGTTATATGAAAACACCTGTCCAACAGTTAAGGTGTTATCTGAAAACACCTGTCCAACAGTTAAGGTGTTATCTGAAAACACCTGTCCAACAGTTAAGGTGTTATCTGAAAACACCTGTCCAACAGTTAAGGTGTTATCTGACAACGTCTGTCTAACAGTTAAGGTGTTATATGACAACGTCTGTCTAACAGTTAAGGTGTTATATGACAACGTCTGTCTAACAGTTAAGGTGTTATATGACAACGTCTGTTTAACAGTTAAGGTGTTATATGACAACGTCTGTCTAACAGTTAAGGTGTTATATGACAACGTCTGTCTAACAGTTAAGGTGTTATATGACAACGTCTGTCTAACAGTTAAGGTGTTATATGACAACGTCTGTCTAACAGTTAAGGTGTTATATGACAACGTCTGTCTAACAGTTAAGGTGTTATATGACAACGTCTGTCTAACAGTTAAGGTGTTATATGACAACGTCTGTCCAACAGTTAAGGTGTTATATGACAACGTCTGTCCAACAGTTAAGGTGTTATATGACAAGGTCTGTCCAACAGTTAAGGTGTTATATGACAACGTCTGTCTAACAGTTAAGGTGTTATCTGAAAACACCTGTCCAACAGTTAAGGTGTTATATGACAACGTCTGTCCAACAGTTAAGGTGTTATATGACAACGTCTGTCTAACAGTTAAGGTGTTATATGACAACGTCTGTCTAACAGTTAAGGTGTTATATGACAACGTCTGTCCAACAGTTAAGGTGTTATATGACAACGTCTGTCCAACAGTTAAGGTGTTATATGACAACGTCTGTCTAACAGTTAAGGTGTTATATGACAAGGTCTGTCCAACAGTTAAGGTGTTATATGACAAGGTCTGTCTAACAGTTAAGGTGTTATATGACAAGGTCTGTCTAACAGTTAAGGTGTTATATGACAAGGTCTGTCTAACAGTTAAGGTGTTATATGACAAGGTCTGTCTAACAGTTAAGGTGTTATATGACAAGGTCTGTCTAACAGTTAAGGTGTTATATGACAAGGTCTGTCTAACAGTTAAGGTGTTATATGACAAGGTCTGTCTAACAGTTAAGGTGTTATATGACAAGGTCTGTCTAACAGTTAAGGTGTTATATGACAAGGTCTGTCTAACAGTTAAGGTGTTATATGACAAGGTCTGTCCAACAGTTAAGGTGTTATATGACAAGGTCTGTCTAACAGTTAAGGTGTTATATGACAACGTCTGTCCAACAGTTAAGGTGTTATAAGACAAGGTCTGTCTAACAGTTAAGGTGTTATATGACAAGGTCTGTCTAACAGTTAAGGTGTTATAAGACAAGGTCTGTCTAACAGTTAAGGTTTTTATATGACAAGGTCTGTCTAACAGTTAAGGTGTTATATGACAAGGTCTGTCTAACAGTTAAGGTGTTATATGACAAGGTCTGTCTAACAGTTAAGGTGTTATATGACAAGGTCTGTCTAACAGTTAAGGTGTTATATGACAAGGTCTGTCTAACAGTTAAGGTGTTATATGACAAGGTCTGTCTAACAGTTAAGGTGTTATATGACAAGGTCTGTCTAACAGTTAAGGTGTTATATGACAAGGTCTGTCTAACAGTTAAGGTGTTATATGACAAGGTCTGTCTAACAGTTAAGGTGTTATAGGACAACGTCTGTCTAACAGTTAAGGTGTTATATGACAACGTCTGTCCAACAGTTAAGGTGTTATCTGGAAACGTCTGTCCAACAGTTAAGGTGTTATCTGGAAACGTCTGTCCAACAGTTAAGGTGTTATCTGGAAACGTCTGTCCAACAGTTAAGGTGTTATCTCCAAATACGTGTCTAACGGTTTACCGGTGATTTTTCTGAAGAAAAAGCAAACAAGTTTTCAGTTTCAATTTCTAAAATGACGTCTCCGTGCTCGGAATGAATTTCGTATGTACTGACGGCACTGGTGAAGGTTGCCATGTGATGGAGAAAATCTAAAGTGATCATGGCACAAGCCTTAAGCCTACAAGCCTTAAGCCTGCACATAAAACTATGAGCTGGCCAGATTCTGATGTCTTACCTAGCGTATGGGTTTTGCGTCTTATGTATATTTATATTAGTCTGTCGTTGGAACAATTCTGGCTGCATTGTCATGGCACGTGTCTCTGTGTATCTCATCTTAAAAATAACACGAATGGAAACACAACCAACCACTAGGTTAAAAACCCATCTCACCAATGTTTTACATAATGCAAAAAAACAACAACAACAAAAACAAATAAAAAAAACACTACTCATACAACAAATAGCCCCTGCCACCAATCAGCATTATCAAAA
>CM060313.1:71592290-71607290 GCA_030674185.1 Monoplex corrugatus
AATTCAAATCTTATGCTTTCAACTGACAACGGCAACTCTCAGTTGTAGTAGATTATCAACGAAAAATGTCTTTTTTTTTTTCATTTCTGCCCTTCTCATATTATGTTCTGCAATGTTTGCTGCAGTTCAGAGACAGGTGTAAGTGTGTTTGGTTGCACACTATAAGATTGATTTTCCGATTCAGTTCAGACTGTCTAAAAGTAATGTAACTAATGTTCAGAACCTTATGGCTTTCGCTCAACCTACACTTTTAGGAAACCAGAAAAAACACGAAAGAAGAATATGAACGCGTATTTAATACAACAAAACAAGACAGGCACAAATGTTCAAGCGTAGCGTATTACAAACAAACAAACACTAGATACAAAAAAAATATGAGAAAAAGACTGAAACTTCCCTGCTGCTGTCTTCAATGTTTGTTTTAAACTCCCGTTGCTGCATTTTCCCAGGTTCCATGTCCCTTGAAGTCATGATACTGAAGACTTTTCTCACATTAAAGACAGCAGCAGGGAAGTTTCGGTCTTTTTCTCAATTTTGTTTGTATCTAGTGTTTGTTTGTTTGTAATCTTACGCTTGACAAAGGCCAGTTGGCTGAAAATTTGAGCCTGTCTTGTTTTGTTGTATTAAATACGCGTTCATATTCTTCTTTCGTGTTTTTTCTGTTTCCTGTTTGCTTGAAGCGGCGTCCATGTTTTGGATACAGTCTACACTTTTAGACTATTGATATAAGAGGTTAAAAGTCCAATGTCTTGAGTATCATGACTTTAAGGGACATGGAACCTGGTTTAATGCAGTAACAGAGTTTAAAACAAACAACATTATCACCATGAATCAAAGTATTGTGATATATGTGCTTTTATATACAGGTAAGCTCTTGTAATAAAGCAGCCACAACAACAAACACCAACACAATACAGAGGACAACAGTTGCAGCAATACCACTACAGTGGCTCTAGAAACAAAACAACGACAACAACAACAACAACAGTTTCAATTTCTCAACATGACGTCTTCGTGCTCGGAATGAATTCCATATGCACTAACATCAAAGGTGCCACCTGATGGAGAAGATCCAGAACGATCACGGCACAAGCCTCTAGCCTGCACATAAACCCACTAGCTGGCCAGGTCCTGAGTTCCTTACCTAGATAGTTCCATAACCCTGGGGTCATAGGGGAGTGAGGTGGTGGAGACCTCAACTTTTCCCGGGGGCCAGCACTATGAGGGCGGCGCCCATCCCATCTCCCTCGATTCAAATTCATATTCACATTCACCTTTTTTTTAAACCAAGACATCAGAAAGGCAAGAAGGCTAATTGGTCTTCAAGGGGTGGGACCTGGGAAACCAACCTATCTCTCCAATGTTTTATACCAATATCCTGCTCTTCACGATTTTCAACTGCCGTGGGATCTTAAGCGTGCGCAGCGAGAAGGCACACGGATCCAACTCATTTTCGTCCCCTTCCGTAAGACTAGACGTTCAGTTTTATTTTCCGTTCAAACTAAGGAGAAAAGTCGAGGCTTCTACAGGGAGCGAACCCTGGAACCTCGAGTTTAATTATTGGCAGTTAACGACAACAACAAACAACAACACAACAACAAACCTATTAAAAGGTCTTACCAATTTACCGTCGCACATAGCAAGACTTGCGTATCCCTGTTCTTCTTCCAACGCTCCACTAAAATAGCAGTCTCGGCGAGCCAGCGGAATTCTCTCCCTTTTGTTCTTGTCAGTCAGCTCAGTGAATGTAGCGGCGGAAGTATCTATCGAACGTTTGTGCAGTGACATGTGCAGCCGCTCACCGGAAGCTAAATGCAGTGAAATGCTTCGCTTGCTGGTAGAGGGGTCAAAGGCGTGGTTCTCGATGTCACGTTTGGTTAGACTAAAAAGCAATAACAGCAATAATGATAATGATCATAATACTAATAATAGTAGTAACTACCAGTACTATTCTGCTACTACTACTACTACTGCTACTACCGCTACAACTACTACTACTATTACTACTATGATCATCATTATTATTATTATTACTATATTATTATTATTATTATTATGATAATGATGATGATGATGATGATGATAAATAAATATATAAGTCAGTCAGTCAGTCGGTAAGCAAATAAATAGAATAATGAATGAATGAATGAATGAATGAATGAATGAATAAATTAATGAAATAAATAAAATAAAATAGAATAAAGAAATAAAAGTCTGTCTTTATTATGATTTCAAAATCAAAGTGACATCCGGCGTTTAAGTAAACAGGAACCAGAAAAACACAAAAACAGAATCAGAACGTGTACTTAATATAACGAAACAAGACAGGCCCACATTTCTGGTCAACTGGCCTTCGTCAAGCGTGTACAAAAGCAACAAAGAACAAATGCACCACACGTAGCGGACATTGTTAAAAAAAACAACAGTGAACAACTTTCCTGACGGTGTTGACCAGGAGAAAATGGCAGACATGATGTTGTGATTCTATTTTTGTTCTTTTCTGGTTCAGTGTCTATTCGTCTTCATTTGTGTTCGGTCAGATCAGCAGTCATAATCATCATCATCATCATAATCAGGTGCCCTGCCGCGTGGCGTTGGCGACCACGGACTTCCAACCATCTCTATCTCTCGTTGCCCCCAGTCATAATAGCCCTATCATAATTCACGAAAAAACATTTGCCTCAAAATAGGTATAGGAGAAGATCGTAGTAACCTATTTACTATCAGGATCATGAAAGCTGACATGTCTCAAAATTAATTATAACAGATGTATACAAAATTGTCTGCAAACACACACAAGCGAGTAGTTGTGCTTAATCTACATTAATAGGAAACGTTTGGGACTATAATGAGATCCAGTCTACTTTTTGTACACTTTTTCAGGGTTTATCGCTTTCTGTGAAAGTTCCTTTCTTCCTCATGCATCATCATTTATCATCATCATCATCAGTCCCGTAGTCTGGTTGACCGTTGGGGCACCACTGAAGATTTTGCAACCAACTTCCTCCGCTCCTCACGGTCCTCAGCTTTCCGCAGAATGATGTTCCATTCAAGGCCAGTCCACTCTCTGATATTGTCTTCCCATCTTTTTCTCTGTCTGCCTCTTCGTCTCCCTCCCTGTACTGTTCCCTGCAAGACGGTCTTGGCCAGTCCAGATGATTGTGTGACGTGCCCGTACCACCTCAGTTTGCGTCTTATCGCTGAAGTCAGGAGGTCTTCATGCGGCCCGATGGCGTGTAGGGGGCTCTGGATAGAGGTAGTACCTTTGGTGTCTGGCTACTGCACTCTACCTGGTAGGGTGGACGGGCATCACTGGTCCTCATCCATCCTCTAAATCTCTCACGTGCTGGCTCCAAGCGCCACACCCCGGGATCTCGCCTCAGCAGGGGTGCCAAACCACGTGAGGGGGTGATGTTAACACTGCATCACTTGTCGAATAACCTCCCCGATGCAGGTTACCGGCCAAGGCGGACGAAGTTCCTCAAGGAACTCAACGGCTATGTGTTCAAGACCAAGGCGAACCACCTAGATGGAGGACGTCGGCTGTGGTCTGGCATGGAGAGGGATGGGCTCCGCCATGCGACATTGCCCAAGACACACTAAATGAAGATTACAACCGCAACTCAATCCATACCGGCCCGGTCTTCACCCAGAACAAGGACCGCGCCTTCCGTTGCTGGCCATCAGGGCGGGGGTGAAAAGTATGTGACTGATGGATCAAAATCCCTACGTACAAGAAACAATATTACTTCCTTATGCAGCAGCATTCAAACGCAGAGCTGTCATCGTTTTGTAGTGTTTAGCGCAACGGACTACCAACGGGAAGGCTGTGGATTCGAATCCCCATCAGTCTTTTTAAAAATTAGTGCGGAATTTTTCGGCTCCAACCGGCTCCAACCGGCTCTACCCAGAGTTGGGCGTGCTGTAAGCTAAATGGGAAGACTGGGATTACATAGTCTAGTCTCATCCGCTTCACGGATTCATCATTGAGGGTGTTGCTCAAATTTTCTGGCCAACGCTGCAGGTGTCTGTATCTCTTGGGCTTGGTTGATGCTGGAATATATAACGACAGTACGCATAGAGTACAGCCCTGTCACGCAGTCTCAATCCTAGATGGAACTCCATGGCATCATGATTATCATCCTGATCGCCATCATCACCATCGCATTGTAAAAACTATCCCAACTTCTGTGGCAATTAAGGGACACAGAAAATGGGACCAAAGAAAAATACAACAAGAAAAAAAAGAAGGAAAAAGAAAAAAAAGAAGAAAAAGAAAAAAAAAAGGAAAACGTGAGCACAAAGGAAGTCTCCCTAAGTGCGATGATCCATAAACAAGTTCAAAACCAACAGGCATTTTTTTCCTTCTCGTTGTTATTGACAGTGTTCAATGTTCAATGCAGGTTCATCATATGATTATGAAATTTAACTGTTCTGTTGATTTTGAATGGTGATGCTGTTGTTGCTATTCCTCTTGAAGTCAGTGGCGGTCACCCAAAGAACATGGCAGATATGGGTAACCTAAGTGTGCATGTGCATGAGCGCGCGTTGTAGAGACAGACAGACAGACAGACAGACAGACAGACAGACAGTTTTTGACCGTGTGCATGTGTTTTTGTGAGCACGCACGCACGCATGCGTGCGCGAGTGTGTGTGTGTGTGTGTGTGTGTGTGTGTGTGTGTGTGTGTGTGTGTGTGTGTGTGTGTGTATGTGTGTGCGTATGTGTGCGCGCATGTGTGTGCATGTTTTTTCAGACATACCCAGTTTCTGTATTGGATGCCAGGTCCCCCGTGTGCACTGTAGCAATGTCATAGCCATCAACCTCTCCTGAAAATGTCACCCACCAAGTCTTCCGAACATTAACCACGTTCTGGACATCAAGCTAAGACTATGTAAGAGTGCAACCCTAGATTTTAAAACATTTCACCAGGTACACATGCACACACACACACACACACACACACACGCACGCACACGCACACGCACACGCACACACACACACACATACACACACACACCCGAGGTTTTACTATACATGTACATTTCATCACACACACACACAGACACACACACACACACAGACAAACACACACACCATACACACCAAAACACACACACACAAACACACACGCACGTGCACACACACACGTATACGCACATATACAAAATACAAAGGCGTGTCTCATCTGCTTGTCCCACACCTGTTTAGCGCCCGATCCCCCCCCCCGACACAACACACACAGACACATCACAGACACCCACACCACCACCACACCGGCCACCGCCCACACAGTAGCACCCGACACATACAATACACCCGCCCACACACCCACACGGCCTCACACTGAGGTCCACACGTAGCCGCACCGAAATACCACCACCACCAGACACACACGACACATACACACCGCGCGCGCGCGCGCGTGAGCGTACGTACAAGCACACACGCAAACACGCACACGCACGCACACTGACCCACACACACTTTTTTTTTTCTAAACGATGATTTTCAAATACCTGACGGAATGGATCTTCTGATGTATTCGTCAAGTTCACTCTGTGAATAAAGAAAGCATATTAACTGCACAATTTTCGCATCATTTTAATGACGTACTTTTATATTCAAATATTGATATTCATTGCTTCTGTCACACAGAGCCATAATGGTATTTTGCTGTTGATTATTTAGATTGGTACTCATTGATAGATTTTGTCTATAACTTTATGTTACATGACACGAAAAAGGAATGAATTAGAATCCGTTCAGTTCATTATTTTTTTCTATGGACCAAGTAGAAAAGTAGAGAAATCAGTATTATAATTGTTGATTCGTTAGTCCGATTGGTTCGTGATTGATTGATTGATCGACTAATTGACTTTTTAGAAGTTTATAGCGTTGTTTGGTTATTTCAGGTTTTTTTAATCATTCTGTTACTTTGCTTATTTGTCTTTGTTACCCAAACTTCAAATATTTTCGCAACAACTGCGAAAACAAGATTACACTCTGATGTCACACACAAACATGAGTATAAGTCTAGTTTTAAATTTCAACAGTTTCTTATCGTCATACGGTGTGTGCAGAGGACCTGTGATTCTCATAGTGAACTTTGAAACGTTTGATATCTAACGTAGCATTGTTCTGGCAGGAAACAGCTTAAAGCTCCGTTCCATCCGGTCTTAAAAATCTTTTGCTTGTCAAGCATAGAATGTCTGGTCAGTAAATCCCAGCTTCGTTGAACAAGACACTTTATCTGCATGGAAGACAACAGCACCCCAAAAATGTTCCTGAATTAAGAGTTCAAGACCACTAGAGCAATACAAATATACTTTGAAGGCATATCTTACCAGCTGCAGCATCAACACACCACCAATATTGACCCTACCAACACCACCAATATTGACCCCTACCAACACCACCAATATTGACCCTACCAACACCACCAATATTGACCCTACCAACACCACCAATATTGACCCTACCAACACCACCAATATTGACCCTACCAACACCACCAATATTGACCCCTACCAACACCACCAATATTGACCCTGCCAATACCACCAATATTGACCCTACCAACACCACCAATATTGACCCTACCAACACCACCAATAGTGACCCTACCAACACCACCAATATTAACCCTACCAACACCACCAATAGTGACCCTACCAACACCACCAATATTGACCCTACCAACACCACCAATATGACGCTACCAACACCACCAATATTGACCCTACCAACACCACCAATATTGACGCTACCAACACCACCAATATTGACCCTACCAACACCACCAATATTGACGCTACCAACACCACCAATATGACCCTACCAACACCACCAATATTGACTCTACCAACACCACCAATATTGACCCTACCAACACCACCAATATTGACCCTACCAACACCACCAATATTGACCCTACCAACACCACCAATATTGACCCTACCAACACCACCAATATTGACCCTACCAACACCACCAATATTGACCCTACCAACACCACCAATATTGACCCTACCAACACCACCAATATTGACCCCTACCAACACCACAATATTGACCCTACCAACACCACCAATATTGACCCTACCAACACCACCAATATTGACCCTACCAACACCACCAATAGTGACCCTACCAACACCACCAATATTGACCCTACCAACACCACCAATAGTGACCCTACCAACACCACCAATATTGACCCTACCAACACCACCAATATTGACCCTACCAACACCACCAATATTGACCCTACCAACACCACCAATAGTGACCCTACCAATATTTGGCGACCAGCAGTGCGCCAGGCACACTGTATTCAACAAACAGGCAGATGTTACCATTGCTATTCAACAGCAATATTAGCTACAAAGCAGAACCAGACACATATTCTCCACGCATTGCGCAGAAACACCGCCAAGTGTCGCCAGGACTGGTCTTCTGTCCTTCATAAGATCTATTAGATTCTGAAGTCCAGTATGCCTACACATCCGTTACATCAACGGGAGAGTTGAACACATCATATCCTCATCAGGTTTGGTTTGAAAGCAGCCAGAACCTAAGTGAATAGTACATGCATGTAATCAGTTGATATTTTGAGGACTTGCGGTCAACATATCTATATTTTGTGTATTATTGATCAAATTTCGATCAACATATCTTATTTGTGTATTATTGATAATTACGATCAACATATCTTTATTTTGTGTATTATTGATAATTACGATCAACATATCTTTATTTTGTGTATTATTGATAATTACGATCAATATATCTTTATTTTGTGTATTATTGATAATTACGACAACATATCTTTATTTGTGTATTATTGATAATTACGATCAACATATCCTTTATTTTGTGTATTATTGATAATTACGATCAACATATCTTTATTTTGTGTATTATTGATAATTACGATCAATATATCTTTATTTTGTGTATTATTGATAATTACGATCAACATATCTTATTTGTGTATTATTGATAATTACGATCCAACATATCTTTATTTTGTGTATTATTGATAATTACGATCAAATATCTTATTTGTGTATTATTGATAATTACGATCAACATATCTTTATTTTGTGTATTATTGATAATTACGACCAACATATCTTTATTTTGTGTATTATTGATAATTACGACCAACATATCTTATTTTGTGTATTATTGATAATTACGATCAACATATCTTATTTTGTGTATTATTGATAATTACGACCAACATATCCCTTTTTTTTGTGTATTATTGATAATTACGACCAACATATCTTATTTGTGTATTATTGATAATTACGATCAACATATCTTATTTTGTGTATTATTGATAATTACGATCAAATATCCTTATTTTGTGTATTATTGATAATTACGACAACATATCTTTATTTGTGTATTATTGATAATTACGATCAACATATCTTTATTTTGTGTATTATTGATAATTACGATCAACATATCTTTATTTTGTGTATTATTGATAATTACGATCAACATATCCTTATGTTGTGTATTATTGATAATTACGACCAACATATCTTTATTTTGTGTATTATTGATAATTACGATCAACATATCCTTATGTTGTGTATTATTGATAATTACGATCAACATATCTTTATTGTTGTGTATTATTGATAATTACGATCAACATATCCTTATGTTGTGTATTATTGATAATTACGACCAACATATCTTTATTTTGTGTATTATTGATAATTACGACAACATATCCTTATTTGTGTATTATTGATAATTACGACCAACATATCTTTATTTTGTGTATTATTGATAATTACGATCAACATATCCTTATTTGTGTATTATTGATAATTACGACCAACATATCTTTATTTTGTGTATTATTGATAATTACGATCAACATATCCTTATGTTGTGTATTATTGATAATTACGACAACATATCTTTATTTTGTGTATTATTGATAATTACGATCAACATATCCTTATGTTGTGTATTATTGATAATTACGATCAACATATCTTTATTTTGTGTATTATTGATAATTACAATCAACATATCCTTATGTTGTGTATTATTGATAATTACGACCAACATATCCTTATGTTGTGTATTATTGATAATTACGATCAACATATCCTTATGTTGTGTATTATTGATAATTACGATCAACATATCTTTATTTTGTGTATTATTGATAATTACAATCAACATATCCTTATGTTGTGTATTATTGATAATTACGATCAACATATCCTTATGTTGTGTATTATTGATAATTACGATCAACATATCCTTATGTTGTGTATTATTGATAATTGCGACCAACATATCTTTATGTTGTGTATTATTGATAATTACGATCAACATATCCTTCTGTTGTGTATTATTGATAATTACGACCAACATATCCTTATGTTGTGTATTATTGATAATTACGATCAACATATCCTTATGTTGTGTATTATTGATAATTACGATCAACATATCTTTATTTTGTGTATTATTGATAATTACGATCAACATATCCTTATTTTGTGTATTATTGATAATTACGACCAACATATCTTTATTTTGTGTATTATTGATAATTACGATCAACATATCCTTATTTGTGTATTATTGATAATTACGATCAACATATCTTTATTTTGTGTATTATTGATAATTACGATCAACATATCCTTATGTTGTGCATTATTGATAATTACGATCAACATATCCTTATGTTGTGTATTATTGATAATTACGACAACATATCCTTATGTTGTGTATTATTGATAATTACGACAACATATCCTTATTTGTGTATTATTGATAATTACGACCAACATATCTTATTTTGTGTATTATTGATAATTACGATCAACATATCCTTATTTGTGTATTATTGATAATTACGATCAACATATCTTATGTTGTGTTTATTGATAATTACGACCAACATATCTTATTTTGTGTATTATTGATAATTACGACCAACATATCCTTATTTTGTGTATTATTGAAATTACGACAACATATCTTTATTTTGTGTATTATTGATAATTACGACAACATTCTTTATTTTGTGTATTATTGATAATTACGATCCAAATATCCTTATTTTGTGTATTATTGATAATTACGATCAACATATCTTTATTTTGTGTATTATTGATAATTACGATCAACATATCCTTATTTTGTGTATTATGATAATGATTATGATGATGCTCTCTTTCCGTCGATATGACGAGCGAATGAGCATACTAATCATCAGCGCCAGGTGTGGGTCTTCATGTGGAATACTGCAAAACTCGTTTTCTCCTTCATAATGTCTCGCATTGACTATTGCAATTCACTCCTGTCTAGTCTTCCTGCCTCCACCATTCACATCCTGCAGCGCATTCAAAACAATGCTGCACGCCTTGTACTCAAAAAGAAAAAAGCTGACCACATATCTCCTCTCTGGCACAACTTCACTGGCTCCCTGTATCAAAGCGCATACAGTACAAACTAGACACCATGTGCTACAAAAACCTCAATAACGCAGCCCCCGATTACCTGTCAAGCCTACTTGAGATCTGTGTTCCCTCATGTACCCTCCGCTCTGCCTCCGATCCTCTGACTTTTCGCTTTCCACGCACTAAGCTCAATACCTATGGTCCACGAGCCTTCTCTGTTTCTGGTCCACTTTCCTGGAACAAACTTCCTCTCTCTGTCCGTCAGCAACCTACCAATATTGACCCCTACCAACATCACCAATATTGACCCTACCAACACCACCAATATTGCTACAACCACCAATATGACCTACAACACACCAATATTGACCCTACCAACACCACCAATATTGACCCTACCAACACCACATATTGACCACCACCCACATTTGTCTCCTTCAAGTCCGCTCTCAAAACTCACCTTTTCTCCTCTGCATAAAATCCTGACCTCACTCAATCCCCTCTGCAGCCTGTCTCCACTCGGAGGGGAATCACATTGTAATATATAATTGTATATAATAATATGCTCTCTATAATTTTCCATTGCTTTTATTCTTTCTCTCCATTTTAGCCATGTGCGTGTGCGTGTGTGTGTGTGTGTGTGTGTGTGTGTGTGTGTGTGTGTGTGGGGTGTGTGTGTGTGTGGTGTGTGTGTGAGTGCGTGCGTGCGTGTGTGTCTGTTTTAGCGCTTAGATTTGATTTTATCAAGATTTTGCGCTATACAAAATAAAGTATTGTATTGTATTGTATTGTATTGTATTGTATTGAGAATAGAAGACCAATTCTGTTAGGCAAATGTTCTTCCACGGGCACTGCATGAGAAGGAGCCATGCCGCAACCAATCGCTCTTCTGTTGTATGACTGATAAATGATTGACAGAATAACAGTACTTGTAAAGAGCAAGCTGTGTTTCCACTTACCGACGGAAAGCAAGAAGACAAAGAAAAAATCATTGGTACCGCCAGCAGGAAAAGTAAAAATGTTTTCGAGAAAAGTTCCATCGTGAATTGTCTTCACAAGAATCTTACACACAACATAAACCACGCCAACTACACACACACCACACATACAACACACACGCACACAACACACACACACACACAACACCACACATACACAACACACACAACACACACACACTACACACACACACAAACCACACACACACACACACATTCAACACAAAACACAACACACACACAAACACACACACCACAAACACAAACACACACACACACAAACACACACACACACAACACACACACGACACAATACACACACACACACACACAAACACACAACAACACAACACACACACACACACACACACACCAACACCACACATAAACACACACACACAACACACACAACAACATCACAATACACACAAACAAAACACACACACACAACAACACCAAAACACACACACACAACACACACACACACACACAAAAACCACAACACACACCAACACACACAACACACCACACACACACACACACACAAAACACACCCACACCACACAACACAAAACACAAACACAACACACACAACAACACACAAACACACACAACACACAAAACACAAACACACACACAAAACACACAACAACACACACACACACACACACACACACACACACACACACACACACCACACACACATACACACACACACACACACACACACACACACAACACACACACACACACACACAAGCAAGAGAAAAAAGAATCAGACCAATCAGATGAAACGAATAAATGAAATAGAATCATACACAGATGCGATAAAAACGACCAACTCATAAAACATGTCTACATGTACTGTTTTCGTTCTTGTATATGTATAGAAATAGAAAGCAAAGGTAAGGGGCTGGAACTAAACAGCAGGAAGACTGAAGTCATGGTGATCAGTAAACAACATGAAATCCCCTCATGCAAAATAACAGCAAATGGCACAACCTTGACACAGGTTGATAAATTCAAATACCTGGAACGATCATGTCATCAGACGGCAGATGCCATCAGAAATAGCTGGCAGAATCGGCCAAGCCAAACAGTATTCAAGAAGATGACAAGCATTCTTACCAACAAATGCCTGTCAATTAACAAATGTTTAACAAATGGTACATGCAGGAAGTTCCTGTGCAAGAAGTTGATTCCATAAGAAACCAAAAATAGACGATCGTGCTGCAGAATCGGCCAAGCCAAACAGCATTCAAGAAGATGACAAGCATTCTTACCAACAAATGCCTTCAATTAACATCAGAAGAGAGTCTTGAATGTTATATAGAACCAATACTGTTGTACGGATGTGAGGCGTGGACAGTCACAACAAAGCCAGAGCAAGATTGAGGCAGCCGAGATGTGGTTTCTAAGAGATGTTGAGAGTTCCATGGACAGCAAAGAAAACAAACGAGACAGTCTTGATGGAGGCAGACACAAGTAGATCACTCATAAGGAAGATTAGGAAAAGACAGGCAACATTTATAGGCCATTTTATGAGGAAGGGGGTTTTGGAGCACCTGGTCACAACGGGAAAGCTGGAGGGAAAGAGAGCACCAGGTAGACCCAGGGAGAGAATGCTGGACGGACTTGCAGAGTGGCTGGGGAGGGAGGAGGGTGAGGGAGGTGCTGGGGGCAACGAGAGATAGAGATGGTTGGAAGTCCATGATCGCCAACGCCATGCGGCAGGGCACCTGATGATGATGATGATATGTTTAGCTTTATTCTCCACATTTTGGACTCACTAGTCGTTACACTGAACACTGTAATATTAGGTGAGCTGACAACACTCCACAGTGTTGGTGCAGTCTGCATCTTCGTTGAGTGTGCATGCTGGGTGTTTTCATAGTCTTTCTATAGGTAACTGATTGCAGAAGAATCGAGGCAGCAGAGATGTGGTTTTATAGGAGACTACTACGTGTCAAATGGACAGACAGAAGAACTAATGAAAGTGTCGTGGAAGAACTTGATGCCACCAGAAAACTACTAGCAGACATCAACAAGAGAAGATTAAAACACATTGGCCACGTGTCACGCAACAAGAACACGGACCTCATGGTAACCATCTTTCAAGGAAAAACAGAGGCAAAAAGGAAGAAAGGCAGACCTCCAATCTCACACATCGAGAAAATAACCAACATCAGCGGCCTAAATTTCAAGAAATTGTCCACAAAATTCAAGACAGAGCGGCCTGGAGGGAGATGGTGGCATCCAGATGTGCAGCGGCCAACACCAAACCCTGTGACGCCAACAGGTGAGATTTCTATAGGTCAGCCACTGACATGACCCTTGCACCCTGTCAACTATGCTAGCAAAGCAAAAAACCCTTCCCACAGTTTCCTGCAGGAAGCTGGTGGACAGGATGAGGAAGTCAAAGGGTTAAATTTTGCAGCTGATGGATAAGGTGTAGAAAACAAAAGGGCTAAGGTGCATATTTGATATTCTGCATGCGTATACACATCACCAAAAAACAAACGAGACAGTCTTGATGGAGGCAGACACACGTAGATCACTCATAAGGAAGATTAGGAAAAGACAGGCAACATTTATAGGCCATTTTATGAGGAAGGGGGATTTGGAGCACCTGGTCCACGAAAGCGGGGAAAGAGAGCACCAGGTAGACCCAGGGAGAAAATGCTGGACGGACTTGCAGAGTGGCTGGGGACGAGGAGGGTGGGGGAGGTGCTGGGGGCAACGAGAGATAGAGATGGTTGGAAGTCCATGGTCGCCAACGCCATGCGGCAGGGCACCTGATGATGATGATGATAAACATCACACAAAGTGGTTTAAACACTGACAGATCTACACACATATCGACCTGGAAGATTAAAACTAAATCTTATTTAGCTTTACTCACTAGGCGGAGGCGTCTCGGGGGATCGAACCCAAAACCTTCCGAATAAAAGCATGATGTTTACCCACATTTATTACCACGCCTTTCATTAGACATAGTTTTTCTATTTTTTTGTTTATGCTGTTTTCGTCAGTCATTATGACAGATAACAGTACTTACCGTCTTGTGGGCTGGGGTATAAATTCCTTGCTATTTCTGTTTCAGTAGGCAGTCAATGGCTGGCGTTTATCAAAACTAGTTTCCTTTGCATCCTGTGGTTGATTTTGGGTCGGAGTTCGAGTCTTGGCTATAACGTGACACGATAATATTACAGCATGGAAGCGGGGTTTGCTTGATAGAGCGAATAACTGGGAATGCAGATCTTCCACGATGAAAAAAAAAACACCCAGAAATCATTGGCAAGAGTGGCATGAGACCGGACATAATTCTCCACGCCCATTCATCAAAACAAATGATTCTGATCGAACTCACTGTACCGTATGAAAGTACAATGGAAAAAGTACTTATCTACAAGACTGAAAATTATGCCAGTCTAGCAGGCAGCTTGAGGAAATCTGGCTTCCAAGCCATTCTTCTCGCCATAGAGGTTGGAGCAAGGGGGTTAACAGACACATCAGTCTATGACCTCGTGAAACAGTTCTTGATTTGTGGGA
>CM060313.1:71614790-71622290 GCA_030674185.1 Monoplex corrugatus
CCGCACGTCCGCACCTACGCACGCATGCACGCACGCGCGCGCACATACACACGCATACTCACACACACACACACACACACACACACACGCACACACGCGCGTCGCGCGCACAAATACACACACACGCACGTATACACACACACACACATAATCTGCCTATCTGTTTAAAAATCAAAGAACGAACGAACACACACACACACACACACACACACACATTCACACACACACACACACACACACACACACACTCACACACACACACACACACACACACACTACATCACAACAACACACGCACACACACACACACACACATAATCACACAAATTTAAATCACACAGGTAATGCAGCTGGGAAAATTTATCGTTGAAACAAAATTGAGATCAGTTGATTTTGGGGGGATAACTAGTGTACATGTCTGTGAAAGTGGCTTACACTGACTGTGTGACTGCAGTCCTCCCAACAAGTCCACAGCACACTCAGCTCGCTGTAGGCATCAGGCAGCCCAACAAGGTCCACACTAATCTGAACGGACGTGGAGCTTGGACTTTTCGGAGTTTAGAGTTTGTTTAATTAAGAGGGATTCATCGCACTCGAACAGTTCCATATACGCCCCACCTTAATTTGCCAGCAATGATCCTTGCGTAAAACCTTAATACGCAGGCAAGGTCTTGAAACGGGGGGGGGGGGGGGGGGGGGGAGAGAAGAAGAGAAATGTATGAACCACTAAGCTTACATTACCAGAATGATGAAAACGAAACCCTTTTACTCCCGCACCCTGTCCACCAGTATTCTGCATTGTCAACCATGCTAGCAAAGCAAAAACTTAACCGTTTGATTCCTTCACCCTATCCATCTAGCTTCCTGCACGACGCCGGTTAATAGGGTGAGGGAGTCAAAGGGTTAAGTTCTTGCAGTCGGTGGATAGGGTGCGGGAAGCTGGTGGATAGGGTGAGGGACTCAAAGAGTTAAGATAAGCAGCGAATAAGCCTTTTTTTTTTTTACCCCGAGCTGGAACTGAGCTCAAAATATCATATCTTGAATCCACGGCTCAGTCAAACGACCCAACAAGTCTGCAGTAAACAAACAAACAAACAAACAAGCAAAAACAAAAAAACAAAAAAAAGATGGGGTCAATCAAAAGGTCAAATCCAGGATCCCTGTGTTATAAACACACGTGGATTTGAACCTAGAACCTTCCAGTAGTTACTTCATTCCGTGAACCATTTTGCGATAGTGACTGGCATTTAAGAGTTTTACGTACTGATGTTGAGAGTTCCATGGACAGCAAAGAAAACAAACGAGAGTCTTGATGGAGGCAGACACAAGTAGATCACTCATAAGGAAGATTAGGAAAAGACAAGCAACATTTATAGGCCATTTTATGAGGAAGGGGGATTTGGAGCACCTGGTCACAACGGGAAAGCTGGAGGGAAAGAGAGCACCAGGTAGACCCAAGGAGAGAATGTTGGACGGACTTGCAGAGTGGCTGGGGATGAGGAGGGTGGGGGAGATGCTGGGGGCAACGAGAGATAGAAATGGTTGGAAGTCCATGGTCGCCAACGCCATGCGGCAGGGCACCTGATGATGATGATGACGTACTGATGTAGAACAAAGGCTGAAGAGAGAGAGAGAGAGAACGTGCATTGTTGTCTTTCAGTATGGATTTATAACTGTAGGCTAATGTACATAGTACATAGTACAGTGCCTCTTTCTTGTTTATTGCCATTCTGCTGATGTGAAATCGATTTCTAACTTCGTGTAGCTGTACAGAAAATCAACATCGTAAAACTTTGTGTTGTATTTGGGGGATAGATAAGTTAGTATTTCCTGTGGCTAGAATTTGAAGGGGGGAAACTTACATTATCTATTTATTTGTTTGTTTGTTCATTTATTTATTCATTCATTTCTTTATTATTCATTAATTTAT
Source organism: Monoplex corrugatus (assembly GCA_030674185.1). NCBI lineage: Eukaryota > Metazoa > Mollusca > Gastropoda > Littorinimorpha > Ranellidae > Monoplex > Monoplex corrugatus. The sequence continues at coordinate 71,616,721 of CM060313.1, forward strand.
TTATTTACATTATTTACTTACTTATTTGGCTATTCACCTATTTAGTTGTTTGTTTATTTGCTTGTTTGTTAGTTCGTTTATTCCTTTATTTATTTGTTTATTTTTCTTTCTTCTTTCTTTCATAGTTTATTTATTTACTTATTCATTCATTTATTTATTTATCTATTTAATCATTTATTTATTTATCTATTCATTTTTTTTATATGAAGACCCACAATAGGCGCCGAAGAATAGCATCAGTACTCAAGCATCAATGCAAAAATCTATCACAGTAATTTTGATGTGCTTTATAATTGTGACTGATATCTATCTACAGTTTCATTGTATCTAACTTTTCTTTTAGAAATAATGAAGTATACTGAATTGAACTGAATAGTTCTTGTCCTGGAGACAGAGACAGAGAGACAGAGACAGACAGACACAGAGAGACAGACACAGACAGACACAGACACAGACAGACAGAGAGACAGACACAGACAGACTCAGACACGGACACAGACACAGACAGACACAGAAACAGACAGACACAGACAGACACAGACAGACACAGACAGACACAGACAGACACAGACAGACACAGACACAGACACAGACACAGACAGACACAGACACAGCACCACAGACACAGACAGACACAGACAGACACAGACACAGACAGACACAGACACAGACAGACACAGACAGACACAGACACAGACAGAGACAGACACAGACAGACACAGACACAGACAGACACAGACAGACACAGACAGACACAGACAGACACAGACACAGACAGACACAGACAGACACAGACACAGACAGACACAGACACAGACAGACACAGACACAGACAGACACAGACAGACACAGACAGACACAGACACAGACAGACACAGACACAGACACAGACAGACACAGACACAGACAGACACAGACAGACACAGACAGACACAGACAGACACAGACAGACAGACACAGACACAGACAGACACAGACAGACACAGACAGACACAGACACAGACAGACACAGACACAGACAGACACAGACAAACACAGACAGACACAGACACAGACAGACACAGACAGACACAGACAAACAGACAGACACAGACACAGACAGACAGACACAGACAGACACAGACACAGACACAGACAGACACAGACACAGACAGACACGACACAGACAGACAGACAGACACAGACAGACACAGACAGACAGACAGACACAACAGACAGACAGACACAGACAGACAAGACACAGACACAGACACAGACAGACAGACACAGACACAGACACAGGACACAGACAGACACAGACACAGACACAGGACACAGACAGACAGACAGACACAGACAGACAGACACAGACAAGACAGACACAGACAGACAGACACAGACAGACACAGACAGACACAGACAACAGACAGACACAGACAGACACAGACAACAGACACAGACACAGACAGACAAGACAAGACACAGACAGACACAGACAGACACAGACAGACACAGACAGACAAGCAGACACAGACAGACACAGACAGACAGACAGACACGACAGAGACACAGACAGACACAGACAGACAGACACAGACAACAGACAGACGACAGACAGACAGACGAACAGACACAGACAGACACAGACAGACACAGACACAGAACAGACAACAGACACAGACCAGACAGACACGACAGAACAGACAACCCGACACAGACAGACACAGACACAGACAGACAGACACAGAAAAGAAGAAGACCGACAGACGACAGACGACACAGACAGGAGAGCAAGAGAGAGACAGAGACAGACGGAGGTGGAGACAAAACGGTTGCACTACGTGAAGTTTCATTGCGTTCCAAAACATGGATATCTGACAAACAGGTCTGCGGCAGGGTGCATTGACATATTGTGTGAGTGACCTACAGATTCCATATCATTATTGTAATAAGGTATCAGTACTGCAGCTGCACTTCTACAAAATAAAAAATTGACAGCTGTAAGCTCTGGGGAAAAAAAAACAGCACCAGTTTGACCCAGGGAGAAAATATTGGACAGACTTGCACAGTGGATGAAGACAGAGAAAGGTGGGAGATGTACTTGCAGCCACAAACTGATAGATTCGTGTGGAGGGCCATGATCGCCAACGCCATGTGGCAGGGCACATGATGACGTTTAAGTTCTAGAGATTGAAATTTGTATCACGCATACTTCCAACAAAACTACTCCAAAGAGCATTCCCCCCCCCCCCCCCCCCCCCCACTCCCCTGTCCTCTGTACAAAAGGAAAGGGACTGGCCCATACAGTCAATTCGGTATCGGTTACAAGACAGCCAAGAACTGATTTCCGTTTTAGTTTGATGTAGATGGTATCAATGGCCGCGGATGCTATTTTACAACTGCTGTCAGTCTGAATTACAAATAGACACTGCAGGCCGCCTGTACATTATTTCTGTAAATTATGATCAGATTGTACAATTTTCACTCTCTCTTTTTCCCCATCCCTCTCTGTCTCTGTCTCTCTCTCTTCCTCTCCCTCTCCCTCTCTCTCTCTTTCTCTCTCTGTCTCTTTCTGTCTGTCTTTCTGTCTCTGTCTCTGTCTCTCTATTTCTCTGTTGTCCTCTCTCTCTCTTTCTCTCTCTGTCTCTTTCTGTCTGTCTTTCTGTCTCTGTCTCTGTCTCTCTATTTCTCTGTCTCTCTCTGTCTCTCTTTGTCTTTCTCTGTCTGTCTGTCTGTCTGTCTCTATCTATCTATTATCTATCTATCTAGCTATCTATCTATCTATCTATCTATCTATCTATCTGTCTGTTTGTCTGTCTGTCTATCTATCTATCTATCTATCTATCGATCTATCTATCGATCTGTCTATGTATGTATGTATGTATGTATGTATGTATGTATGTATGTATGTATGTATCTATCGATCTATCTATCGATCTGTCTATGTATGTATGTATGTATGTATGCATGTATGTATGTATGTATGTATGTATGTATGTATATATGAATGTATGAATGTATGTATGTATGTATGTATGTATGTATCTATCTATCTATCTATCTACCTGTCTGTCTGTCTATCTGTCTATCTGTCTATCTAGTTATCTAGTTATCTATCTCTCTCTCTCTCTCTATCTCTATCTGTCTGTCTCTCTCTGTCTCCCTCTCTATCTAATTAGCTCTCTCTAGCGCTCTCTCTCTCTCTCTCTCTCTCTCTCTCTCTTTTCTTTCTCTCTCTCTCTCTCTCTGTTTGAAATGAATTAATTTTCATGAAAGATTTTCCGAAATTCAAGCGCTGTTTAAAACATGGATCAACACACAAATTACACCACTTGGATAATGGCAATACTAAAATCACTTATACTGTCCAAAATTATTCTTTCTCGATGATATTATCAAAGAAGTCAGACTACCTGACAGATATGCTGCAAAAATCAGTAAATGAAAAAACCCAGCATTAAACAATTTGAAAATGGAGGCCTAAGAATACCTGATTACTACACACATATAATCTCCTTAAAACTGATTTGGATAAGAACATTGCCAACCTGAAGTCAAAGACTGAAAAAACATTGTTACGGGTTTGTTTGGGAATGTACCAATTGATATGAAGTCAATTGTTATTCTGTTTGATTTGTATGATAAGACAAAAATATGGCGTGTATAGGAAAGGGTGAAGGTCGTTGTCAACAGACGCTCCTGGGACAAGAATTAAACCCACGACTCGCACACGTCTTTTTGGTCTATTTAGTTACACACAGGGTTTTATAACAAAGTTGCTTCAATAGAAAATATGGGTTCTGCACTCTCAATATTATTCATTAGCTCTCTAAATACCTCCGTTGGGTTGCCGGGGGCTCTTTCAGTATTAACAGTATCCCCACCTTCTGGAAATTCTGTGCTAGCAATTTCCTCTTTTCTGTCACTCTCTTTGTTTCTGCCTTGTTGCCTTGCTTTCTGTCATTTCTACTTATTTTCTGTCTTAATGGTCCATTCACCTATATTTTTTCGATAAAGTCTTACGTACTTTTTCTTCAGATTGATAATTGGGTACATGTATTAAGTGCATTTTTGGCTCTAAGGAGGTGAGATATGCGGAAGCAATTTTAGTTAATTTATGTCTGTTTTTATGTATGTTTTAGTGTCCTTATGTATCCTTATATTTGTATTCAGGTGTGTTTTTTAAATCTCCCCTGTGCGATAAATCGGACGGAATGGTCCTACGCCGGGGGCATGTCCTTAGATTATGTGCACGAATGCATTGATATGTGTACTTAAATTTCTTTTTTTTTTTTGTGTGTGTATTTTGAAGCGGTTATAGCCTGATATGGCCCTGCGCTGTCGGCTGGGCTTTAAACAATAATAAAAGAAAGAAAGAAAGCTCTCTAAATTGAATATTATTTGGGAAAAAAATATCCCTACAAGTCTACAAAGAAATCGGAGAGAAAAATAAAACAAATAACCCAAGAAGAATTTCTAGGACAGCCATTATTCCATAACGAAGAAAATAAAAACCTGTGAAAAACTGAGCAAAAATAAGAACATATGTTTCATCAAGGGCATGATAAGACTAGAGCGTACTTTTATTTCTCTTGATTTTTTTTAAAACTTGTTATGAAATAGAAACGAATGTTGTTATATATGCTGGTATCATGTAAGTCGTGAAAGATTACTTACAAAAAATACGTTTACGTAGTCGTCGTCATCATCATCATCATCATCATCGTCGTCGTCGTCGTCGTAGTCGTCGTCGTCGTCATAGTCATCGTCACCATCATCATCGTCACCATCATCATCATCATCATCATAATCGTCGTCGGCGGCGGCGGCGGCGGCATCATCATCATCAAACATCATGACAAGACTAGAGGGTACTTTTATTTCTCTTGATTTTTTAAAATAACTATTACGAACTAGAAACGAATTTTGTTATACATGCTAGTGTCATGCAAGCAGTGAAAGATTATTTACGAAAAATATGTCTATATCATAATTATCATCATCATCGTCGTCATCATCATCATCATCATCGTCGTCGTCGTCGTTGTCGTCGTCATCATCATCATCATTACAAATCATCATCATTATAAATCATCATCATCATCTTCGTCGTCATCGTTGTCGTTGTTGTTGTCGTTGTCATCATCATCATCATAAATCATCATCATCATCATTATCATCGTCGTCGTCGTCGAAGTAGTAGTAGTAGCAGCAGCAGCAGCAGTAGTAGTAGTAGTAGTAGTAGAAGTAGTAGTAGTAGTAGTAGTAGCTGTAAATAATGATAGTAGTTGTAGTAGTAGTAATATGTAATGATGATAGTAGCAGCAGTAGTAGTAGTAGTAGTAGTTGTAGTGGCAATAGTTGTAGTAGTAGTAGTAGTAATAATGGATAATGATGATAGTAGTAGTAGTAGTAGTAGTAGTAGTAGTAGTAGTAGTAATAGTAGTAGTAGTAGTAGTAAATGATGAGAGTAGTAGTAATAGTAATAGTAATAAATAATGATAATAGTAGTAGTAGTAGTAAATAATGATAGTAGTAGTAGTAATAGTAGTAATAGTAATATTAATAAATAATGATGATAGTAGTAGTAG
>CM060313.1:71627290-71644790 GCA_030674185.1 Monoplex corrugatus
CCTTGTGATCTTAGCTATGAAACGCTGTACGTACTAAAATGTTTAAGCCTTGTCATCTTAGCTATGAAACAGCTGTACGTACTAAAATGTTTAAGCCTTGTGATCTTAGCTATGAAACACTGACTCATGTTACCTGTCTTACTTAAAATGTGTTAAATGTAACCTTGTGATCTTAGCTATGAAACAGCTGTACGTACTAAAATGTTTAAGCCTTGTGATCTTAGCTATGAAACAGCTGTACGTACTAAAATGTTTAAGCCTTGTGATCTTAGCTATGAAACAGTGACACTGTTACGGCTTAAACGTGAAAAATGTTTAAGCCTTGTGATCTTAGCTATGAAACACCTGTAGTAGGAAAATGTTTAAGCCTTGTGATCTTAGCTATGAAACAGCTGTACGTAGAAAATGTTTAACCCTTGTGATCTTACTATGAAACGCTGTACGTAGGAAAGTGTTTAAGCCTTGTGATCTTAGCTATGAAACACCTGTACGTAGAAAATGTTTAAGCCTTGTGATCTTAGCTATGAAACACTGTACTAGAAAAGTTAACTTGTGATCTTAGCTATGAAACAGCTTATGTAGAAAATGTTAAACCTTGTGATCTTAGCTATGAAACAGCTGTACGTAGGAAAATGTTTAAAGCCTTGTGATTTTATGTTACTCCTGATAGATACAGAACACTTTTTAGTTGTTTCTGCTATTGCTTTTGTGAGGTTTGCTATTGAGACTGTAATTTGTAATGCAGCCTGTACATACCAAATGACGCCTTGTGAGATATTCGTGTAAACATGATATTCGTGTAAATATGATATTCGTGTAAATGTGAACCGAACGTGTATCTGATTGCTGTTCATGTTAACATGTATATAAGTGTCAGTTGAGAATCAGTCAGTCTCTTCCATTAAAGACTAGAAGCATTGCTCTGTCTTCGGAGTCGTCAACAGCAAGAATGCAATATGGTGTCAGAAGTGGGATGATGCATTACAAATTACAGTCTCAATAGCAAACCTCACAGCTTTTAGGGGTCAGGTTCTCTCCTTCCCACAAATCAAGAGCTGTTTCATGAGGTCATAGGCAGATGTGCCTACCAACCCTGTTGCTCCAACCTCTATTGCGAAGACTTCGGCTTGGAAACCGGATTTCCTCAAGTTGAGGCTAAGGTAACATTTTTCATTCTTGTAGGTGTGGTCGTCTTCCATTCTACTTTCATTCAGCACGGTGTGTTTGATCAGAATCATTTGTTTTGATGAATGGGAATGGGGTGATGTATCTGGTCTCATGCCACTCTTGCTGCTGATTTCGGGAGATTGTTTCCATTCTGCAAATAGATTGTTTCCATTCTGCAAATAGATTGTTTCCATTCTGCAAACTCTGCTGTGAATTCTTGACCATCTGTTCCATTGAGTAGATCCCGTTTCCATACTCTGGATGTCACAGGTTTTCCAGACTACAGTTTTTGTTGCCGACTGTCGTGTGCTCCATTGCTGGACCTTCTTGTGGCGTGGCTTTTCCCTTGGTAGTATTGATCGCTCGTGCGATCTCTTCATGTAGATTGATGGTGCTTCCAAGTCTACCTTCCCTGGGTGAGCGCTGTTTTGCATAAAACTCAACGCATGATCCAATGTTTGTTTGCCTGACAGAGCGGGCACGCAGCGTCTTTCGTTCTTTCTACAGCCAACTCGGATGACAGGGCAATGCTTCTTCGTCTTTACTCGTCACTGTCTGATTCTCAACTGTCTATATATACATTTCACAGTGAACAGCAATCAGTTATCATTTAAACGAATATCATGCCGTGCTGTTATCCGCACGCTGTTTACTGTCAACACACGTCACACAGCGTCATCTCATTTCTTCTCTTTCACTGGATTTTTTTGTATTCGCCGGCAGGTCTATACAAATCTGAGGATGAAACCGGTCTTGAGACGGGCCATACGTCAAATGTCATTCCAGCTGACGCTTCCTTGGAGTGCTGTTCCCCACGTTGTCCATTGTCCCTGATGACCTTACTGAACTGCTTCATGGATTCTCCTGGCGTATTATTTTTCATATTTTATTTTCCTTACCAACAAATGCCTGTCAATTAACATCAGGAAGAGAGTTCTCGAATGTTATATAGAACCAATACTGTTGTACGGATGCGAGGCGTGGACAGTCAACAAACAAAGCCAGAACAAGATTGAGGCAGCCGAGATGTGGTTTCTAAGAAGAATGTTGAGAGTTCCATGGACAGCAAAGAAAACAAACGAGACAGTCTGGATGGAAGCAGACACAAGTAGATCACTCATAAGGAAGATTAGGAAAAGACAGGCAACATTTATAGGCCATTTTATGAGGAAGGGGGATTGGAGTACCTGGTCACAACGGGAAAGCTGGAGGGAAAGAGAGCACTGGGTAGACCCAGGGAGAAAATGCTGGACGGACTTGCAGAGTGACTGGGGATGAGGAGGGTGGGGGAGATGCTAGGGGCAACGAGAGATAGAGACAGATGGAAGTCCATGATCGCCAACGCCATGCGGCAGGGCACTTGATAATGATGATGATGATTATTTTTCATCCTTTCGTATTACTGTGTCTGTCTTCGTTTTCCCCTTTGTCTTTGACCACCATTCCTTTTTTTTTATCTCAATCTCTGCTTATTGGTTTCTGTGTGTCCTATTATTTCTCTCATTTTGATGCTTTTCTTTGCGCACAGTGCTTCCTCATCTTTCTGTTTGCTGCCAGTCCTGAGCTCGGGCTAAATTATCTCACAGTTTTTTTTCTTTTGAATCCGCAAGCATGTTTCCAGTCTGACTTTCTCCACCTTGTACTCTTTGACGATTTTCTGGGGGGAACTGGAGGTGGAGACTAGCTTTAACATTCCCTGGTGACAGTAGAGAGCAACGCCAGTGAGACCAAGTGCGACACCACGCCATATCCTTGTGTATTTGTCGATTTTGGCCTCCATCGCTTCCACTATGCGACTGTTGTTATAGTATACCAGTAGAAGCCGGGAGAGTTCTGGAATCAGCATGAACTGCAGGTACTAACACTATACTTGCCAAGGTGTTTATAGTGGTATTTTACATAGATTTTCTTCTGCCATTTGCTTGATTTCGTTTCCACTTTACTAACAGGAAAGCCGGAGGGACCAGGTAGACCCAGGAAGAAATATTGGACAGACTCGCAAAGTGGCCGAGGTCAGAGAGGGTGGGACATGTACTTGCAGCAACGAGGGACAGATTTGTATGGAGGGCCATGATCGCCATCGCCATGCGGCAGGGCACTTGATGATGATAGTGATTAACTAACAGACCATCGCTTTAGTGTACATACATGAATATAGACTATACAACGAGGGTTTCCGACCAGACAGGTGTATCTGAAGAGAAATAAAAAGAAGGCAAATGCACCAATCTGGTCGGACAACCTTGATAGATAGATAGACAGACAGACACACAAACAGACAGACAGACAGACAGAGAGATAGACAGACAGACAGACAGATAGATAGATAGATAGATAGATTGATGGACAGATAGACAGATATATAGATAGGTAGACCTTTATCACAATAAGTAACACCCTTCCTCTTTAGAATAATATGTAGCCAGGAGATCCTATTACTGACTGTGTGCTACATTTTTGTTCAATTTTACAAGACAAATACGACGATGTTTTAAACATTTTAAGCGTTTTGATATTTTTCAGACGCGTGTATGCACTTTTTTGCCCACACTATGCAGGTAGTAAAAAAAAAACCCATGAAATCCCCTCATGCAAAATAACAGCAAATGGCACAACCTTGACACAGGTTAATAAGTTCAAATACCCGGGAACGGTCATTTCGTCAGACGGCAGATGCACATCGGAAATAGCCGGCAGAATCGGCCAAGCCAAAAACAGCATTCAAGAAGATGACAAGCATTCTTACCAACAAATGCCTATCAATTAACATCAGAAAGAGAGTCCTTGAATGTTATATAGAACCAATACTGTTACACGGATGTGAGGCGTGGACAGTCAGCAAGCAAAGCCAGAGCAAGATTGAGGCAGCCGAGATGTGGTTTCTAAGAAGAATGTTGAGAGTTCCATGGACAGCAAAGAAAACAAATGAGACAGTCTTGATGGAAGCAGACACAAGTAAATCACTCATAAGGAAGATTAGGAAAAGACAGGCAACATTTATAGGCCATTTTATGAGGAAGGGGGATTTGGAGCACCTGGTCACAACGGGAAAGCTGGAGGGAAGGAGAGCACCGGGTAGACCCAGGGAGAAAATGCTGGACGGACTTGCAGAGTGGCTGGGGATGAGGAGTGTGGGGGATATGCTGGGGGCAACGAGAGATAGAGATGGATAGAAGTCCATGATCGCCAACGCCATACGGCAGGGCACTTGATGATGATGATAATGATGATGATGATGATGATAATGATGATGATGATGATGATGATGATGATGATGATGATGATGATGATGATGATGATGCAGGTAGCATGCTGCTGCACAGTCTGCATCGCGGAACAATCTGCACCCTCAACCCATTAGACAGGAAGCACACAGGCAAGATCAAACTCAGACTTATCGATTGGAAGTCTGATGCCATACCCATCTGATACTGGTTCCGTCAGGATAGAAACAAAGAATAATGAAAAAAAAAAGAACCACAACCCATGAATGTCACAGTTTTATATTAAAACGTCTCTTTTGAGAACATGGGTTCCCAACTTCCAAATACATCAACTCTCTAAAACGAATTGAATTTGTTCTTGAAAAATGTCCTGCAAGGTTATAGAGAGTGTTGTAAGAAAATACAATTGGCAAATTCAGAGCAGTTACTTGCAGAGTTCCTATTCAATAAAAAAAAAAAGTCTCTTTTTATGGACAATGGGCAAATTAGAGCATCTATTTTATGAAGAACATAACAAACTCAGACGATAATTTCATATCCTTTGAAATTTTCAAACTTATTTAAACTATACTTGTGACATGTACTGTTGTTGTGCAAGAAATGCGATGTTGTTGTTTTTTTACAAAATGTTGGTTAACGTACTGACAGTGAGAAGTCTACAAATGGTTCCAAAGCATTGAATCAGTTTTGCTGTTCGAAGAAAAAAAAAATTTCATCACAAAATATTAACAGAAGATGAAACTAGACGTGAATGTTGCTAAGAATGGAAGGCAAATCTCAAGAAAGAAACTACATGAAGCAGAAGATTAAGATGATAAAAGATAAAAGTTATGTAGTTTTAAATCAGGTTAACAAAAAGCATATTGACAGCAAATGTTAATTCGATGGAAATAGCATTAGAAATGATAATGTTTGTTCATTTTGTAGAAATTATGGGACAGCTTATAATGTATGCTTCGGAATGCGTAGAATGGTGCAGGTTTTTAAGCAGCAATTCCAAACAGTTTTAGATGTTTGCACAAATGTTATTTTTTATAAGATTTAACGAAACAATTAAACTACTGGATATGACACTAATTGTAGATCAGAGAACACTTGAAGTTTAATAATGTTCCATGCAAAACATCTTACGATGAATGCAAATATAAAGATGATATACCACTGATGATTTAATGGGAAGGTATTTGAAAACACTTTATGATATTGAGAAATATAAACCATTGATAAATATGTCCTACAATAAATCTATGAATGACTGATTTTTATATAAATCTGTACTCAACATGAAGAATTTTGGAGTACGTCACCAAATGACATAAAGGGTATGCATGGGTATGATATATATGCTTGCGTTTGATATTCATTATTGATACTGATGTTTCTAAACCATGCATAAAACTCAAGCATAACACGCATGCAGTGAATATGAAGATAAGATTATTATTATTATTATTATGAACATTTAGTACGCCTAATCAAATTAATGCCCTAGGCGTTTACAATGGCAAAACATATAACCAGAATCACAAGCACACACACACACGCCCACAGAAGCACCCACACACACACAAACACACACACACACACACACACACAAACACACACACAGCATGACATGCAAATACAATGACACATTGACACTAAGACACTATAATGTCACCATTACATTACATGGGGGGAAGGGGGCAGAGATTACCAGTTTTGGGAAACAGGTGAGTTTTGAGGGAGCGTTTGAATGTGGACAGAGAGGGTGAGTATCTAAGAGAGCGAGGTAACTGATTCCAGATGGTTGGAGCTTGATAGGAAAAAGAACGCTGCCCAAACCTTTTAGTGCGGACTATGGGGATACTATAGAGACGGGTATCAGATGAGGACCGCAAAGCTCGAGATGGCGTGTAGAGATGTAACAGATGGGTGAGATACTCAGGACAGGAAGACTCAATAGATTTGAAGCAGAGGCAGGCAATCTTGTAGGATATTCTTTGCTGAACAGGGAGCCAGTGGAGAGAACAGAGCAATGGCGTAACATGGTTAAATTTTGAAGAGCGGAAGATGAGACGGGCAGCATGATTTTGAACTTTCTGAAGTTTGTTAATGAGATGAGAGGGGGAACCAGAAAAAAGAGCATTACAGTAATCGAGACGGGATAGAACAAATGCACAGACAAGAGCCTTTGTCGTGTCTTCTGAGAGGAGGTGGCGGATAGAAGCAATTCGGCGGAGTTCAAGAAAACAAGTCCGACAGACGTTGCTCACATGCTGGTGGAAGGACAGGGTTTGATCAAGAGTTACACCAAGGTTACGGGCAAAATGGGAGAGAGGGATAGATGAGTCAACAAGTGTGACAGAGGTTGGAAGAGAGGGGTGATTTTGGAGTTTGGGTGGGGTGATCAAGATCAATTCGGATTTCTCTTCATTTAATTTCAGTTTGTTGTCAGTCATCCAATCCTTCAGGTCAGCTACACAAGATTGGGTTTTCTGGATCATGATGGGAAGGTCAGGGAGAGGCCCAGAGACATACAGCTGATTGTCATCCGAGAAAGAATGATGCTGAAGCAGGTGTTCTTGGACAATAGAGGAGACAGGGTAGGTGTAGAGAATGAAAAGTAGGGGGCCCAGAACAGATCCTTGTGGCACTCCGTAAGTCAGACAGGAAGGATTAGAAGAAAGGCCATTGACAGAAACTACTTGCAGACGATTGGTGATGTAAGAATGAAACCAGTTCAAGACAGTATCATGGAGCCCAAAAGAGTGATGTAGACGGGAGAGAAGGATAGAGTGGTCAATAGTGTCAAAGGCAGCAGATAGGTCCAAGAGAGTCAAAAGTGATACGTTGTTAGAGTCGAGAGTAGTCAGTAAGTCGTTGCAGATTTTGAGAAGAGCAGTTTCGGTACTATGTCCAGAACGGTAAGCAGACTGAAGGGAATAGACAAGGTTATTGGAATGAAGGTGGTTTAACAGCTGGTCAAGAACAACTTTCTCTAAGACCTTGGAAAGAAAAGGAAGATTTGACACAGGTCTATAGTTTTTCAAATTCTCAGGGTCAAGAGTCGTCTTTTTTAGAAGAGGTCTTACAATTGCTGACTTGAAAGAAGAAGGAAAGGAGCCAGTTGAGAGGGAATGGTTAATGATATTGGTGATGTGAGGGAGAAGAGTATCGAGACAATGGGTGAGAAAAGAAGCTGGCAATGGGTCGAGTTCACAGGTTTTAATGCCAGATTTCATGATGATTTTCTTAACAAAGTCCTCAGAAACGGGTTGGAAGAAAGTAAGGGGGATTCCAGAGAAAGGGGGTTCAGGAAATGTAGCATGAGTGTTCGTCGTGGAATCGAGAGAAAGCCTGAGGTTAGCAATCTTGTTGAAAAAATAGTCAGAGAAAGCCTGTGGAAGATCAGAAGGTGGCAGGTGAGATGGAAGAGGAGAAGAGCCAGTTTTGCCAAGAAGAGTATTAGTTATATTATACAGTTGTTTGGAAGTGGAACAGGCAAGAATTTTAGCATTGTAATAGGCTGATTTAGAGGCATCTACGAGGCTATTAACAGTTTTGTTGGCAGTTTGAAAAATTTGCTTATCGAATGGAAGACTGATGCCATACCCATCTAGAAACTCGGTTTCCGTCATGAATAGACACAAAGAAGAATGAAAAAAAAAAGAACCACAAACCCATGAATGTCATCAGTTATTTTATATTGAAAAACGTCTCTTTTGAGAACATGGGTTTCCCAACTTCCAAATAATCAACTCTCTAAAACGATGAATTTGGTTCTTGGAAAAATGTCCTGCAAGTTATAGAGAGTGTGTAAGAAATACAATGGCAAATTCAGATAGTTACTTGCAGAAGTTCCTATTCAATAAAAAAAAAGTCTCTTTTAGATGGACAATGGGCAAATAAGAGCATCCTTATTTTATGAAGATACATAACAAACTCAACGGATATTTCAATATCCTATGAAATTTTCAACTTTTTAAACTATACTTGTGACAGTAACTGTTGTTGTGCAAGAAATGCGATGGTTGTTGTTTTTTTACAAAATGTTGGTTATGAAGATAAGATTATTATTATTATTATTATGAACATTTAGTACGCCTAATCAAATTAATGCCCTAGGCGTTTACAATGGCAAAACATATAACCAGAATCACAAGCACACACACACACGCCCACAGAAGCACCCACACACACACAAACACACACACACACACACACACAAACACACACACAGCATGACATGCAAATACAATGACACATTGACACTAAGACACTATAATGTCACCATTACATTACATGGGGGGAAGGGGGCAGAGATTACCAGTTTTGGGAAACAGGTGAGTTTTGAGGGAGCGTTTGAATGTGGACAGAGAGGGTGAGTATCTAAGAGAGCGAGGTAACTGATTCCAGATGGTTGGAGCTTGATAGGAAAAAGAACGCTGCCCAAACCTTTTAGTGCGGACTATGGGGATACTATAGAGACGGGTATCAGATGAGGACCGCAAAGCTCGAGATGGCGTGTAGAGATGTAACAGATGGGTGAGATACTCAGGACAGGAAGACTCAATAGATTTGAAGCAGAGGCAGGCAATCTTGTAGGATATTCTTTGCTGAACAGGGAGCCAGTGGAGAGAACAGAGCAATGGCGTAACATGGTTAAATTTTGAAGAGCGGAAGATGAGACGGGCAGCATGATTTTGAACTTTCTGAAGTTTGTTAATGAGATGAGAGGGGGAACCAGAAAAAAGAGCATTACAGTAATCGAGACGGGATAGAACAAATGCACAGACAAGAGCCTTTGTCGTGTCTTCTGAGAGGAGGTGGCGGATAGAAGCAATTCGGCGGAGTTCAAGAAAACAAGTCCGACAGACGTTGCTCACATGCTGGTGGAAGGACAGGGTTTGATCAAGAGTTACACCAAGGTTACGGGCAAAATGGGAGAGAGGGATAGATGAGTCAACAAGTGTGACAGAGGTTGGAAGAGAGGGGTGATTTTGGAGTTTGGGTGGGGTGATCAAGATCAATTCGGATTTCTCTTCATTTAATTTCAGTTTGTTGTCAGTCATCCAATCCTTCAGGTCAGCTACACAAGATTGGGTTTTCTGGATCATGATGGGAAGGTCAGGGAGAGGCCCAGAGACATACAGCTGATTGTCATCCGAGAAAGAATGATGCTGAAGCAGGTGTTCTTGGACAATAGAGGAGACAGGGTAGGTGTAGAGAATGAAAAGTAGGGGGCCCAGAACAGATCCTTGTGGCACTCCGTAAGTCAGACAGGAAGGATTAGAAGAAAGGCCATTGACAGAAACTACTTGCAGACGATTGGTGATGTAAGAATGAAACCAGTTCAAGACAGTATCATGGAGCCCAAAAGAGTGATGTAGACGGGAGAGAAGGATAGAGTGGTCAATAGTGTCAAAGGCAGCAGATAGGTCCAAGAGAGTCAAAAGTGATACGTTGTTAGAGTCGAGAGTAGTCAGTAAGTCGTTGCAGATTTTGAGAAGAGCAGTTTCGGTACTATGTCCAGAACGGTAAGCAGACTGAAGGGAATAGACAAGGTTATTGGAATGAAGGTGGTTTAACAGCTGGTCAAGAACAACTTTCTCTAAGACCTTGGAAAGAAAAGGAAGATTTGACACAGGTCTATAGTTTTTCAAATTCTCAGGGTCAAGAGTCGTCTTTTTTAGAAGAGGTCTTACAATTGCTGACTTGAAAGAAGAAGGAAAGGAGCCAGTTGAGAGGGAATGGTTAATGATATTGGTGATGTGAGGGAGAAGAGTATCGAGACAATGGGTGAGAAAAGAAGCTGGCAATGGGTCGAGTTCACAGGTTTTAATGCCAGATTTCATGATGATTTTCTTAACAAAGTCCTCAGAAACGGGTTGGAAGAAAGTAAGGGGGATTCCAGAGAAAGGGGGTTCAGGAAATGTAGCATGAGTGTTCGTCGTGGAATCGAGAGAAAGCCTGAGGTTAGCAATCTTGTTGAAAAAATAGTCAGAGAAAGCCTGTGGAAGATCAGAAGGTGGCAGGTGAGATGGAAGAGGAGAAGAGCCAGTTTTGCCAAGAAGAGTATTAGTTATATTATACAGTTGTTTGGAAGTGGAACAGGCAAGAATTTTAGCATTGTAATAGGCTGATTTAGAGGCATCTACGAGGCTATTAACAGTTTTGTTGGCAGTTTGAAAAATTTGCTTATGAACAGTCAGACTAGACTTGAGCCACTGTCTCTCGGCTCTGCGCCTTTCACACTTGGCCGCTTGCAGCTGAGGCCCAATGGAGGAGAACCAAGGTGATGGTGGCCTCTTGGAAACAAGGCGGCCACAGGCAGGAGCGAACCGATCCAGGAGCCCAAGGAGAAGGGAGTTGAGGTCATCAGGTGTGGTTGGCGGGGAAGCAGATAAGAGAGACTGAAGGTCAGCCTCAAAGACAGTCATGTCCACTGCAGAAAGGTGTCTGGCTTGAATGTACGTTTTGCGGGGTGGAGGGCGGGAAAAATGAAGATCAGCAACAAGGCAGACATGGTCAGATGGGAGGGTGTGGTCAATGATGATGGAACTCACCATGGTCTGGTCAGTCCTGTGGATTATATTATCCAATGTGTGCCCACGAATGTGAGTGGGAGCGTGGACGCACTGAACCAGGCCGTAGCAGTCCAGGAAATCGATGACTTTGGAGGTGGTGGGTTCGGAGGGGCGATCAAAATGAATGTTAAAGTCACCAGCGATGATGTAAGAACCATGGAGGGAGTTACAGTAGGACAGCAGATCCGGGAATTCGTCAATGAAGTTGGAGTCAGTGAGACGGTTCTTAGAGTTTGGAGGAGGACGATACAAACACAGAAGGTGGAAAGTGTGGTGGGGGAAGGTGAGGGTAAGTTGTGCCAGTTCGAAAGAAGTGTGGGTGAAAGGGAAGGAGGATTTGGTGGAGAGGAAAGGGGAGAGTGGATCAGCAACAACAAAAGCAATGCCACCACCACGGGACTGGCGGGGGAAGGAGAGGGTGTGGTGGCCAGGGGGAGCGATGTCACGGCACTTAGCCTCGTCACCTTCAGCACGAAACCAAGTTTCCACCACAGCAAAGACATCGACGTTGTTGTCGTGGATGAAGTAGGACAGAGCAGAGCGTTTTTCTGTGCCAGTCCCAAGCGCTTGGGCGTTGAAGACAGACAGACGAAATGAAGCAGATCGGCGGGAGAAGCAATTTACAGGAGAGCCAGTGTTGATGCGAGTGAGGTTGGCAGTGTTATGGTAGACGGTAGAACTTCGTTGTTTTTGATCATTTCTTCTGTTAGATACGATCACGGTAATGTTGTGTTGTTTACGTCTGCCGCCACGACGTGAGCGCCTGCGTGGTAACGAGTAACCAATGCCAAGTTGGCGAAGTCGAGAGGTCAGGTCAGGGGTCAAGGGCACTGCACCGATAGATACCAGCTGTTGGCGTGTGTAGCAAAGCGACTCACACTGACCTGATAACACTGCTTCACGTTGTCTGCCACTCACAAAGCATGCAAGTGTCCTTGTTTCAGTTGTTTGTGTTTCTTTTGTTTGCTTCTTTCTTTCTTCATGCTTTTGTTTGCTCTGTTGACATTGTTTGGTTTCCTAATTTTGTTTCTTTGCACAACATTTCAATACCGAAATAACTTATTGTTAATCATGATTCACATACATGTATATATACTGGTACTTAAACACATGGATATGTTGCAGGAACTGGATTTTTCTTACGATTTTATCTTGCATTTACGCTTTGCTATTTAGCTTTGTATGTGTCTGTATTACTTGTTGAAAACATTCTCTTTAAGTCTGAAAAAAATTATAAACCAGGAAGACTGTTTATATGGTTTCCTGTCTTTCTCATATATTAACTAATTTTCTGTGATCGGCAAAAAAGAATGTACACTTCAGATCTATATCTAGAAGACCTCCAAAAATACACGAAGAAGTTAACGGCACTGTTGAGTCCTGAAAATGCTTCATAGCAAACGACATGAGAGGCATAGAGTATGTTGTCGTATTTTCCACCAGCACTGTACTCTGGTACGATCATACGTATTATAAAGAGAATGCAGAAAGGAAGAGAAGAACATATAAAAATGCAGCATATGAAGACCAACATCTTGGTCAGGGCCAGTTGCTGGAGTTGGATGTTGGAGATGTTGGAGCTGGACATAGTCTGACGCCAGGTTGATGCCATCCTCAGTCTCCAGGCTGTGATGATGGTGCAGATGACGACGATGGACATGGTGACGATGGGAAACAGAAAGGCCGCGAGGTCGTAAAAGATGTCGTACAGAATGTTATACAGTTCTTGGTTTTCTCTGTGTGCGGATTCCAGTGACCAGGTCAGTTTTCCTTCTGTTTTGTCAAACACTTGCCTGGGTTCATGTTTCAGGAGCCACGTAGAGAAAAAGAGCTGGACAAGGACGGTGATGGTGGTGAGGATGATGGCCATGGTTCTGGTGGTGAGGAGGGACTGAGCCTTGAGGGGGAACACCACACACACACACCTCTCTATGGCGATCACTGCTGTCACGCAGCCAGAGTTGATGAGACAGGCGGTGATTCTTCCTGGAAGCAACAAGATTCAGGTGCGTGAACAAGCAAGAACGCACACACACACACACACACACACACACACACACACACACACACACACATACACACACACACATACACACGCACACACGCACACGCACACACACACACACACATACACACACATACACACAGACATACACATACACACATATACGCACAGAGATTTAAAAATATACATTGAGCTGATGCTGACCATGAGTATCCACAGTATAGGTTTGAAGATTAACAAATCTTTACATTCTGCATGTTCAAATCTTTGTTGATGCATTACAGTTCTTGATAGATGTCACAAATAAAATAAAAAATGAAATAAAACGTTACCTGTCATATAGTAGGCCACAAAAGTCAAGTACTTTCTTGCATACCACGGGTCCACAAGAGAAACAAAGGAGAAGGCGACGGCAGTGGAGAGAGTGATCAGGTAACCCATGTCCATGATGGCCAACCAGAACAGACACAGATTCATACGGTCCTTCAGACCCTGAAAACGTCACTGCAGTGTACAACATGCAATTTTCTTAAAGGTTTTTGGATTATTGTGCATACGTGTTTCCTTTGTGTTCACCTTTTTCTGTCTTTTTTTTCTTTCCTTCTTTGTTTGTTTGTTTCTTTCTTTCTTTCTGTCTGTCTTTCTTTCTTTGTTTCTGTCTGTCTGTCTTTCTTTCTTTGTTTCTGTCTGTCTGTCTGTCTTTCTTTCTTTGTTTCTGTCTGTCTGTCTGTCTTTCTTTGTTTCTTTCTTTCTGTCTGTCTTTCGTTCTTTGTTTCTGTCTGTTTGTCTGTCTTTCTTTCTTTTGTTTCTGTATGTTTGTCTGTCTGTCTTTCTTTGATTCTTTCTGTCTGTCTGTCTTTCTTTCTTTGTTTCTTTCTGTCTGTCTGTCTTTCTTTCTGTCTGTCTGTCTGTCATCTTTGTTTCATTCTGTCTGTCTGTCTTTCTTTCTTTGTTTCTTTCTGTCTGTCTGTCTTTCTTTCTTTGTTCCTTCTGTCTGTCTGTCTTTCTTTCTTTTGTTTCTGTCTGTTTGTCTGTCTGTCTTTCTTTGATTCTTTCTGTCTGTCTGTCTTTTTTTCTTTGTTTCTTTCTGTCTGTCTGTCTTTCTTTCTGTCTGTCTGTCTGTCTTTCTTTCTTTCTCCCCCCCCCTCCCCCCTCATTTTCCAGTTTCTACGCCACCTTAATGCCGATAGAAGCTGACACAGTTTTTGCACGTGATGATGATGATGACGAAGATGGCAATCATCATGATGCTATGGAGTTCCATCAAGGATAGCATGCTCAACACTGGGTAGGAGCCAGTTAGAGCCGAAAAATCTCGAAATGATTTTTGAAAAGACATGACAATTCGAATCCACAATCATCCAGTCGGTGCTCCGTTGCGCTAACCACTACACCACTGTGATTGGTTCCAACATGCAATTGTCTTCATGTACATGAGGTTACAACAAGCAATAGTCTTCATGTACATGAGGTTACAACAAGCAATTGTCTTCATGTACATGAGGTTACAATATGCAATTGTCTTCATGTACATGAGGTTACAACATGCAATTGTCTTCATGTACATGAGGTTACAATATGCAATTGTCTTCATGTACATGAGGTTACAACATGCAATTGTCTTCATGTACATGAGGTTACAACATGCAATTGTCTTCATGTACATGAGGTTACAACATGCAATTGTCTTCATGTACATGAGGTTACAATATGCAATTGTCTTCATGTACATGAGGTTACAACATGCAATTGTCTTCATGTACATGAGGTTACAACATGCAATTGTCTTCATGTACATGAGGTTACAACATGCAATTGTCTTCATGTACATGAGGTTACAATATGCAATTGTCTTCATGTACATGAGGTTACAACATGCAATTGTCTTCATGTACATGAGGTTACAACATGCAATTGTCTTCATGTACATGAGGTTACAACATGCAATTGTCTTCATGCACATGAGGTTACAATATGCAATTGTCTTCATGTACATGAGGTTACAATATGCAATTGTCTTCATGCACATGAGGTTACACGTATGCAATTGTCTTCATGTACATGAGGTTACAATATGCAACTGTCTTCATGTACATGAGGTTACAATATGCAATTGTCTTCATGTACATGAGGTTACAACATGCAATAGTCTTCATGTACATGAGGTTACAACATGCAATAGTCTTCATGTACATGAGGTTACAATATGCAATAGTCTTCATGTACATGAGGTTACAATATGCAATTGTCTTCATGTACATGAGATTACAACATGCAATTGTCTTCATGTACATGACAATCATGCCAGACAAGTCATCATTCTTTGATAGAGCTTCATTTGACGTTTGACCAGTGTAGCCCAGGTGACAAGAAGGGCTGTTTTGCTGCTCTCAGACCAAACACACGAGACCCATTCTCACAAATGGAGATATAGGTCGCAAGTGAGTGAACAGAGACATAACACCAGAAAGGTATTCGGGAAATATTTAGGTTCAACTGAGATTTTAGTCAAATCAATTCTTTTAGCTTTTCTCCAGATGCACAGTAACTTCTAAAGTGTCTTGTACCGTAAAGAAAGCAACACACTTAAACAATTATGACGATGTCCTTCGGCAATGTTGTGTTTAAATCACCTGAAATTGGCAATTTTCATATGGCCGTCACAACTCAACCACTCATGGAACCCCAAC
Organism: Monoplex corrugatus; assembly: GCA_030674185.1. Taxonomy (NCBI): domain Eukaryota; kingdom Metazoa; phylum Mollusca; class Gastropoda; order Littorinimorpha; family Ranellidae; genus Monoplex; species Monoplex corrugatus. The sequence continues at coordinate 71,642,946 of CM060313.1, forward strand.
ATTTCATGCCTCTCTCTGAAGCTTTCGATTAAAACTTCTAAGCGATACACAGGAATTTTAAAACAAATAATAAAAATGTACAAGACAGCATTCATAGTTGATAGTAAAAAGGAAACTGAGAGTAAATGTCCTCAGACTTTCTAAAACATATTGATTATAGTCCAGCCGACCACTAGAGCCATATCAGGGATACTATCACGATAAAAATCAAGTCCAAACTTTCCCTCTGTTTTCTTAGAAAAGAATTATGCACATGCGACACTTCAGTTGTCCGCAATACTGATTTTGTTCTATACTCTTCACCTATATTTCACTGGCAAGGACATTTCATGCCCTTTCTTCTTCTTCTTCTTCTTCTTCTTCTTCTTCTTCTTCTTCTTCTTCTTCTTCTTCTTCTTCTTCTTCTTCTTTCTTCTTCTTCTTCTTCTTCTTCTTCTTCTTCTTCTCCTTCTTTTTCTTCTTCTTGTTCTTATTCTTGTTCTTGTTCTTGTTCTTCTTCTTCTTCTTGTTCTTGTTCTTCTTGTTCTTCTTGTTCTTCTTGTTCTTCTTGTTCTTCTTCTTCTTCTTCTTCTTCTTCTTCTTCTTCTTCTTCTTCTTCTTCTTCTTCTTCTTCTTCTTCTTCTTCTTCTCTTCTCCTTTCTCTTCTTCTTCTTCTTCTTCTTCTTCTTGTTCTTCTTGTTCTTCTTGTTCTTCTTTCTTCTTCTTCTTCTTCTTCTTCTTCTTCTTCTTCTTCTTATTCTCCTCCTCCTCCTCCTCCTCCCCTCCTCCTCAACCCCTCTTCTTCTTCTTTCTCCTGTGTCCTTTTCTTCTGCTTGCTTGTCTTTGTTTTCTTCTTGAATAACACAAAACAAAATCTGAACACATTGAAATAGATGATACCACATCACTTACGAATAAAACAGACGCAAATTTTCATCAGTTCATCATCATCAACATCATCTGCCCTGCCGTATGGCGTTGGCCAACATGGCCCTCCATACAAATCTATCCTTGTCGCCGCAGCACATCTTCCACCCTGTCTGTCCTCAGCTACCCTGCAAGTCCGAACAATATTTTTCCCTGGGTCTACCTGGTGCTGTCTTTCCCTCGAGCTTTCAAAGTTCATCAAAACATTAAGAAAGATAGATAATGAATCGTTTTTGTCGTAAATCTAGGAAGTGTTCTCCCTTTTGTGTGTGTGAGGACAGTTAGCCAAAATACTGCACACGTCTTGTTTCGTTAATCAAATGTGTATCTTTTATTCTATGTTCTTATGTTTCTGGGTTTTGTTTGCTAAAAGGCTGGCACTCACTTCGATCCTGTTTTGTTTTTTTTCAATAACGTTTATCAATGATAAATGATGCAAAACTTTTAAAGAAAACGTCATGCTTTATCACTTTGACGTCCGCACCAAGATTAACCCTTTGACGTCCGCACCCTGTCCACCAACTGCATAAACTTAAGCCTTTGCCTCTCTCACCCCATTCAACAACTTGCAGGAAGCAGGTGGATAGGCCATATACATAGAGTGAGGGAATCAAAGGGTTAAAAGGTTTTTGCTTTGCTAGGATGGTTGATAATGCAGGATGCTGGTGGACAGGGTGTGGGTGTCAAAGAGTTAAACTAAATCACTCACCTGTAGGGGAAAAAACTATAGGTGTCAAAGAGTTAAACTAAATCACTCACCTGTCGGTAAAAAAAAACTATAGGTGTCAAAGAGTTAAACTAAACCACTCACCTGTCGGTAAAAAACTATAGGTGTCAAAGAGTTAAACTAAATCACTCACCTGTCGGTAAAAAAACTATAGGTGTCAAAGAGTTAAACTAAATCACTCACCTGTCGGTAAAAAAAACCATAGGTGTCAA
>CM060313.1:71649790-71659790 GCA_030674185.1 Monoplex corrugatus
GGTGTCATCATCAATGTTTCTAGAATGTCATCATCAATGTTTCTAGGATGTCATCATCAACGTTTCTAGGATGTCATCATCAACGTTTCTAGGATGTCATCATCAACGTTTCTAGGATGCCATCATCAACGTTTCTAGGATGTCATCATCAATATTTCTAGGATGTCATCATCAATATTTCTAGGATGTCATCATCAACGTTTCTAGGATGTCATCATCAATGTTTCTAGGATGTCATCAATGTTTCTAGGATGTCATCATCAATGTTTCTAGGATGTCATCATCAACGTTTCTAGGATGTCATCATCAATATTTCTAGGATGTCATCATCAATATTTCTAGGATGTCATCATCAACGTTTCTAGGATGTCATCATCAATGTTTCTAGAATGTGGCGTTGGCGATCATGGCCCTCCATACGAATCTATCCGTTGTCGCTGCAAGTGCATCTCCCACCATCTCTGTCCTCAGCCACCCTACAAGTCCGTCCAGTATTTTCTCCCTGGGTCTACCCAGTGTTCTCTTTCCCTCCAGCTTTCCTAGAATGTGAAATGGTGTAAATATTTGTGTTCTACGTGTTGGGTTTTATACTCTGCCGTGACTTTCTGTAAAATTCGAGAATGAGGTGATTCGGATTGACGTAAATGATTCACGCTGTGTTTACGTGTTAACCTGAGCTTAAAACAAGCAGTGGCCTTTCCTGCGATTTCTAGAATGGAACTGTTTAAATACGCTCTGTTCACGTGTTCAGAACATTTTCATAGCGAGTTTCATTGATTACATTCTGTTCTGTGCTACGTTCTTCTGCAATTATCTAGGACGAACTGTTGAAAATTCATGCTGTTCACATGTTAAATGTTGTGTGTTCTTCTCCATAAGTCTTCGGTGAAATATAACACACTGTATACGTGTAAAGATTAATCTGGCACATTCCTTTTAGAGTTCGTCCCGATACATTCTAGAGAATGCTGCTGGCTTATATACAGTGGGTATTTCGGGGCCTACATTGAGAGAGGGGTGACGAAAACATTAGAGAGAGGATCAGTGCGTTGATCCGACCTTGTCAGTGTACATTGTTGAGGCACCGAACTTGTCAGAGTACATTGTTGAGGCACTGAAATTGTCAGTGTACATTGTTGAGGCACCGAACTTGACAGTGTACATTGTTGAGGCACCGAACTTGACAGTGTACATTGTTGAGGCACCGAACTTGTCAGAGTACATTGTTGAGGCACTGAACTTGTCAGTGCATATTGTTGAGGCACCGAACTTGTCAGAGTACATTGTTGAGGCACTGAACTTGTCAGTGTACATTGTTGAGGCACCGAACTTGACAGTGTACATTGTTGAGGCACCGAACTTGACAGTGTACATCGTTGAGGCACCAAACTTGTCGGATGCATTGTTGAGGCACTTAACTTGTCAGTGTACATAGTTGAGGCACCGAACCTGTCAGAGTACATTGTTGAGGCACTGAACTTGTCAATGTACATTGTTGAGGCACCGAACTTGTCAATGTACATTGTTGAGGCACCGAACTTCTCAGCGTATATTGTTGAGGCACCGAAGTTGTCGGTGTACATTGTTGAGGCACCGAACTTCTTGGTGTACATTGTTGAGGCACCGAACTTGTCAGTGTACATTGTTCAGGCACCGAACTTGTCAGTGTACATTGTTGAGGCACCGAACTTCTTGGCGTACATTGTTGAGGGACAGAACTTCTCAGTGTACATTGTTAAGACACCGAACTTCTTGGCGTACATTGTTGAGGCATCGAACTTGTCAGTGTACATTGTTGAGGCACCATGCATATCTTTGAGAGTATTTTTGTGCACGCATGAATGACTTTGCTGCTGTTTTGTTGGAGAATTTGCTACTGTTTTGTTGGAGAATTTGTTGCTGTTTTGTTGGAGAAATTGGTGCTGTTTTGTTGGAGAATTTGTTGCTGTTTTGTTGGAGAATTTGTTGCTGTTTTGTTAGAGAATTTGTTGCTGTTTTGTTAGAGAATTTGTTGCTGTTTTGTTAGAGAATTTGCTGCTGTTTTGTTGGAGAATTTGTTGCTGTTTTGTTGGAGAATTTGCTGCTGTTTTGTTGGAGAATTTGTTGCTGTTTTGTTGGAGAATGTGTTGCCGTTTTGTTGAAAATTTGCTGCTGTTTTGTTAGAGAACTTGTCGCTGTTTTGTTGGAGAATTTGTTGCTGTTTTGTTAGAGAATTTTCTGTTGTTTTGTTGAAAATTTGTTGCTGTTTTGTTAGAGAATTCGTTACCGTTTTGTTGGAGAATTTGTTGCCGTTTTGTTAGAGAATTTGTTGCCGTTTTGTTGGAGAATTTGTTGCCGTTTTGTTGGATAATTTGTTGCCGTTTTGTTGGATAATTTGCTGCTGTTTTGTTTGAGAATTTGCTTGCGTTTTGTTGGAAATTTGTTGCTGTTTTGTTGAGAATTTGTTGCTGTTTTGTTGGAGAATTTGTTGCTGTTTTGTTGGAGAATTTGTTGCTGTTTTGTTAGAGAATTTGTTGCTGTTTTGTTGGAGAATTTGTTGCTGTTTTGTTAGAGAATTTGCTGCTGTTTTGTTGGAGAATTTGTTGCTGTTTTGTTGGAGAATTTGCTGCTGCTTTGTTGGAGAATTTGTTGCTGTTTTGTTGGAGAATTGTTGCAGTTTTGTTGAAATTTGCTGCTGTTTTGTTGGGAGAACTTGTCGCTGTTTTGTTGGAGAATTTGTTGCTGTTTTGTTAGAGAATTTTCTGTTGTTTTGTTGAAAATTTGTTGCTGTTTTGTTAGAGAATTTGTTGCCGTTTTGTTGGAGAATTTTGGCCGTTTTGTTAGAGAATTTGTTGCGTTTTGTTGGAGAATTTGTTGCCGTTTTGTTGGATAATTTGTTGCTGTTTTGTTGGATAATTTGCTGCTGTTTTGTTTAGAGAATTTGTTGCCGTTTTGTTAAAATTGTTGCTGTTTGTAGAGAACTTGTCGCTGTTGTAGAGAATTAGTGCCGTATTGATTGAATTTGTTGCCTTGCGCTAACACTCTTTTCACACTCTGAGCGGAAGACTTGTGACATTTGGAGGACAAGAAGGGATTTGATCAGTAGGGAAAACAAAGCTAGCCAAGATTACTATGGTGACGAGGGGTTATACCCAGAAGATCCACGTATACCTCCACTACATAACCGACCTTGTCGTGTGAAAAAAAAAACCGCGGAAGGCTACGTCAAACTAAAGAAGAATCTCTCCCAGAGGGGAAAAGAACATAGTGGAGTTTGCCACGGATCTGAAAACGGATGAAAAGAAAGAAAACGCACACAGAGAATAAGAAAAAAGTATGAACCGAATAGTTGAAAGAGAAAGAGATGGTCAGAAGGGAAGAAGAGAAGGAAAAGGTTTCTACTAAGAGAGAAGAAAGAGCTTTGGCACGCGAAGAACAACGTAGACATTTTTGAGATCCAAAAGACTGAAGCCCAACGCACACATACAAAGACTTAACGCCATCATGAAGAAACTGAGTTTAAAGGTCAGGATCGACATGAATTTGAGGTGAGACGACTGGAGTTAGAAACAGAAAGAAGAGGGCCAAGAATGAACAATGCCGATAGCGCAAAATCTTTTAAACTGCTTACATTTTTTACACATACATGTTGAAAGGACGACACTGACATTTACGTATAAAGCTTTAAACGCTTTGCTGAGGTAGCTGAACGGCAAAGAGACGCAAAGGCATCCGAACTGAGCGCTCTTTTCACTGCACTGGTAAAGTGTTGACGAGCCTTATGTTATAGTCTGGTGAAGAGGGCTTTGTTCCAACACTTCGAATTCCCATGAGAGGGTAACCGTTCTCATTTCCAAGACTGTAGATCTGATGCTGGAGAGAATCCAAAAATGTTTGTGGTCAGATCCAGTCATATCTCCAACGATAGGTATGACTATCAGTCAGTGAGAGAGATTTTAATGTACTATTCAGTTTGATTGTATTTGGCTGCACAGCTACATGAGCTGGAGTCCCAGCAGATAGAAGACATTGCCAGCACTGCTGAACACTTTCGAAGACTCAGACGAATGGTTTGTGCTCACTGAATCAGCTGTAAGTTCCACCTGCTTCCAGCGAGAGGACAAACAGCTCTGTTAAAAATGAGACATGATTGATGAAATGGTTAGAGTGTGGAGGCCAAGAGCGTATGCAGTTTGACTACTCACGCCCGTGAAAGAACAATGATTGTCGACCCAGATGTAGTTGACACCAGTACCAACAACAGCAGCCAGTACAATTAAGAAGATCAAATCTCTGTTGGTGGACCTGTGAAACCGTCTTCTGGCACGACATGGTTAGCAGGATCATGCTTTGAAAATGGAGAATTACTTCTTGCCTGTGGGAGGAAGACTGCTCTTCTTGCCAGCGTTACTGTTGAACCTATGAGTAAAGATGAGGGAAAAAACATGCCCATGTTAACTAGATGCACTGACTGTGTTCTCATAGATATTGTGCATAATGGTGCAGACAAGACTGACTGGGTCTTCACAGACATGGGGGGTAGTGGGGCAGACAAAACTACTGGGTTCTCACGACATTAGGCATATCTCTCTCTCTCTCTCTCTCTTTCTTTCTCTCTTTTTGTAGTTACTGTACGGCACAGACTTCAGGCAACCTGTGCATATTCTGTGGACAAAGGAAGTGGAAGTGGAGACACCAGATGTAAAGAATTGCTACCGTACGTCTTTATGCTTCGTAGGAAGCTTGAAGGAACTTCGCGAATTGCAAAGAATGAGTTTGAGAAGGCCCAGAGTCGATGAAAGCACTGCTAAGATCGCTAAACAAAAGTTCGAAAATTCAAGCCAGGCGATAAAGTTCTGGTGTGTCGCCCATGGACCACAACAAAAGTCTCATGCAATGGAAACAACCATACGGAATTGAGGTGTTAAGTGGATCAACGACCGCAAAGTGAAAGTACAGGGTTAATATAGACTTATTATGCCATCATGTTCAAGAAAGCACAGAAAGGTTTTTGGCCTAACAGAACCAAATACGTGAATGTGTCGAGTTGCTCCGAGACAGAAGAAACTATTGATGAAAAAGAATTTTTAGCTCATGAACACTGGACGGTCAAAAACTTGTGTCACAGTTGACTAATAAGTAACACCTAGAGGTGTAGTCAATGGTTCACCAGTTCCTAACCCATTTCAGTTAGTGTCTTGGAACTGTGTCCCTTGTCCAACACTTCTGTCCTAGTTCAGCCTATCCAATACCACACTATGCCAGAGAGAGGCCGAATGAAAACATTGATGACATGTTGAAGATGAAAGTAATTCTTTTTCTTCTTTTGTTCTAATAATAATAATAATATATTTTATTTATATAGCGCAAAATCTTGATAAAATCAAATCTAAGCGCTGAGCGTATACATGCATACATACCTACATACATATGAGCGTATACATGCATACATACATGCATACATACTTACATACATAAATCTAAGCTGAGCGTATACATGCATACATACATACATACATAAATCTAAGCGTATACATACATACATACATACATACATACATAAATCTAAGCGTATACATACATACATACATACATACATACATACATACATACATACATACATACATACATACATACATACATACATACATACATACATACATACATACGTACGTACGCACATGCATACATAATAATTACAATATTTATATAGCGCAAAATCTCGACAAAATCAAATCCAAGCGCCGAAAAGGCACACACACACACACGCACGCACGCACACACACGCACACACACACATACACACACACACACACACACACACACACACACACACACACACACACACACACACACACACACACACAAACACACACACACACGCATGGCCACAAATGGGGAGAAAGAATAAAAGCAATAAAAGCAAGAATAAAACCAATGGAAAACCACAGAGAGCACATCATATACAATTATATATTAAAACAAAGTGATTCCCCTCCGAGCGGAGACAGGCTGCAGAGGGGGGTTGAGTGAGGTAAGGATTTTATGCAGAGGAGAAAAGGTGAGTTTTGAGAGCGGACTTGAAGGAGGCAAAAGTAGGTTGCTGACGGACTGAGAGAGGAAGTTTGTTCCAGGAGAGTGGACCAGAAACAGAGAAGGCTCGTGGACCATAGGTATTGAGCTTAGTGCGTGGAAAGCGAAAAGTCAGAGGATCGGAGGCAGAGCGGAGGGTACGTGAGGGAACATAGATCTCAAGTAGGCTTGACAGGTAATCGGGGGCTGCGTTATTGAGACTTTTGTAGCACATGGTGTCTAGTTTGTACTGTACGCGCTTTGATACAGGGAGCCAGTGAAGTTGTGCCAGGAGAGGAGATATGTGGTCAGCTTTTTTCTTTTTGAGTACAAGGCGTACAGCATTGTTTTGAATGCGCTGTAGGATGTGAATGGTGGAGGCAGGAAGACCAGACAGGAGTGAATTGCAATAGTCAATGCGAGACATTATGAAGGAGAGAACGAGTTTTGCAGTTGTTTCCACAGAGAGATACTTCCTGATCAGGCTTATACGATGGAGAGGCCACATCTGGTCAGGCCACATCTGGCGATGGATATCGCCAGGACTTTATATTTTCTTTTTCAGTTCCTGACGACTACCATGGAGCTTGGTGCTCAGAGGAGATGTAATCGGCGATGTCTCCTATTGTTCCACTTGATAGGAGAAAACATCGCTGCAATGTATGTTCAAACGTCTGGTCCTCTTGACTGCCGGAACAAGTTGGTGAGGGCATTGGTTTATTCTGGTCGATGCCTAGTCTCCTCAGGATCATTTCTTTGTCTCTGGACATAAGGTGGTAGTCGCCCCTCGTTGATAGCATAAGGTGTGATCTGATCGTGCTCCTGTTTTCGCTGTAGCTGTCTCTGCTGTCTGATTGGTCTTCCTTCTTCTCTTTTTGCTGGTACATCTGCCGTCTCGTTTCCTGGTATATCACAGTGAACGGGGATCCACTAGATGGCTAACATTGTGAGTTCATCTGACATGTTAACTACCTTGGTCAAATGGGGGAGTTTTTTAATTCCCCAGATCATGGCGAACAGTTTCAGTTTCAGTTTCAGTTTCTCAAGATGACGTCTCCGTGCTCAGAACGAATTCCATATGCACTAACGTCACAGGTGCCACGTGTTTGTGACCGTGGCACATACCTTAAGCCTGCAGAGAAACCCATGAGCTGGCCAGGTCCTGAGGCCCTACCTAGACTATGTTTTACCTAGTCTAAATTTTTACTGGTATTTAATCAGCCTACCACTAAACTAATCTTAGTTACGTGTAAATGACATGTGCATGTGTGTATCTTACCTTCAAAAAAGGAACATATATATAAAGTAAATAAAATAAATGGTTGAAGGTCTGAATCACAACACAACTAGCTATTCTGTATAAACTCGTCTCACATGACAGAACCCCCACCCCCCACCCCCCACCCCCCACCCCCCACCCCCAGACAATGCTCAATTGCTCAGTTGTCCATCAACTAGGTGAAGACAATATTTTCTTAATCATAAATAGGTAAGTAAGTAGGTAAGTAAATTAGTAAGTAAGTAAGTATAAGTAAGTAAATAAGTAAGACAGAGACAGGGTATCTGAGAGGTAGGCGACTTGATAGAGTCTGTCATATCCATTATTTATCATGGACGCGGCTGGTATGAGTGTATCTGTTTCTACTCGGTAATTTGTTCAGTGGTTGCTCGCAGGAACCATGGCATTTGTGGGTTGAGTCGCTATAAAGTTGATGAGAATACTGGCTTCGCCGTTGGTGACAGCATTGGTGGCTGACCCATCGGTGTATACTTGTGCCCCACACCTGTTGTGGATAACGCTCTTCTGTCATGCCCAACGTGAAAGCCTGGTGTATTTTGTCATCTGGTACTTCCGCTGAGTTGACATGGGGGACATTAGTGCTGACTTCATAATCCAAAGGTTCTGCTGTCCACGGTCCTGACAATTACAAAGGTGATGGTGAGAATGTCTCTTTTGTCAGAATGCCCCTTCTGCTTGCTGGTGTTGCTGCTGGTCTCATGAGCAAATATTCTCCATTTAAGCGCAATTTTTGGTGAGACCGTCTATCTTCTTCTTCATGGGATGTTCTGTCAAATTATCTGGGCTTCTCATCCAACATTGTGTTCTTGGCTTCCCTCTTTTGACTGAGAAGCTGTATATTTTTAACTTTTTACTATCTTTTGGATAGGAGTTGATCTGATGAGTCTATGGGCCTGGTTCTGTATTTTGCCAAGGGCCTACAGGTTGTTGAGGCTTGTAAAAATAATGAGCGAGTTACCTGATGCTTCTCCTAGGGTGAATGTGAAGAAGAAAGACGGGTCCAATCAGATATGTGTCGACTGCCGCAAGCTGAAAAACCTGATTAGATATTCTCTAAGATAATATGCATTTTCTTTTTTTTTAGGGGGGGGGGGGGATAGATTTCTTCGTACCTGTTTTAATGTATAGTTGCGATGCCTGGACACCAAGAAAAGACAAAGAAAAGAAAAGAAATGCAGAGAAATTGGCTTTATATAGACAACTTCTCAGAGTCAAATAGACACACAGAAGAACAAACAATAGTGTGTTAAAGGAACAGAATTTCAGGCGCCAGCTGCTGACAGAGATCAACAAAAGAAAGCTGAAATACGTAGGCCATGCGATCAGAAACACCAAAACAGATCTGATGTCAACGGTCCTGCAGGGGAAAGTTGAGGCGAATAGAAAAAAATGGACGACCGCACACGTCACTGAAGTCTGTGGTCTGGAGATCCAGGAGGTCGCCCACAGATGTCTCAATCGTGTGACCTGGAGAAAACTTGTGACGTCGAGCGTGGCTCCTACCGCTGATCCCGGTGAGGGAGAGAGGTGAGGTGAGATGAGGTGAGGTGAGGTTTCGTACCATAAATTGTGTCACTGTCAGTTGCTGGCTAGAAGGCCCAATGTGGAGAAATGACACAAGACGTCAACTTCTCTTTGAAGCCATCGACCCAGAATTTCCTTGGACTGCCTTTCACTTTGAATCCAAAGTGTCTTTTTGTTGTGTCCTTCTTTGACCCAGATGGTGGGACTGTATTGTGGTCAGATGACCATACCACTTAATTCTCTGCTGATTAACACCATTAGCCCGTTTTGACTTATGTCAGGGGATACAACCCTGACTGTATCAGTTTCAGTTTCAGTTTCAGTTTCAGCTTCTCAAGATGACATCTCCGCGTTCGGAACGAATCCCATATGCACTAACGTTAAGGTGCATTGTGTATGGTGATAATGGCACAAGCCATAAGCCTGCACATAAACCCATGAGCTGGCCAGGTCGTGAGGCCCTACCTAGACTAAGTTTGACCTAGTCTATATTTTATACTGGTATTTTATGAGCTTACCACTATAATAATCTTGGTTACATGTAGATGACATGTGTATGTGTGTATCTTACCTTCAAAAACGGAACATAGTATATATATAAAGTAAATAGATAAATAATTAAAGGTCTGAGTCACAACACAACTAGCTAATCTGTATATTATGACAATATCGTACGAGAGGAGAAAAATCAAACTTAATCCATCAACAACAACAAAAATGTACGTTGAAAACCAACTCAAACTCTGCGCCTTCTTTGATACCCAGCATATTATAAATGTGTCGTTCCATTAGTCTCGAGAATGATTTGAAGGAGAGAGAGAGAGAGAGAGAGAGAGAGAGAGAGAGAAAAGAGAGAGAGACAGAGAGAGAGAGAGACAGAGAGAAGAGAGACAGAGTGAGTGAGTATGGAATGTAGAATACAGAATTTATTCCGTTAAGGCCAGCAGCACCTTCGAAGGGGAGACGAAATCTAAAAAAAAAACATGATTCTAATCATTATGTAACAATCAATTATGAATAATATGATCACATGCTTGTGCAAATAACTGCAACAAATATACAGCATGATTACAATGGGAAAAAAAGCTCAGTAGATAACCATATTTGCTTGTAGTTTTCTTAAGC
>CM060313.1:71664790-71669790 GCA_030674185.1 Monoplex corrugatus
GGGTGGTCACTCGTGCTACAAGTGTGGAGTTAAAGGCATCCAGGGCTTCATCCCTACCAGTGGGTGGCTGCCAAAAGTTTTTCTTGTAGAACTTGGGCTTTGACGGTAACTGGGTTGGTGTGTTGTCTGTGTACCAATACTCGCGTAGGCGAACTTTCCTTGTGCCTTCTTTGATGTCGTTTAGAAGCTGTAGCTCATCGTATGTTTTTGGGGTGGGGCAGAACTTGGGCCCAAGAGACAATACTCTGACCTGATCTTCCGAAAGTCGAACTGAAGACAGATTCACCACCTGGTCTGGTTCCGTTTCCACCTGTTTGCGTTTCTTTCTGAAGCGCCTATTGCTTTTGGTTGTGATGGGACTTTGAGATGTAGACTGCTGCTGTGGCTTCTCTTTGTTCTTCAGAAGTTGGAGAAGTTTTTTGTGTTTGGTTTGTTGACAGTGGGTCTTGGTGTTCGTTTCTTTTCTTACCAAGTCTGCCACAAAATCACGAAAGGCTTCTTCTTGTAGGGAAGATCTAAGGGTGGTTACTGTTGATGCCAATGTCTTCTGGATGTTCTTTGAAGCTTGCTTGTAGAAATTGATGCAAAGTTTCATGATGGACTTCTCTGCACTGGAAATCACATTGTGTATTTTTTGGTGAAGTATGTTGCTTTCCGGGAGGACTGTGGAGGCAAAACGAACTCTCATATCATTGGGAGTTAGGTTCTTCTGTTGGCATGTTTGTAGAAAGTTGATGTGGGATAGGTATCTTTGAAGCTTTGTTGCTGAGTTGACACTCTGGCCGATCTCCGTGTTGGGTGAGCCAGATCCAGGTGTGACACCGGATGCATGAAGAAAGGTTTGAGTGGTCATGGTGACGAACAATGGCTGATTGCAGAGATCTCTAATTGCCCCAAGGTGGATCCACGAAGGGATGCAGGTGGATCCACGAATGGATGAAACATTTGTTTGAACAATCTGGTGTTTGTGTGAACCTTGAAACTGTACCAAAGATTTTATAATACCTCTAATATCACGATTCTGACTCGATATTTGCGATTCTGATTCAATATATTACTAGAGCTATAAAATTGATTACGTTCACTTGCATATGTAATGGTGATGTTGCTGTTCACACAAACGACATGATAACCACTGCCATAAAAGGAGGTTCCTTTCTGTGGCTTGACTGTTCCAGTAACAATAGTTAAAGTGGTCTATATGCATACAAAATGATCAAATCATAAACAGCTGAGAAAATTCAATTTGAAATTTCAGCTGCTTTGGAGACAATACAGATTTTGTACTTCTCAAAGTCACTGTGGCTTTGAAGAAGCATCAATTTAAATAGGTATTGTCGAGAAGTGATGACAATGCCAGACTGTTAAAAGAATGAAAACGGACAATAAATATTCTCAAAAGTTCTTGAAAAAGTGCTGTTCACACGCTTCAATTAAAATAAAATCAATGACGTACCAGCTACTGCTCTGGAAGTTACAGTAGTCTTCCACCACTGCCATCGCCATTTTCTCAAACTATAGCATTCAGATTCTGTGTATCTTGTGTCACTGTCAAAGAAAAACATATATGAGCGCTACAGAGGCACAAAACCTCGTCCGCATCCTGCACAAATCGCTGCTTTACTTTCACAATATCCTGAATAGCTAATCTGATTTCTTTTCTAACTTATCCTAATATATCTATGACCTACACTGCGCTGCACTCAAAAGAATTTCAACACCCATTACATAAAACAAATATCACAAGTATATTTCTGGTTGTTGTCTATCCTCTTGTGTTTCTCTCTCCTCCTGATTTCAAGAAATGGAAAACGGAGTGAAGCCTTCATATCTTATTGGTTGTTAAATTACTTAGGTCCCAGCTGCTTGTTCTGAATTGCACAATGTCTGAAGTCGATTTGAATTTGATCAAAAAATATTCGTTTTTTTTTTCTCATGGAGCTGCTGAACCCATGTCCCATCCATCCTCGTCCTTATAAAAAAATAACCAACAGGGCTAGGGGGCTCGAAAACAAGTTTGTAGCATTATCGTTGTTATAACGTCTCATGCTTTGTTCGTGCATGCAGTTACACCTTTCGTTGGAGTTCCGGTGTTTAGTTTAAAATATTATTATTGGGTTTTAAACCTGAAGCAGTTGTGATTTTGATGTTGGCGTGACCCTTCGAAACTGAGAAGACGTTTTGGTTGAATGAATAATGAAAACAGAGAAAAACGATTTCGTGTGTTGCTTCATTTGCTTTAAGTTTATAGTCAATGCGTATATACTATTCTGCGCTACATGTACTTCTTCAAAATCCATGATTAACATGGTCTTTGGTTTGGGGTTGGAGACTCATCGGAGGCAGCAATATGTATGTATATATTATATTTATATATATATTCATGCCTCCTGCCTATACTCTGTCGATTTCGTTTATAGCCCCCATCCCCCTCTAAGATTCTTTGAAGGGTGGTCTAAGAGACTGTATCTTTGAGAACGGCATGGCCAAACCATGCCAGCTTGCATCGTTTTATAATTGCCATAACCGTTATATGAGGGCTAAACAAAGTATTGAACATGTTGGATACGGTTTCGTAGATCTTCTGTTCGAGATAGGATTTATGAAGCATCTTCCTCGGGCACTTGGTCTCAAAAGACCTGAATACTCTTTCCTGCGTCACCAAGCAGTGTCCAGGTTTTAACACTATACAGGGAGCTGGAAACTACGAATGACTTGTATAGTCTGCACTTGGTGGTAAGGCTGATGGTACTGTTTTTGGTCCAGATTCTGTTTACTTTTGACCACTGCTTTTGCAATCCTGAAACGTCTGTATGCTGTGGTGTTGCCTTCTTTTATCAAGGGTCCCATATTCTGAAAACTGTAAGCCTCTTCCACTTTCTGACAATTCATGTCTGTTTATTCACTGGATTTGGTTATACTTTTCATTGTGACTTCCCTTGTCTCATTCTTTTTTCTGCATTAGAGTCCATGTCTTTAACATCATTCTTATTCTAACGTACTCTGACCTATTTCTATCTTAAATTATGACACACTAAAACTAACTGCGCAACCCACCATCAAAAATACTGGAATACTAAATACGTTTCGAGTTTATGTATGCATTCAAATCCATCTTCCCTGTTATCCTCTCCATTTGTTTGTTTGTTTGTTTGTTTGTTTGTTTGTTTTTTGCGTATCTCTACCAAGGCCTGATTTTCCAATATAACAAACAGATGTCAAAGGTCAGTTGATATCTTGTTGTCTCATGAATTAGTGGGATGCACATTCACAAATCTGTACTCAATTTTTCATCCGCTCGTCTGTCACTGAACAGTCCAAAAGTTTACAAATTCAAATGTTATACAAAATTGATTTTTCAGAGTGTTTTTTACGATATCTCTTCCATTAACTTTCAGATCAGCTCAACACCCTAACCCACAATTCCGCAGCTACACGCATGCCTACAAATCGCATCACTGACCAAATGACCCGTAAAGGTTTTGGCATTATAACTGACCTCAACAAGACAGGCTGTTTAAACCAATACCATCATAGGTCTCTGGCGATTCACCACCAACGGCTGTTATCAACAACCAAGAAATCAAGACAATAGACAGATTCTGCTGTTTGGGAAGTACTGTGAGCAGCAGTGGGTGTCTCGATGCTGAGGTGACACTGCGCATCTCCAAGGTTCAGCTTTGCCTTCGTACGGCTGACCAAGAGATTGTGGCAAGACCATGGCCACTGGTTCACCAAAGATTGCTGTATCATCATCATCATCATCATCATCATCATCATCAGGTGCCCTGCCGCATGGCGTTGGCGACCATGGACTTCCACCCATCTCTGTCTCTCGTTGCCCCCAGCATCTCCCCCACCCTCCTCGTCCCTAGCCACTCTGCAAGTCCGTTCAGTATTTTCTCCCTGGGTCTACCTGGTGCTCTCTTTCCCTCCAGCTTTTCCGTTGTGATTGCTGTATACAGAGCAGTAATCCTGAGTATCCTGCTGTATTGTTGACAAACCTGGACTACATACAGACGACACATTCAATATCGGGAACGGTTCCATCAAAGATGTTCGCGCAGGATCTGCAACTTCATGCCAGTGTCCAACATGCAAATTCTGACGACGTCTAATGGTAGAATACTCGCCTGCCACGTGGGTGACCCGGGTTTGACTCCCGGTTGATGCATTTTAGGCTTCGACTTTTCTCCTCAGTTTGACCGGAAAATCGAACTGAACGTCTAGTCCTTCGGAAGGGGGCGAAAATCGAGTCGGACCCGTGTGCCTTCTGGCTGCGCACATTAACGATCCCAAGGCAGTTGAAAATAATGAAGAGCTGGGCATTGCCCGGCTGCCTTGGGATAAAAAAAATGGAGAAATAGGTTGATTTCTCACGTCCCACCCCTTGAAGACCAATTAGCCTTCTTGCCTTTCTGAAGTCTTCGTTAAAAAAATGTTAATATGAATATGAATTTGAAGCGAGGGAGAGGGGGTCGGCGCCGATCTCGTGGTGCTGGCCCCAGGAAAAGTTGAGGTCTCTGCCAGCTCACTCCCCTACGACCCCAGGATTATGGAACTATCTAGATAGGATCTGGCCAGCTCATGGGTTTTTGTGCAGGCTTAAGGCTTGTGCCGTGATCATGATCATTCTGGGTTTTCTCCATCTCATGGCACCTGTGACGTTAGTGCATACAGAATTCATTCCGAGCGCGGAGACGTCATCTTGAGAAACTGAAACTGAAACTGAAGAAGAATGGAGTGCAAACCATTGTGTTTTCTACTCATCAAATGCCAGCTTCGTTGGACAGCTGCATGTCAAAGATGCTCCTGGACGGAGAGTTGAAGCAAGGACATTGAGACTGGGGAAGACTACAAAAGCAATGCAAGAATACTCTGATGGCCATCTCATCACCCGTGGCATGAATACCACCAGTTGAGTACGCTGGTGATAGTAATGCACACAAGGCACAATAAAGTTTAAACAGCACAAAACAGCTGCTGATCAACACAAGAGA
>CM060313.1:71677290-71679790 GCA_030674185.1 Monoplex corrugatus
AGACAGACAGACAGACACAGACAGACAAGACAGACAGACAGACAGAAGACAGACAGACAGACAGACAGATAGACAGACAGAAGACAGACAGACACAGAACAAAAGACAGAGACAGAGAGAAGAGACAGATAGACAGACAGACAGACAGACAGAGAGACAAGCACTGACAGAATGAGACAGAGAGACTGATGATTTTAATCACACTCTACTTTCGCAAAAAACTAGTTATTAGTAAAAGTCATTCTTCAGATTGCCATTGCTTGCTTGCTGGGTATTTTTTTTTTTGTGCTTCCATAAGCCAGCCACTGAGATGACTGACAGGATCTTTAACCTGCATAGTTGATATTCTGTATGCGTATGCAGAGAAAGGGAATCTAGGCACTGACAGCACCGCACGCAATATGTTGACCTGGGAGATCGGGAGAAAAAAATCCCCTCTTTGACCCACAGGGTGGAGATATCCAGTCGGATCGAACCCAGTTACTTCCCACTGGAATTGTAATGTTTATCCACCTGGTTACCGCGCTCTTCACAGAAGCTGACAGAGAGAGAAAGAGAGAGAGATGTTTGTCCCTATTTTGCTTCTAATACTTTAGAATCTCCCTTCCCTTCCTCTTTTTTCCCCCACTGTCTATGTCTCTGTCTGTCTGTTTATATGTCTGCCTCTCTGTCTGTCTGTCTGTCTGTCTGTCTGTCTGTCTAATCTCTCTCTCTCTCTCTCTCTCTCTCTCTCACTCTCTCTCTCTCTCTCTCACTCTCTCTCTCTCTACTCTCACTCTCTCTCTCTTCTCTCTCTCTCTCTCACTCTTCTCTCACTCTCTCTCACTCTCTCATCTTTCTCACTCTCTCTCTCTCTCTCTCTCTCTCTCTCTCTCTCTCTCTCTCTCTCTCTCTCTCTCTCTCTCTCTCATCTCTGTTATCATCATACTATACATAGTGTGCATATTATGTCTGGCTTGAAAAATTATAACAAAAAAAAATGGCAAGAATTGAACAAAACATATATGGTTCTGTATAACCTGTCCGACATCTGTCAGGGCTTCAGTGACAATTTTGACTGAAACAAATATTTCTGCATTGAGTCCTGCTTAAAAATGACATGTCAAGTTTTGTATAAACGAACACTTCCTAGATACCGAGTTTGTCATTGACTTTATTCAACATTTTGTCACATTGACTGTCTCTGCGATACAGGGATTTCCATGCTAAAAAAAAAAAAAAAAAAAAAAAAAAAAAAGTTCTCAGAGAGTTGTATTTTTTGGGTCATTTCAGACTAATCAAACGTGACATCGAAGCACACGCTTCTGGATCCTCTTCCAACAACCAACGCTTGTCACTGCAGTTGTCTTCGGGTGAAAAACTTGGCATGTCTCTGCACAGACGATCGATTGATACCTCTGGGGCGACGTTTACTGAGCTGACTGAAGACGGAGAAAGGGAGATAAATCTGAAGCCCAGAGATTGCTTCTTCAGTGGAGAGTTGGAAGGAGAAGAGGGATTTGCAACTCTTGCCATGTGCAATGGAGAACTGGTAGGGTTTGTTCCATTTGTTATGCAAATATTTAAAAGAAAATCAACACTCTGTCAAAATTTTTAGTATATAATAATGTCATTATTTTACAGATTCTTCTTTGAATAGCATATTAAACTCCATGTTCTTAACGCACAATCCCGGAACAATGTACAAGCATATGGTTTATACACAAAGAACAAGTAATTAGAATCGGTGAGATTAGACAAAAGACATACTTTCAAATACTTATTATTCATTACAAAAAAGTCGTCTTTATTCTTTTGAACACTCACTGTTAACATGATCAAAATAATCCATGGTTGAAGTGTTAACAAGTTGTCGTTTTAAGTATCTAAACTAAGATGTTTTAGAGCATACCATACATATATATCGTTTTTGAAAAAGTGACACGAATTATGTAAAAAGTTCAGAAAGTTCAATAAACGAATGAATGAACAATTATTTGTGTGGAATGTGTAGTATTTTCCACATACAACAATGCCTGTTCACACTGCCACAAGTGCACTTATAACAGACCAAGAAAGCAGAGATACGTAATAAAATACAACCGCTGAGAGTGTATGATGCAAAAAAACTAGTAATGTCCTGCTGAAGATGGGTTTATTTGCTGCTTCTGTATCATCATCATCATCATCATCAGGTGCCTTGCCGCATGGCGTTGGCGATCATGGACTTCCATCTGTCTCTATCTCTTGTTGCATCAACATCTCTTCCACCTCCTTGTCTTCAGCCACTCTTCAAGTCCGTCTAGTATTTTCTCCTTGGGTCTACCTGGTGCTTCCTTTCCTTCAAGCTTTCCCGTCTTGACCAGGTGCTCCAATTCCCCCTTTCCTCATAAAATGTCCTATAAATGTTTCCTGTCTGTTCCTAATCTTCCTTATGAATGATCTACTTGCGTCTGCCTCCATCAAGACTGTCTCGTTTGTCTTCTTTGCTGTCTTTGGAACTCTCAACATTCTTCTGAGA
>CM060313.1:71684790-71687290 GCA_030674185.1 Monoplex corrugatus
CTAGACTTGCAAGGATAATAATAATAATAATAATAATTACAATATTTATATAGCGCAAAATCTTGATAAAATCAAATCTAAGCGCTGAAACACACACACACGCATGCACGCACACACACGCACGCACGCACGCACACACACGCACCCACGCACACACACACACACACACACACACACACACACACACACGGCTATAAATGGGGAGAAAGAATAAAAACAATGGAAAATTATAGAGAGCATATTATATACAATTATATATTGCAATGTGATTCCCCTCAAAGCGGAGACAGGCTGAGAGGGGATTGAGTGAGGTCAGGATTTTATGCAGAGGAGAAAAGGTGAGTTTTGAGAGCGGACTTGAAGGAGACAAAAGTAGGTTGCTGACGGACTGAGAGAGGAAGTTTGTTCCAGGAGAGCGGACCAGAAACAGAGAAGGCTCGTGGACCATAGGTATTGAGCTTAGTGCGTGGAAAGCGAAAAGTCAGAGGATCGGAGGCAGAGCGGAGGGTACGTGAGGGAAGATAGATCTCAAGTAGGCTTGACAGGTAATCGGGGGCTGCGATATTGAGGCTTTTGTAGCACATGGTGTCTAGTTTGTAACTGTATGCGCTTTGATACAGGGAGCCAGTGAAGTTGTGCCAGGAGAGGAGATATGTGGTCAGCTTTTTTCTTTTTGAGTACAAGGCGTGCAGCATTGTTTTGAATGCGCTGTAGGATGTGAGTGGTGGAGGCAGGAAGACCGGACAGGAGTGAATTGCAATAGTCAATGCGAGACATTATGAAGGAGAGAACGAGTTTTGCAGTTGTTTCCACAGAGAGATACTTCCTGATCAGGCTTATACGATGGAGGTGATAGTAGCAAGATCTGGCAGTTTGAGAAACAAAGTTGTTCATGGAGAGGGTAGAGTCAATGCAGACACCAAGGTTTTTAGCTGAATCAGAAATTGGGACTGATGTGTTACATAATGGGAGAGAAAGAGGAGGCAGCTGAGAAAGTTTTTGACGGGTGCCAATGAGGATAGCTTCTGTCTTGTCATCATTTAGCTGAAGTTTGTTGTATGTCATCCAATTTTTAATGTCCGAGTAACACTCAGTGGTGCGAGTCAGGAGGCGCTGTATATTGTCAGGTGAGTCACTGTCTTGAAGTTGGGTGTCATCAGCATAGAAGTGGTGTTTTATAGAGTGGGAGTTGATGATGGTGGACAGGGGGGAGGTGTAAAGAGTGAAAAGAACAGGGCCAAGGACAGATCCTTGTGGAACACCACAGGTCAGGTATGCAGGTTGAGAGTAAGTCCATTGATAGAACAGTTTGTTTTCTGTTTGATAGATATGAAGTGAACCAGGAGAGAGCAATGTCAGAGATGCCAAAATATGATGAAGTCTAGAAAGGAGAATACCATGATCAATGGTATCAACGGCTGCAGACAGATCAAGGAGTGTGATGAGAGAGACTTTGCCAGTATCAGTTGCAAGGAGGAGATTGTTGAGAATGTGTAGCAAGGCAGTTTCAGTGCTATGGCACTGGCGGTAGGCTGACTGGAAAGGATTGAGGAGATTGTTGGCAGACAGGTGAGAGTTCAGTAGGTTGAGGACAACTTTTTCAAGCAGTTTTGACAAGAAAGAGAGATTAGAGATAGGCCGGTAATTTTTCAATTCATTTGGGTCTAAATTGTATTTCTTGAGGAGAGGGTGAACAATAGCAGACTTGAAAGAATCTGGGACAGTTCCAGTTTGGAGAGAAGTGTTGATGATGTCAGTGATGAATGGGAGGAGCGTAGGGAGACAGTCAGAGTAGAGAGAACCTGGAAGAGGATCCAGTTCGCAGGTTTTGAACGACATGGATCTGATTGTGTTGAGAATTTCTTCTTGTGAGATTGGGGTAAAAGTAGTAAGAGGTGTGCCAGAGAAGGAAGGGTCAGGTGGGCATAGTTGACAGGGTGTCCTGTCAAGCCTGTCACGAAGAGTTTGTATTTTGTTGGTGAAATACTTGGAGAATACAGATGGGAGTTCTTCATTTGTGTGTTTTGTTGGGAGAGGTAAATCTTTTCGTGTGCCAAGGAGATGATTCATGGTTGTAAAGAGTTCTTTGAAGAAGAGGCATTCAGGATTTTGGTTTGGAAATAGCTTGTTTTTGCAGATGCAATGAGGGGGATACTTTTATTTTAGAGGCTTGGAAAAGTTGCCAATGTACAGTGAGTTTGGATTTGCTCCAGCGCGCTCTGCTCTGCGGCGGGCACGTTTTGCACAGGCAATCTCATGAGTGAGCCAGGGGGTAGGGGGGCGGTCAGGTAAAAGACGGGTTGTGGCTGGAGCATGAGTGTCCAGAAGATGGTGGAGAGTAGTGTAGAATTCATCGGCAAGGTTATGTGACTTTTCAGACAGGAGACAGAAGGCATCAGATGAAAATGTGGAGAGGTCGATAGATTTGAGATTGCGTCGAATCACTGTGCGCATGGTACGGGAAGGAGGAGGAATGTCAAGAGAACAGAGAATTGCAGAG
>CM060313.1:71692290-71697290 GCA_030674185.1 Monoplex corrugatus
TTTAAATTTGTGTATCGGGAGTGAATATTGTGTAATAGTCTGTGTGTATCTGTATGTCTGTGAACGTATTCGTCATCATCATCATCATCAGGTGCCTTGCCGCATGGTGTTGGCGAACATGGACTCCCATCTGTCTCTCTATCTCTTGTTGCCCCAAGCATCTCCTCCACCCTCCTCGTCTTCAGCCACTCCGCAAGTCCGTCCAGCATTTTCTCCCTGGGTCTACCTGGTGCTCTCTTTCCCTCCAGCTTTCCCGTTGTGACCAGGTGCTCCAAATCCCTCTTCCTCATAAAATGCTCTATAAATGTTGCCTGTCTTTTCCTAATCTTCCTTATGAGTGATCTACTTGTGTCTGCCTCCATCAAGACTGTCTCGTTTGTTTTCTTTGCTGTCCATGGAACTCTCAACATTCTTCTTAGAAACCACATCTCGGCTGCCTCAATCTTGCTCTGGCTTTGCTTGCTGACTGTCCACGCCTCACATCCGTACAACAGTATTGGTTCTATATAACATTCAAGGACTCTCTTCCTGATGTTAATTGATAGGCATTTGTTGGTAAGAATGCTTGTCATCTTCTTGAATGCTGTTTTGGCTTGGCCGATTCTGCCAGCTATATCCGATGTGCATCTGCCGTCTGATGAAATGACCGTTCCCAGGTATTTGAACTTATTAACCTGTGGAAATAAAAGGGAAGCAGGGAGAATTTTAAATATCAACTAAGTAACATAACTTTTGAGAGTCACGGAGTTATCTGTAGTAATGTTGTCTGGGATGTTCTGAGCTTACCACTTTATGCTTTGTGGCTGCGTCTATGCTAGCTGAATGGGTAGCGCAAACTGTTGGGTTTGAGAAATTCTACATGGGAGATAACTCCGTGACTCTCACAAGTTATGTTACTTAGTTGATTATTAAATTAACCTGTGTCAAGGTTGTGCCATTTGCTGTTATTTTGCATGAGGGGATTTCATGTTTTTTACTGATCATCATTACTTCAGTCTTCCTGTTGTTTAGTTCCAACCCCTTACCTTTGCTTTCTGTTTCTAGTATATTCACAAGGTTTTGTAGGTCCCTTTCACTTTCTGCAATTAGCAGGTGTCATCTGCGTACCGAATGTTGTTTATCATTTTCCCTTCAACCTTTAATCCAGGGTCTTTTTCTAGGTTTCTCATGATGTTTTCGCTGTAAAGTGAAAACAGATCTCGTGACAAAACACAACCATGTCTGACTCCTCTTTTGATGTTTTGGAAAGAGCTTATATTGTTTTCTATTCTCATTGCAGCTGTTTGTTCCCAGTACATATTCCTGATTATTCGTAGATCTTTTCCATCAACATTGAGTCTCTCCAGTTGGTTGATCAATTCTTCATGTCGTACCCGATCGAAAGCCTTGGTATAATAATAATAATAATAATATATTTTATTTATATAGCGCAAAATCTTGATAAAATCAAATCTAAGCGCTGAGCGTATACATGCATACATAACTACATACATATGAGCGTATACATGCATACATACATGCATACATACTTACATACATAAATCTAAGCTGAGCGTATACATGCATACATACATACATACATAAATCTAAGCGTATACATACATACATACATGCATACATACATACATACATACATACATACATACATAAACATACATACATACATACATACGTACGCACATGCATACATAATAATTACAATATTTATATAGCGCAAAATCTCGACAAAATCAAATCCAAGCGCCGAAAAGACACACACGCACACACGCACGCACGCACACACACACCACACACACACACACACACACACACACACACACACACACACACACACACACACACACACACACACACACACAATGGCCACAAATGGGGAGAAAGAATAAAAGCAAGAATAAAACCAATGGAAAACCACAGAGCATAGATACAAATCCTTATTCATCTCAATTGACCTCTCTATGATAGTTCTTAGGATGTATATGGCATTAATAGTTCCTTTCCCCTCCACAAATCCACACTGTTCTGCTACTTCTCTTTTGATTCTATTCCTTGTCCTCAACATGATTATTCTTAACAGGATTTTTGTTACATGACTCATCAAACTGATTGTGTGATGGACTTCGCATTCTATAGCCCCTGTCTTCTTTGGAAGTGCAATGAAAATTGATTTTGACACATCTTTGGGGATTTTTCCAGTGTCGTAAATTTCATTTAGGAGGACTGTTATTTTTTCTATGCCAAATTCCTCCAGGGCTTCAATCATCTCTGTAGTAATGTTGTCTGGTCCTGGGGCTTTTCCTGGTTTCATCTTTTTCAGTGCTGTTCTAATTACATCTTTCATTATGGGTGGTCCTTCAAAGTTCTTTTTTATAATGTGTTCTTCGTTTCTGTCATCCTCAAAAAGGTCTTTAATGTACTCTCCCCATCTGTCTAATATTTTGTCTTTTTCCATGATAAGCGTGCCATCTTTCGATTTTAAGCAACCAGTTGATGTGCATGTATTTTTCTATTTTTCCTGTGGACAATTTCTTCAATTCGTCTGTACATACCCTGAGGATCCATTTTGTGTCAGTTTTCTATCTCTTTGCATTTTGTGTTCAGCCAAGCTTCCTTAGCTTCATTGCACCTATACCTGATTTCTTTGTTTATCTTCCTATATATCTCCTCGTTTCTCTTTGCCCTCCTCCTTTCCTCCATCAAGCCCAGAATTTCACTAGTCATCCAGTTCTTTTTTGCTTTTCTATCTGCCTTAGGGATTTCTTCACAAGCTTCATTTATCGAATTTCTCAACCTTGTCCATTGTTCCTCACTGTCACCAACGTCTTCCAGAGCACTGAATCTGTTTTGAACATGTACATTAAATTTTTTACGTATCACTTCATCTGTCTTTAAGAGTCCAAGGTTTAGTTTGATGTTGCTTTTGGTCTGTTTCCTTTTCCTCAATTTCAGCCTAAACATTCCCACTACAGGATTGTGGTCACTGTTGCAGTCTGCGCCTGGGAGTGTTTTTGCTGACAAGCATTCGTATTCATATTCGTACACGTCAATATTCTAATAGTCTGTGTGTATCTGTATGTCTGTGAACGTATTCGTACACGTCAATATTCTGTCAAATTGCAAAAGCTACAGTCATAAGTTGTTATACAGTTTTGGTTTTTGATTTCATGTGCAGCCTTGGTTTGAATCATGATGGCAAGATGGGGGAATGTGACGACAATGACCCACTGAAAGGTTTTATGGGAGGCAACAAACAACACGTCCGGACTTGCTACAAACCTGTCCTGGATAGATCACTGTCGTGAGTACATTGTGATTTTATCTCTGGAGGGATCACTGTTGTGAGTACATTGTAATTTTGCTCGTTGACAGATGAATGTGGTGAGTACACTGTAATCTTCCTCGTAGAGAGATCACTGCTGTGAGTACATTGTAATTTTACCCCTGGAGAGATCACTGTTGTGAGTACATTGTAATTTTACTCCTGGAGAGATCACTGTCGTGAGTACATTGTAATTTTACCCCTGGAGAGATCACTGTCGTGAGTACATTGTAATTTTACCCCTGGAGAGATCACTGTCGTGAGTACATTGTAATTTTATTCCTGGAGAAATCACTGCCGTGAGTACACTGTACTTTTACCCCTGGAGAGATCACTGTTGTGAGTACATTGTAATTTTGCTCGTAGAGAGATCACTGCCGTGAGTACATTGTAATTTTCCTCCTGGAGAGATCACTGTCGTGAGTACATTGTAATTTTACTCCTGAAGAGATCACTGTCGTGAGTACATTGTAATTTTACTCCTGAAGAGATCACTGCCGTGAGTACATTGTAATTTTACTCCTGAAGAGATCACTGTCGTGAGTACATTGTAATTTTACTCCTGAAGAGATCACTGTCGTGAATACATTGTAATTTTGCTCGTGAGAGATCACTGCCGTGAGTACATTGTAATTTTACTCCTGGAGAGATCACTGTCGTGAGTACATTGTAATTTTCTCCTGGAGAGATCATGTGTGAGTACATTGTAATTTTCCTCCTGGAGAGATCACTCTGTGGTGAGTACATTGTAATTTTCCTCCTGGAGAGATCACTACCGTGAGTACATTGTAATTTTATCCTGGAGAGATCACTGCTGTGAGTACATTGTAATTTTACCCCTGGACAGATCACTGTCGTGAGTACATTGTACTTTTACTCCAGGAGAGATCACTCCCGTGAGTACATTGTAATTTTCCTCCTGGAGAGCTCACTGCCTTGAGTACATTGTAATTTTCCTCCTGGAGAGCTCACTGCCTTGAGTACATTGTAATTTTCCTCCTGGAGAGATCACTGTCGTGAGGATATTGTAATTTTACCCTGGAGAGATCACTGTCGTGAGTACTTGTAATTTTACCCTGGAGAGATCACTGTCGTGAGGCATTGTAATTTTACCCTGGAGAGATCACTGTCGTGAGTACATTGTAATTTTACCCTGTAGAGATCACTGTCGTGAGTACATTGTAATTTTACCCTGGAGAGATCACTGTCGTGAGGATATTGTAATTTTACTCCTGGAGAAATCACTGTTGTGAGTGCAGTGTAATTTTCCTCCTGGAGAGATCAGTATCGTGAGTACATTGTAATTTTACCCCTGAAGAGATCACTGTCGTGAGGATATTGTAATTTTACTCCTGGAGAAATCACTGCCGTGAGGATATTGTAATTTTACCCCTGGAGAGATCACTGTTGTGAGTACATTGTAATTTTACCCCTGGAGAGATCACTGTCGTGAGGATATTGTAATTTTACTCCTGGAGAAATCATTGCCGTGAGTACACTGTAATTTTACCCTGGAGAGATCACTGTTGTGAGTACATTGTAATTTTGCTCGTAGAGAGATCACTGCCGTGAGTACATTGTAATTTTCCTTGTAGAGAGATGACTGTGGTGAGTACATTGTAATCTTTCCTCGTGAAGAGATCACTGTATCGTGAGTACATTGTAATTTTCCTCGTAGAGA
>CM060313.1:71727290-71729790 GCA_030674185.1 Monoplex corrugatus
AAAAACTGTCCTTTGAAAGATTTACACACTGACAGAGTGCTCTAGGAGGATTAACCAGTATCTTTCTCGCTCTCCAACTCCCATCATGATTTTGTTTTTCCTTGTCTTTTTCTTTTCCACCACATTGTCTCCCTCAAAGGTTTCTGTTGCGTTTGTGTTGGTTTAACCCTTAGACTCCCGCACCCTATTCACCAGCATCCTGCATTGTCAACCATGCTACCAAACAAAAACGTAACCCTTTGACTCCATCACCCTATCCACCAGCTTCCTGCAGGAAGCTTGGTGGATAGGGTGAGGAAGTCAAAGGGTTAAGTTTTGCGACTGGTGGATAGGGTGTGGGAGTCAAAGGGTTAAACAGACAGTTTGTTCTGTCGAGCAAAGGATGGGGCTTTGTTGTTGGTTGGTTGGTTGGTTGGTTGGTTGGTTGGTTGGTTGGTTTGGTTGGTTGGTTGGTTGGTTAGTTGGTTGGTTGGTTGGTTGGTTGGTTGGTTGGTTGGTTGGTTGGTTGGTTGGTTGGTTGGTGTGTGGTGGAGTGTGTTTGGTTGGTTTCCTACTACTGCTGCTGTTGTTGTTGTTGTTGTTGTTTGTTTGTTTGTTTGCTTGTCTTCATTCTTTTTTCTTCGTTTGTGCCTACAATTGCAAGAAGAAACCCCTACTTTTCCTCTCTTGTGGCTGAGAATACGGACCTGCATTTACTCTGCTTTATAATGCAGCTCTCTGGCAGTTTCTTTCTTGTGTGTGTGTGTTTGTGTGTGAGAGAGAGAGAGAGAGAGAGAGAGTGTGGGTGTGTGTGTGTGTGATGGTGTGTGTGTGTGTGTTTGTGTGTATGTGTGTGTGTGTATGTGTGTGTGTGTGTATGGTGTGTGTGTGTGAGAGAGACACAGAGAGAGTGTGTGTGTATGTATGTATGTGTAGTGTGTGTGTGTGTGTGTATTTGTGTGTGTGTGCTTGTGTGTGTGTGATGAGTGGCAGAGACAGAGAGAGAGAGAGGTGTGTGTGTGTTGTGTGGTGTGAGAGAGAGACAGAGAGAGAGATAGGTGCAGGGGTGTAGTGTGTGTATGTGTGTGTGTGTGAGAGAGAGACAGAGAGGAGTGTGTGTGTGTGTTGTGTGTTGTGTGTGTGTGGTGTGTGTGATGTGTGTGTGTGTTGTGTGTGTTTGTGAGGTGTGTGTGTGTTGTGTGTGTGTGTGTGTGTGTGTGTGTGAGGTGTGTGTGTTTTGTTAAAACACTCACGCTGGACCATTTAGTGATAAGCAGATTGATGATGTCCTCGTTTGTCTTGATGCCCAGTTTTTTGGCAACGTCCTCCACGAAATATTTGTCCACATAATCAGCGATCTCCACTGTCGCTTTGCCGTTGCTGACACTGCGTTTGTTTGCGTCTGTGCCTGTCAATGTGCACGTATAATTACACATACACACATATGCACGCACACACACACAGAAATATATATATATGTGCGTGTGTGTGTGTGTGTGTGTTTACAAGATACAAGATACAAGATAGTTTATTTGTCCCGAAGGAAATTACGTTGCCAATCACATTACAAATTAGACATAAAATTATACATTATAAATTGTGTGTGGTGTGTGTGGTGTGTGTGTGTGGTGTGTGTGTGTGTGTGTGTGTGTGTGTGTGTGTGTGTGTGTGTGTGTGTGTATGTGTGTGTGTGTGTGTGTGTGTGTGTGTCCAAGCATCTGTGTGTCTGCATACGTGTACCTGAAAAAGCGTTTTCGATTTGAATTCACATATAAAACTAACACAAAAATGTGCATGATGTTCAAGGCACACACACACACACACGGTCATCATCTCACCTTCTTCTTCATCTGGCGTGTCCTCCTCTCCAGGAATGACCAGTCCATCATTGACGTCTCTCGTCTCGCGCTCGTTGTTTTGCCACGTGACCAGAACTTGCATGACGTCATCAGAGGACCGTTTATTGGCTGACTGAGGCAAAGAGTGGATTTCGTAATCACGTTTGGCCTTTGTTAAGAACCCACCTGGTGAAACGAAAGCCCAGTCATCATCATCATGTGCCCTGCCGCATGACGTAGGCGATCATGGCCCTCCATACGAATCTACCCGTGTCACTGCAAACACATTTCCCACCCTTTCTGTCCTCAGCCACCCCGCAAGTCCGTCGAATATTTTCTTCCTGGGTCTGCCTGGTTGTTCTCTTTCCCTCCTCCAGCTTACCTGTTGTGACCAGGTGCTCTATTTCCCCTTTCCTCATAAAATGTCCTGTATATGTTCCTCGTCTTTTTCTCTAATCTTGTTTTAATGATCTTCTTGTGTCTGCCTCCTTCAAAGCTGTCTCGTTCGTTCTCTTTGCTGTCGTATGACAAAGTCAACAGGTATTTTGTTCAAGAATGATTCGTTGCATTCAGGCAATGCAATATGTTTCTCATCATTTTTATTGTACACTGCATCTGGTACACTCTGTACATGTGTTTCATACTATATACCTCATTTGTGGTATTCCAATTTTAAAAAAATG
>CM060313.1:71747290-71752290 GCA_030674185.1 Monoplex corrugatus
GACCCTGCTGCTGTCACATTTCTGGCGTACAGGCGAGACACCTGGTGTTCACGGTACAGCAGTAATGGCTGCCGGAAGTCCATGGAGTTATCTCCCTCGGTTCGAACACTGGCTTCTTCGGAAATCTGAAAACAAAAACAACGGATGTGGACTGTAATTTAAAAATTATACCAAGGTCATTTAGACACAAGCTACATGTAGCAGTAAATCTGCCAGAACTATAAGTCTACTGTTTGTTTGCTTGTTTGCTGGATCATTTATTTGCTTGTTTGCTTGATTGTGTTGCTTTCTTTCTTTCTTTCTTTTTTATGCTTGCATGCTTGCTTGTTTGTGTGTTTGTTTGTTTGTTTGTTTGCTTGGTTGCTTGTTTGTTTGTTTGTTCGTTTATCTGTTTGTTCGTCTGTTCGTTTGTTTGTTTGTTTGTTTGTTTGTTTGTTTGTTCGTTTATTTGTTCGTCTGTTTGTTTTTGATTTTTTGCTTGCTTGTTTGTTTTGCTTTTATGTTTTTGCCCATTCTGAGAGAAATCAAATCAGCAGCAATCGCATCGAAGCATATTACAAAGTTCTGCTGTCTCTTGAACATGTGCTTTGTATGTTTGTTAGTTTTTTGTTGGTTAGTTAGTTAGTTAGTTAGTTAAAGTTAGTTAGTTAGTTAGTTAGTTAGTTAGTTACTTAGTTACTTAGTTACTTAGTTAGTTAGTTAGTTAGTTAATTAGTTAGTTAGTTAGTTAGTTAGTTACTTAGTTACTTAGTTAGTTAGTTAGTTAGTTAGTCAGTCAGTCAGTCATCAGTTAGTTAGTTAGTTAGTTCTTAGTTAGGTAGTTAGTTAGTCAGTCAGTCAGTTAGTTAGTTTGGTTGGTTGGTTGGTTGGTTGGTTGGTTGGCTGGTTAGGGTTTGGTTGGTTGGTTGGTTAGTTGGTTGGATGGTTGGTTGGATGGTTGGTTGGTTGGATGGTTGGTTGGTTGGTTGGTTGGTTGGTTGATTGGTTGGTTGGTTGGTTGGTTGGTTGGTTGGTTGGTTGATGGTTGGATGATTGGTTGGTTGGTTTTGGTTGATTGGTTGATGGTTGGTTGTTGGTCGTTTGGGTTGTTTCGTGTACTGTTTAGCTCGTTTGCTCATTGTTGCTTGTTTGTTACTTTTTCTCGACAACGAGAAAGAATGTTCACATGGCTCTACTACATTTTCTTCGTGATCACCTTGACAACGAGAGGCAGGACATTGTCCTTGACGATGTGGGCCAGGGGCGTGGCTCGTTCACTCCACACGAAACTGGCTTGACCGCTGGGCGAGAAGGGAGACCGGTAGGCGTCTGCGTCACCTCACTTCCCCCGTCTTCTGCTGACCACCCCGGGTGCACAGGCGGTACTGACCACTCATCTGTTCCAGAAATGGAAATTCAGGAATTACTCGATCGTCATTGTTATAAAGAAACATAATGTAGGTACGTGTGAATTTGTTTGTTTTGTTTGTTTTGTTTGTTTGTTTTATTTGTTTGTTTGTTTTATTTTGTTTGTTTTGCTTGTTTGTTTGTTTGTTTTGTTTGTTTTGATTGTTTTGATTGTTTGTTTGTTTATTTGTTTGTTTTGTTTGTTTGATTGTTTGTTTGTTTTGTTTGTTTGTTTGTTTTATTTGTTTGTTTTGTTTGTTTTGATTATTTTTGTTTGTTTGTTTGTTTGTTTGTTTTATTTGTTTGTTTGTTTGTTTTGATTGTTTGTTTTGTTTGTTTGTTTTATTTGTTTGTTTTGTTTGTTTTGATTGTTTGTTTGTTTTGTTTGTTTGTTTATTTGTTTGTTTTGTTTGTTCTAATTGTTTGTTTGTTTTGTTTGTTTGTTTTATTTGTTTGTTTTGTTTGTTTTGATTGTTTGTTTGTTTTATTTGTTTGTTTGTTTTATTTGTTTGTTTTGTTTGTTTTGATTGTTTTTTTTGTTTGGTTGGTTTGTTTGTTTTGTTTGTTTGTTTGTTTGTTTGTCTGTTTTGGGGCACTTGGGAATTGTTTCTTTCTTTCTTTCTGTTTTTTTTTTGTTTGTTTGTTTTTTTAAGACCCCAGTTGTATGTGGGTAAGGGAGCACCCTTTCATTATTTTTTTCTTGGGGTGGGTTGTCATATTTCTTTCTTCACTTCTTTTTTATTTATTTATTTCTTGTTCTTATTTTTCGTTGTTTTTTTTTAACTGAGCGCAGTGTATTTTCCATCGGGTATTCTCTTATACATGGACAATTTCAGTTCCTGATTTAAATGTATAAAGTAAGTCAGAGTATTCTGTTGATCTGGTGTATATATATATATTGGTGCGTGTCTATGTCGCTCTGTGTGTGTGTGGGGGAGGGGGGGTTGGTGTGTGTGTGTGTGTGTGTGTGTGTGTGTGTCGGGGTGTGTGTGTGTGTCGGGGTGTGTGTGTGTGTGTGTCGGGGTGTGTGAGTGTGTATGTCTGTTGGGGTGTAGTAATTCCCTTTTCAAGCGGGGAGATGATTTACCGAAGATGAACAAATGGACGAGGAAACTGATATTAAAGTTCAAAAGGCAAAATGCTATGATCTACTACCACAACTTTTCAGATGCTTGAAAACAAAAACCAGGTTTATCAACACAGTCTTTGTGCTCACACTGACTTACAAGTGCCAGACCTAGAATGTAAACAAAATCGTTGAAAAAAAACAGATCGTGACAATCTGTGATGTGAGGTTTCTCAGGACATCAGCTAGATTTCTCAAGAGAGCAGCGAGATTTCACAGTGTTCAAACAGCATACTTTAGGATACTGATGGACAGCGTGCAGGAGTCAAAGGGTTAATTAAAGTATCAGTGTTACGACAATCTGTCTCAAACAGCACACTTTAGGATACTGATGGACAGCGTGCAGGAGTCAAAGGGTTAATTAAAGTATCAGTGTTACGACAATCTGTTTCAAACAGCACACTTTAGGATACTGATGGACAGCGTGCAGGAGTCAAAGGGTTAATTAAAGTATCAGTGTTACGACAATCTGTTTCAAACAGCACACTTTAGGATACTGATGGACAGCGTGCAGGAGTCAAAGGGTTAATTAAAGTATCAGTGTTACGACAATCTGTTTCAAACAGCACACTTTAGGATACTGATGGACAGCGTGCAGGAGTCAAAGGGTTAATTAAAGTGTCAGTGTTACGACAATCTGTCTCAAACAGCACACTTTAGGATACTGATGGACAGCGTGCAGGAGTCAAAGGGTTAATTAAAGTATCAGTGTTACGACAATCTGTCTCAAACAGCACACTTTAGGATACTGATGGACAGCGTGCAGGAGTCAAAGGGTTAATTAAAGTATCAGTGTTACGACAATCTGTCTCAAACAGCATACTTCAAACATCCAAAACCAACAAACATGTACGTGTACAAAACAGAATAAGCACTTTGGTGGACACACAGAAAGCACTTAATGACAGTATTGAAGCAACAAAAGCTTGTCTGGTTTGGTCTCAACACCCTCCACACCAAAAACTCTCGTATCATTCTTTAGGGCACCCAGAAAAAAATGGGTAGGGCGGTTGAATAGGGTTATGTGTAGCGCGAAAGCGCGTGTGTGCGTGCGTGCGTACATGTTTATGTGAGTGTACCCTCTGACTGTACATATGCTCTCCGCAAGCAGGTCTTAAACATTATACCACGTTTTGTGCGTCAGCCCAAGGGGTGTCACTGATGTATGATAAATGTCAATCACCATGATTGATTTTGTCAGAATTTTGACAGCTGCTGAAAAGCGTCAGTTTATGGGACGGCG
This sequence comes from Monoplex corrugatus, assembly GCA_030674185.1. Lineage (NCBI taxonomy): Eukaryota > Metazoa > Mollusca > Gastropoda > Littorinimorpha > Ranellidae > Monoplex > Monoplex corrugatus. The sequence continues at coordinate 71,751,046 of CM060313.1, forward strand.
AGACTAAACAAGGAAAAGCACTCGTTGTGTACTATGCGAAAAATGTCACACTAATTTAGTTCCCTTTCGGAGAAAAAAAATGAACAAAAAACAAAACAAAAAAACAAAAAACTGCACACTGACAGAAAACGAAACCTCGTCCACACAGTAAAATCTAAATATCACATCATGTGGAAAATGAAAATAAAGGGTGAGAGGAGAATGACAGAAACAGAAGCACAGAAAGAAAAATAATGAAATAGAGATAAATAGATAGATAGACAGTAGATAGATAGATAGATAGATAGACAGATAGATAGATAGATAGATAGATAGATAGATAGATAGATAGATAGATAGACAGATGATAGATAGATAGATGATAGATAGATAGATAGATTGACAGATTGATAGATAGATAGATAGATAGATAGATAGATAGATAGATAGACAATAGATAGATAGATAGATAGATTGATAGATTGATAGATAGATAGATAGATAGATTGATTGATAGATAGATAGAAGACAGATAGATAGATAGATAGATAGATTGATAGATTGATAGTAGATAGATAGATAGATAGATAGATAGATAGATTAGATGATAGATAGATAGATAGATAGATAGATAGAAGATAGATTGATAGATATAACATAGATAGCTAGATAGATAGATTGATGATAGATAGATAGATAGATAGATAGAAGACGATAGATAGATAGATAGAGACAGACAGACAGAAAGACAGACAGAGAAAGAAGACAGAGAAAGAGAAGAAAGAGATAGAGACAGAAACATAAGCAAAACAAGAAGCCTCAGACTGGCTTCAATGTTAAATTTTTTTTTATTGTTTTCTTCCTTGTAAACAGCTGTGACAAAAGATGGGTAAAGTTTACTTTAGTGCTCATTTACTTGCTACTAAAGGTCTCTTCTTTGTGAAGCTGTGTTTGATTGTTAAAGAAAGTAATCGTCCATGAAAGGCTGGAAAAAATAAATTTATAATGCATTATCTTTTTGAGAGAGATTGGAAACAAATAATTATACTCACCGCCATACTGGAAGACAACAGACAAAATCGATTCCTCAGAGCAATATCTCAACACAGTACATCACCGAGATAAAACACAATGTTGTATTTACAAAGGCCAACACACTTCAGCTTTACTTAGTTGTATAAAATCTGTCCAAGGTTTGGGTTGTGACGAGAAAAGCAAAAGCTTTTTCTGCTAAATGAAGATAAATTTATTTTCTGGGTATCTTTT
>CM060313.1:71764790-71767290 GCA_030674185.1 Monoplex corrugatus
CCGATCCCGAGCAAGAAGACATATAATCTATAATAACGAGATCGACTTACAACCGAACCACTGCACAATAGGCCACAGTCTATGATTATCCTGACAACTAACCACTTGTTTGTTGAACACCGGAGACTTGACGGGGTAACGGGTGACGAGGTACACTAGCAGGTACTGGGGTGGTAAAGAGAGACAGGAACGAAAACGTCAGAGAAGAGGGGGGGGGACGGAGAGGGGGGGGCAGGGCGGAGACAGACGTTAAAGTATGGAAAACTGCTCGGTTGAAAAAATGGTAAGCCCCCGAAGACAAGGTACACGGCTAAGGTAAGGTGAGGTAATTGAGATCGGTAAAATGTTTTAAATCTTCCTTCCTTTGAATATGTTTGTCTTCATCTTTTATCTGTCCGCTTGTCCTGTCTTGGGTGTCAGGAATGAGACAGAGTTGATGGTCAGTAGCAAGCCGGAAAGTCTAAGGTGGAGAAATACAGTGTGATGTCAGTAATTAACAATAATTGTAGTATTTCATTATCATCATCATCATCATCATCAGTCCCGTAGTCTGGTTGACCGTTGGGGCACCACTGAAGATTTTGCAACCAACTTCCTCCACTCCTCATGGTCCTCAGCTTTCCGCATTGTAGTATTTCTACATGGCGCCAAATCTTGACAATTCAAATCAAACCGTATCCACGCACCAAACATGCATACGATCAAGGTAGACAACCTTACAACACACGAGGAAATCAGCCCTACACACAAACTGATGGAAAATAGCAGTTGCAGAATTCATTGTCGGGAGAAGAGGTGGGTTTTTGAACTGGGTTTAAAAGCAGAAAGGGTAGGTGATATACGAAGAGAGAATTGAAGTTTATTCCAGGCAGATGGTCCCGAAACAGCAAAAGAACGCTGGCAGACAGTTGATTAAATCTAGGAACCTTATCGAGGGAAAGAGTATATGAACCTTGAGCCAGGCTCCTTCACACTGTCGATCCAGGTCTTCCCTGGTATGCCTCTCGTTGTAAATCTATAAATCTTTTTAATCTTTTTATTGTACTTTTTTTTTCTAGATGCTGCGGTTGCATTCTGTTCAGATGATCAGACTTCAAATTCTCTTACGATGAGTAAGAAAAAAAAATGGCGACAGCAGAGGGGCATCCAGGAGTCATGACTTAGATGCGGTCTGGCAACCTTAGAGTGTCAGGAATTAAGGGCCAAACACTTGCTTGACGGGGGTTTCTCTTGTGACGACCTTCTGCTGTATGGCTCTTCCTAGAGTTTCTTACTGCTACTGATGGCGGATTGATTTCTTGGTCTTGTTGTTTCTGATCATGTCAGGTCTGGTTTTGTGACAGCTCTCTTCAAACAACGCATCTCACAGGTAGTGTTTCTGTATTTCTGAATTTTGGTCAGGATCCAAATGTGTTATCGATAGGCCTAAGTTAGGGTGAGGATGTAAATGGAACTGATGAGACTGGATTTTGTTTCAACAGGAATATTGGTGTGCTCCAGGAGTGGGACAAATTAATGAGCCTGGATTTTGTTTCAACAGGAATATTGGTGTGCTCCAGGAGTGGGACAAATTAATGAGCCTGGATTTTGTTTCAACAGGAATATTGGTGTGCTCCAGGAGTGGGACAAATTAATGAGCCTGGATTTTGTTTCAACAGGAATATTGGTGTGCTTCAGGAGTGGGGACAAATTAATCAGCCTGGATTTTGTTTCAACAGGAATATTAGTGTGCTTCAGGAGTGGGACAAATTAATGAGCCGGGATTTTGTTTCAACAGGAATATTGGTGTGCTTCAGTAGAGGAACAGTTTGAGATTTGACTCTGCTTTCTCGATTCTTGTTTCGGCTCTTGTGTATCTGCATATATCGTTGATATTTTTGCTGATTTATGTGCTACAGCTGATATCAAACACATACACGAACATGGACCACAAACCAGTAGCAACTGAGTTGGACGGTCAATGATAAGTCGCAAACATTCTTGCACTGAATGGCCTTGTAAATGAAGTCGACAATCATCACAATGACGTCAAGTTGTTGTTGAATAGGATTTCGCGCTAAAACGACCGAAAACTGCTGTTAAAGTAGAACCACGAAATGCAGTATGAAGACTTACACGATGACTGTATTCTTCAGCACTCTTCCAGGAACAATCGCAATAATTGGAATTAAGATTCTCACACACGGTACATTCTCGCTCTGTGGATTCATCATCATCATCAGGTGTCCTGCCGCTTGGCGTTGGCGACCATGGACTTCCAACCATCTCTATCTCTCGTTGCCCCCAGCATCTCCCCCACCCTCCCCATCCCCAGCCACTCTGCAAGTCCGTCCAGCATTCTCTCCCTGGGTCTACCCGGTGCTCTCTTTCCCTCCAGCTTTCCCGTTGTGACCAGGTGCTCCAAATCCCCCTTCCTCATAAAATGGCCTATAAATGTTGCTTGTCTTTTCCTAATCTTCCTTATGAGTGATCTACTTGTGTCTGCCTCCATCAAGACTGT
>CM060313.1:71787290-71794790 GCA_030674185.1 Monoplex corrugatus
TGCCCCAAGAGAGCACGGAGTAGGCTTTGCAGTAGGGAACAGCCTGCTGAACATGATTGAACCAGGCAACGGCGGTTCAGAACGACTCTTGACTCTCCACCTCAACACCACCGAAGGCTATGTCACTCTCATCAGCGTTTATGCCCCAACTCTCTCCGCCTCTCCAGACACCAAGGATGAGTTCTACGAAAATCTTGCATCAACCATAAGGAACATCCTCAGGACAGAACAACTTGTTCTCCTGGGCGACTTCAACGCCAGAGTGGGTGCAGACATTGACTCATGGCCCTTCTGCCTCGGTTCCTTTGGAGTGGGGAAAATGAATGAGAATGGACAGCGACTGCTTGAGTTTTGCGCCTGCCATGAACTGTGCATCGCCAACTCCTTCTTCAAGACGAAGCCTCAGCACAAAGGCTCCTGGAGGCATCCCCGCTCAAAACATTGGCACCAACTGGATTTGATCCTAGTAAGACGTGCCGCTATCAAAAACGTTCTCCACACTCGCTCTTATCACAGCGCAGACTGCGACACAGACCACTCTCTGGTATGTTGCAAGATCAGGCTACAATCAAAGAAGTTCCACTGCTCAAAGAAACAAGGGAACCCTCGCATTGACGTCAACAAGATGTCTCAGCCAGATCTTGTAGAACAGTTCGCAGAGGCCTTTCAGAGAGAATACGATGCATTGCAGCCCAGAGACTCTGCCACTGAGAGATGGGAATCGCTACGAGACACCATGCACCGCATTGCTATGGCCACCTTTGGGAAGAAAACTGTGAAGTCCCACGACTGGTTTGAGGCCAAATCATCAGAGATGACTCCCACTGTTGAGGCCAAGCGTGCCGCACTCACCAAGTATAAGCGGTCACCCAGTGAGAAGAACCTGCAAATCCTCAGGGCTGCCAGAAGTAAGGTTCAGCTTAACGCCAGGCGCTGCGCAAACGAGTACTGGACAGAGCTCAGCGAAGAGATACAGAGTGCTGCTGAAAGAGGCAACATCCGAGGAATGTATGATGGCATCAAGAAGGCACTGGGACCAACACAGAGCAAGATCGCCCCCCTCAAATCCTCCACTGGGGAAGTAATCAGCAATCCTAGCCAACAGATGGAAAGATGGGCGGAACACTACTCCGACCTCTACTCCACACAGAACATGGTGTCCCCCTTAGCCCTCGATGCCATCAAGTGCATGCCGGTAATGGAAGAACTTGACGCAGAGCCAACTGCGGACGAACTCAGCAAGGCCATTGATAGCCTGGCATCAGGGAAGGCACCTGGCAAGGACGGAATTCCCCCAGACCTCATCAAGCACTGTAAGACTTCTCTTCTGCACCCTTTGCACGCAGTTCTCTGTCAGTGTTGGAATGAGGTAGCTGTACCACAGGACATGAGGGACGTCAAGATCGTCACCCTGTATAAAAACAAGGGCGAAAGGAGCGAGTGCAACAACTACAGAGGTATCTCGCTCCTCAACATTGTTGGCAAAGTCTATGCTCGGGTCCTCCTAATCCGCCTGCAGAAACTGGCTGAACGCGTCTACCCGGAATCACAGTGTGGTTTTCGAGCAGAGAGATCTACGGTAGACATGGTCTTCTCCCTTCGCCAAATCCAGGAGAAGAGCAGAGAGCAGCGGATGCCCCTGTATGTGGCATTCATTGACCTCACCAAGGCCTTTGACCTAGTCAGCAGAGATGGCCTTTTCAGGGCTCTCCGAAAAATCGGCTGCCCCCCCCCCCCCCCCAAACTGCACAGCTTAATTGAGTCCTTCCACTCAAACATGAAAGGGATGGTGCAGTTCAACGGAAACCTCTCCAAGCCCTTTGACGTACGCAGCGGTGTGAAACAAGGCTGCGTCCTGGCCCCAACCCTCTTTGGAATCTTCTTCGCTCTCCTCCTGAGGCATGCATTCAGCACAGCACAAGAAGGGATCCACCTGCGGACCAGATCAGATGGCAGGCTCTTCAACCTCGCCCGCCTCAGAGCAAGGACAAAGGTCCGTGAAGCCCTCATCAGAGACATGCTATTTGCCGACGATGCCGCAGTTGTGACCCACACTCAGCGGGACTTGCAGTCACTAATGGACCGCTTCTCCCAGGCCTGCAAAGATTTTGGTCTGACCATCAGTCTTAAGAAGACAAACGTCCTGGGCCAAGACACGCCATCTCCATCAGCCATCACATTGATGACTACGAGCTTGAAGCCATCCATCAATTCACATATCTTGGGTCCACCATCACCGATAACCTCTCCCTTGACACAGAGGTCGACAAGAGGATCGGGAAGGCAGCCACAACACTAGCCCGCCTCACACAAAGGGTGTGGACAAATCCCAAGCTGACCACAAAGACAAAGATGGCTGTATACAACGCCTGTGTCCTCAGCACCTTGCTGTATGGCAGCGAGGCATGGACCACGCATGCTCATCAGGAGAAAAGGCTCAATACCTTCCACCTGAGAAGCCTACGGCGCATACTTGGCATTTCCTGGCAAGACAAGGTGACCAACACCGAAGTCCTAACCTGCGCTGGCCTCCCAACCATGCATACCATGCTGAGACAGCGTCGGCTGCGCTGGTTGGGCCACGTTCGCCGCATGGAAGATGGTCGCATCCCAAAAGACATCCTTTATGGTGAGCTTGCCACAGGGCAGAGAAACATTGGCCGCCCACAGCTGAGACACAAAGACGTTTGCAAGCGTGACATGAAGGCGCTTGAGATCAACACTGAGTCCTGGGAGGACCTCGCAGACGACCGCAACAGCTGGAGAACTACTCTCAAGAAACAGCTGCGGATTGGTGAGGACAAACTGTCAGCTGCTGCAGCAGAAAAGCGAGTTCGCAGAAAAGGGATGACAGCCAACAGACCAGCATCAGCATACACATGCGACCGCTGCGACAGAGACTGCCTCTCTCGCATTGGACTGTACAGTCACAGGCGACGCTGCTTGAACCAAGCAGACAGCCCATCTAGACATTAGAACGGATGTACTTTGTCAAGGTCAGTCATGACCGAAGGAGGCCTACTACTATCCTCCAGTGACACACACAATCACCGATTCAGAGAAAGGAGGCGTGACCCTGTGAAGAAAATCGCACTGACCAAAACACGCGATGACAATGAAGAGGCGGTGGGGTGTTTCCAGCTAATATCTGTTATCATGCTGTGGACACAATGAGTCAGAATTATAGTGCTGTGGATATGTATTGTAGTCACCACACGACTTCAACACAAACAGGCCCTCGAAATGTCGAGTCCCGATTTGTACAGCCAGAAACTTTTGAATGTAGAACTATTGGTACTTTTCATATATATTGCCAGAAACTTGAATAGAGAACTATTGGTACTGTTCATATATATTGCCAGACACTTGAATAGGGAACTATTGGTACTGTTCATACATATTGCCAGACACTTGAATAGAGAACTATTGGTACTGTTCATACATATTGCCAGACACTTGAATAGAGAACTATTGGTATTGTTTATACATATTGCCAGACACTTGAATAGAGAACTATTGGTACTGTTCATATATATTGCCAGACACTTGAATAGAGAACTATTGGTATTGTTCATATATGTTGCCAGACACTTGAATAGAGAACTATTGGTACTGTTCATATATATTGCCAGACACTTGAAAGGGAACTACTGGTACTGTTCATACATATTGCCAGAAACTTGAATAGAGAATTATTGGTACTGTTCATATATATATTGCATATATTAACCCTTTGACTCCCGCACCCTGTCCACCAGCTGCAAAAACTAAATCCTTTGACTCCTTCATCCTATCCACCAGCTTCCTGCAGGAAGCTGGTGGATAGGTTGAGAGAGTCAAAGGATTACGTGTTTGTTTTGTCGTCATGGCTGACAACGCAGGATGCTGGTGGACAGGGTGCGGGAGTCAAAGGGTTAATAACTAATATCAAATTACTACCAGTCAACGTGGCCAGGTGGTTAGCGCAACTGGCTACTGACTGGAAGGTCCTCGGTTCAAAATAACAGTATTCAGAAAGTTTTGACTCAGACAGATGTCTACCCAGACTTGGGCACGTCATTGGCTAGTTGGACAGACTGGGTTTCATCCATTTGATGGATTCGTCACTGAGGATGTTATCCAAAGTTCTTGACCGACACCGCAGGTGCCTGTGTCTCTCGATCACTTATCTCCCCATAATACTCCAGCTCCGTGATTCAAATATACCCCCAGCTGACTGTGTGGAATTATCTCCCCATAATACTCCTGCTCCATGTGATTCAAACTTACACCCAGCTGACTGTGTGGAATTATCTCCCCATAATACTCCTGCTCCATGTGATTCAAATATACCCCCAGCTGACTATGTGGAATTATCTCCCCATAATACTCCAGCTCCACATGATTCAAATATACCCCCAGCTGACTGTGTGGAACTATCTCCCCATAATACTCCAGCTCCACATGATTCAAATATACCCCCAGCTGACTGCATGGAACTATCTCCCCATAATACTCCAGCTCAATGTGACACACACACCTATGATTCACCACCACGGCCCAGTGATTGGGCTGGGAAAAAAACAGTCACGGGTGAACTAGTCCCTACATTGCCACTAAAAACCAGCCCTGGAGTTCATTAAAGACAACTCGTCTGTCGCCTTCACAGTCAAATCAATTGACCGTATCCCTCATGCCCCAACAAACCCGAAAGCAAACGAAGCCATGATAATGACATAAAGAGAAACAGCAGGCGTATTCCGTTACCTGCATCAGACGATCCAGTACGATGATAGTTTCTATTCCTTGAAAAAAAAAAAGTCTACGCCTTCTACAAAGTTGCTATACTTTCAAAACAGATCGTTATTTGATCATTTTTTTTTTTTCAATCTGTAGAGTGACTATGCCTTCAAAACATTGTTTTCCAAATATGAAAATCCCGCCTATATAATTGTCTTCTTCTTCTTCTTCCTTTTCTTCTTCTTCTTCTTCTTCTTCTTCATCATCATCATCTTCTTCTTCTTGTTCTTCTTGTTGTTGTTGTTCTTCTTCTTGTTCTTCCTCTTGTTCTTCTTGTTCTTCTTTCTTTCTTTCTTTCTTTCTTTCTTCTTCTTCTTCTTCCTTCTTCTTCCTTCTTCCTTCTTCTTCTTCCTTCTTCTTTTTCTTCTTCTTCTTCTTCCTTCTTTCTTCTTTCTTTCTCTTTCTTTTCTTTCTTTCTTTCTTTCTTTCTTCTTCTTCTTTCTCTTTTCTCTCTCTCTCTCTCTCTCTCTCTCTCTCATCTCTCTCTCTCTCCTGTGTTTTTTCCTTTTGTTTTAAGATGCAGCACTTTCCATGCTCTCAAGCTGATAAAAGTCGATAATCTATTGCACCATTACTCTACTGTCGGTAGAAGAAAAATATATTAAGCAATAGATGACCACATCAGTTTTTCCCAATGTTCGACCCATGTGGCGCAGTCACAAGACTTGATACATTCAAAGATCCTACTTTCATTCACAGTTAACACGACTCATCTGGTCCAGATTTGACAAAGATCCGTCATTGATAAAGAGAGTGATGTCGGATCTCCCTGTCGTCAACCTCGTTTTATTTAAAACAATGTTGATGCCAGAACATTAACTTGGCACTGTTATTAATCTTTCTAACTGTTGCCAAATACGTGTGTCCGTCCGTCCATCTTTTAGTAGGCCCTGCCATGATAGAATACATGAATTATGCCTTTAAAGGTGTATACGAATTTTCAATCTAGAGAATCAGACACTTTTTAAATACTTACATTATTTATTTTCAAATGACTGAGAACAAAAACAAAAACAAAACAAAGAGAGACAGACAGACAGACAGAGACAAAGAGGTAGATAGATGGATAGATAGATAGATAGATAGATAGATAGATAGATAGATAGATAGATAGATAGATAGATAGATACATAGATAGATAGATAGATAGATAGATAGATAGATAGATAGATACATAGATAGATAGATATAGAAAGAGGGGCAGACAGACAGACAGCGACGGACAGAGAGAGACAGAGAGAGACAGACAGACACAGACAAAGACACAGACAGAGATAGAGAGACAGAGAGAGATAGAGAGAGCGCGTCCGAGAGACAGAGACGGACAGACAGAGAGAGAGAGAGAGAGAGAGAGGGAGAGAGAGAGAACGACAGAGAGCGACAGAGAGACAGAGACGGACAGACAGAGAGAGAGAGAGAGAGAGAGAGAGGGGGGGGGGAGAGAGAGAGAACGACAGAGAGAAAGCGACAGAGAGACAGAGACGGACAGAGAGACAGGGACAGGGACAGAGAGACAGAGATAGAAACGGACACAGAGACAGAGACGAACAGAGAGAGAGAGAAAGAGAGACAGAGAGAGGGAGAGAGAGAGAGAGAGAGAGAGAGAGAGACAGACAGACAGAAACAGAGACAGAGAGAGAAAGAGAGAGAAAATATCAGTCCACAACAATACCCTCTTCTTCAATCTCAAGCCAACGAACGAGAAACACAAACACAGTTTGTATACGAGCTGACCACTATAAGTTTTTGCATGTCGTCAACATGACATTCTTTTTTTGTTTTTAACCCTTTCACTTCCACACCCTATCCACAAGCTGCAAAAACTTGACCCTTTCACTCCCTCACCCTATCCACCAGCTTCCTGCAGGAAGCTGGTGGATAGGGTGAGGGAGTGAAAGGGTCAAGTTTTCGCTTTGCTGTCATGGCTGACAATGTGGGATGCTGGCAGATAGGGTGAGGGAGTCAAAGGGTTAACTTTCAGAATTCCGATTTTTCTTTTCAGATGCATGTATGCACGTTGTTTGGCCCGCACTGTGCAGGCTGTCTAATGCTGCACAGTCTGCATACTCCGTCTTGGTGGGCGTCCATGCTGGATGTTTTGTTTCCACAAATCACGGGACAATGACTTCATAGCATCTTTAAGTGCATATTTAATATCAACCAAAGGACATAACTCTTGAGAGTCACGTAGGAATTATCTCCCATGTTGTGGAACTTCTCAAATCTAACATAGTTTGCGCTTCCCATTCAGCTAGCATAGAAGCAAATACAAAGCACAAAAACTGTAAGCTCAGAACACTCCTCTTTAATGTTTGTTAGCGTACAAACAAAGGGGGTTTAGACACTGACAGGTTTGTACACATATTGGTCTGGAAGATCGAGAAAATGTCCGTTCTTTATTCATCATTTTTCTTTTGTTCTACTGTGTTCTGGTTTGGATTTTTTTCACGCTGACCGGCAATCATTTTAATTGATATGCTTCTAAGAAGAATGTTGAGAGTTCCATGGACAGCAAAGAAAACAAACGAGACAGTCTTGATGGAGGCAGACACAAGAAGATCATTCATAAGGAAGATTAGGAAAAGACAAGCAACATTTACAGGCCATTTTACGAGGAAAGGGGAATTGGAGCACCTGGTCACAACGGGAAAGCTGGAGGGAAAGAGAGCACCAGGTAGACCCAGGGAGAAGATACTGGACGGACTTGCAGAGTAGCTGGGG
>CM060313.1:71799790-71827290 GCA_030674185.1 Monoplex corrugatus
AACCTCCAGGATCCAAAAAGTGGATCAGCGCCAAAGTAGACCAACAGGTGAACATCCGGTCATACAACATTCGCACAGAGGATGGACGTCAGTACAGAAGGAATCGTCGTCAGCTACGAGACACAACAAAAACGGAGCTTCAGCAGACAATCAACCCTCAACGACTTGTCCAGAGAAGGATGATTTCTGGAAGACATCAGGAAAGCGACACATCAGGCAAGCACCAGCAAATCATCATTCCATCAAAACAGATGCTGGAAGATAACAAGAAAACTGGAACTGGAACAGATGTCAGGACGCCAGCATCGTCTGTCCGTGAGAACTCATCTGAACAGTCACCAGTCATCAAAATGTCTGAGACAACCAGCATCAAGGAGCCAGATGAAGTTGCCAAACAAACAAGGACAGGACAACCCGAACCAGTTAGTTCTCCTTACAGAACAAGATCTGGAAGACAAAGCAAAAGGCCAGATTTCCTGAAATATGAATGAAACTGAAGACTCTACCACAATCAGATAAACTGAAAGCATTGCGAAATATGGACATGATGATGATGGATAGTATTATATGATCAGAGATAAAATGAGGTGAATGGATGATTGGGCCCTGTGCGTGAGAGAAAGAATGAGTGTTTGTTAAGTTAATGCTGTGATAAAGGTAGGAAACACATTTATTTCGTATGGACTGAAAGATAGGAAAAATAATTCATTTTGTTTCTTTAAAGAAAGGGAGATGTGACGTGTGTGGACAGTAAAACAGCGTGCGGATAACAGCACGGCATGATATTCGTTTAAATGATAACTGATTGCTGTTCACTGTGATATGTATATATACTGTAGTCAGTTGAGAATCAGACAGCGAGGAGTAAAGACGTAGAAGCATTGCCCTGTCTTCCGAGTTGGCTGTAGAAAGAACGAAATACAGCCGTTCGATGTCTATGTCTTTCAAAGAGCAATCCAAATTCCTATTTTATAGGCTACATAAGAACCCTATAACAATCTGTTATCCGAAACATGCCAAAGAGCAGTCAATTTTAAATCAGCAAAATTTGGAGAGGAAAAAGTAGAGAAAAAAAAAAAGAAAGAACACCCAAACTCAAACTTGACACTTCTCCAAACAGAAGTATCTTTGCAAATAAACATTCAGCCACTTTCCAGACAACATGTCAATTTCTTGCATATAGATGGGAGAGGAACGACCAAAACGTATCTTTTTCCAAATGCTGTATCTTGCAAATAAACCTTTCTGAATGATAAAATTGTATATATCCAGTTTTATAAAACATATTTTTAAAGCCTTGAATGCTGTATAAACATTCTATTAGTTCACGTTACTGCCTGTCAAAGTTCCAGAGTCCACAACGAGAGAGATAGATAGGTGGGGGGGGGGGGGGGGGGGGAGAGAGAGAGAGAGAGACAGAGAGAGAGAAGAGAAAGAGAGAGAGACAGATATATAGACAGACACACAAACAGAAAGACTGAGAGGAAGACAGAGACAGAGAGACAGAGAGAGAGACAGACAGAGAGAGAGAGAGAGACAGACAGACAGAGACAGAGAGAGAGAGGAGGGAGAGAGAGAGAGAAAGAGAGAGAGAGAGACAGACACACAAACGGAGAGACAGAGAGGGAGACAGAGACAGAGAGAGACAGAGAGAGACAGACAGAGACAGAGAGACAGACAGACAGACAGACAGAAGAGGGGAGGGGAATGGGGTTTGGCGAGTTCACCGAGGACATTTTGTGACGTGTTTTTGAAGTTCTTTTGTCATTGCAGTTTTCAATGTGAAATAAAGAGAAAAAGAACGGATGAAATGGTCTGCTGAGTCAGTGTAGACAGCTGGGTCATTTCGTCACTTACATGTAGTTTGATCTCACTCAGGCTTATAAATAAACTGGCTGTTTATTTTTTCTTATCATAAACTCGTGAATAAACTGGCACTTTCTTTTTCCTTATCATAAACTCGTAGATAAACTGACACTTTCTTTCTCCTTATCATGAACTCGTAGATTAAGCATTGCTGTATGAATCTGACTTGCTCTCTCTCTCTTCCCTCTCTCTCTCTCTGCCTTCATGTGTTTGTCGTGAAAACTCAAAAACGATATGACAAACAACAATTTTTCCTTACTATTATTTGATGTATATTACACATATATTACATGAATTACAGACAAGGCGTTAAGCTGATGTCCTGCTTACAGCAAGCTTCTAGCGCATGTAAAAGATCCCATGACAACTCAAGTTATCCCTGGCAAAATTCTGTAGAACAATCTACTTTCACAACACACACTGAGGAAAATATAACAGAAAAAAGTGGTGCAGTACAGTGGCAACATGCTTGTATTGACTCCATGGAATGCATTTACTTTGTCATGCGTGTGTGTGTGCGTGCGGGTGTGTGTATGTGTGCGTGTGTGTGTGTGTGTGTGTGTGTGTGGGTGAGGGGGTCGGCTGTTGCTTGTGTATGTGTTTCTGTCGGCTGACTTAAAAAGTCTAACCTTGTCCTCTTAGTCTACATACTCATTTTAATTTTAATGTGCATATCGCATTGCATCTTTAATCAAATTTTTCTATACCTACCAATGTTGTTTTTCAATGAGTATTGCCCTTTTTGTCCATTGTTAAAAGTCCTAACCAAGGCATCTGATTCTTATGATGTGCTTTTTTAACCGTACATTTTTAGAATTAGTCATAATCTTTGATTTTGTGTTCGACAAAGAGGGAGGGGGAGAGAGATGAGAGGAAGAAGAGGGTGAGAGAGAGGTGAAAGAGAGAGTGAGAGAGAGTAAGAGCATGTGTGTACATTTGTTTATGCGTTCTTGTTCCTGTATGTATTTTAATGCGAATGCCAAAACAATTTCCCATTGTGATGTTCTGGGCTAAATAAAATCTTGTATCTTGTAGTCTATCTTGTATACATGTACTAATGGAAACGTGGAGGTTTGAGAAGGAGGCAACATACACAGATACATGCACTAGTGTCCGACTCAAAGCAATTTTACTTCAAGTGTAGCTGTCCATGGTTCCCACATGATCTGCATGTGAGTCACCCTGACCTATTAATGGTCCTGCTATTTACTGAGCGCTATTACTGTTGTTTTCGTTTGAGGTCCAGCCGACTGTGTTGAGCCATATCAGGGCAATAACCATTTCAAAACATACACAATACTTAACAGGTCAAAAAAAAAAAAAAAGGAAAAGAAAATATAAGTACACATATCAATGCATTTAGGCACATGATCTAAGGAGATGCCCCTGGCACTGACCACTGTCTAATTTATTCCACAGGGGATATAAAAAACATACCTGAATACAAATGTAACCCTTTGACTCCCACGCCCTGTCCACCAGCATACCTGCATTGCCAACCATGCTTGCAAAGCAGAAACTTAACCCTTTGATCCCTTCACCCTATCCACCAGCTGGTGATATTGTGAGGGAGTCAAAGGGTTAAGTTTTTGCAGTTGGTGGATTGGGTGCAGGAGTCAAAGGGTTAAACATAACCAAGGACTCTAAAACATATAAAAACGGGCCTAAATTACCTAAAACTGCTTCCGCATATTTCATTTCCCCACAGCCAAAAATGCACAAAATACATGTACCCAATTATCAATCCTAAGAGAAAGTATGTAAGACTTTATCAAACACATACAGGTGAATGGACCAGCAAGGCAGATAATCATAGGATGATATGACAGAAAGCAAGGGAGGAAAAAAGAAACAAAGACAGAAAAGAGGGGATTTCTAGCACAGAATGTCCAGAAGAAGGAGATACTATTTATACTGAAAGAGCACCCAGCATCCCTACGGGGATAGTGATCCATCCTGACCAATGACCAGTTAGTAGTCCTGCTGCTCACTGAGTGTTAAGTAGTTCTGGTTTTCATTTATGAACCAATATATTACACTTGGGTTTTAAATTTGTTTCTGTTGCGCGTATATGTGCGATGTACATGACACTAAACATGTTTTTTTTCATGTTTTACATTGTTTTTGGTAGAACTTATTAGTTTGCATGTAGATGTATATGCAATGTACATTACACTTAATCGTGTTTTTCTTAATGTTTTATACTGTTTTTGGCAGAAGTTGTTTGCTTGCATGTTTGTTTTACATGTAATTACACAATAACATGTAATTACACAACTGTTCACACTATCAAACAAGCATATACAGACTAACACCAATATTCACACTATCAGACAAGCATATACAGACTTACACCAATATTCACACTATCAGACAATTCACACTATCAGACAAGCATATACAGACTTACACCAATATTCACACTATCAGACAATTCACACTATCAGACAAGCATATACAGGCTAACACCAATATTCAGTTTCATACATTCATTTAATACCATGGAAGGAAATTAATGTCTTTAATGAACAGTCTATGTATGTATCCAGCAATTATCTGTATATGCACCACCCAAGCAAATTATTTACCCACGGCTAAACCTACGTCCCAGCCATCTACAAGTGGTTCATTTCACTGGTGTGTTTCACCATTCAACACAGATACACAACAACATCCCCACTCCCCCACGAACCCACACAGAAAAAATATCATGCTCAAAACACAAAACAAACTGTTCGATCAATTTTAAAGACGCACCTACCCTTACCTCCATCCCTTCCCCTCCCCCCTCAAAAATATACTAATCAGGATCTAACATCAAACCTAACACAATATCTAATTGTACCAACAACACACATATCAGAAACTGAATTATATTCACAGATCGAAATGTAAGCAATAACATTTAACTAAAGCATTGAAAAAAAATCCATACTGAATTTAGGCTGTAGGCCTACCAGAATTCAGCTGAAGTCAAACATCACAATTCATTCAGTAAGACTGGTCACAACAACCTCATCTGATCAAATACATGTACTTATTCTCATAATGATGGAGAAAGTCTGAATGTCAAAAGGTAACCCATGCACGTACAGTTATGCAAGTTCGTTAACAAGCAAGCTCAAACTTTAAAATAATCCATATGAATGATTGTTAAGGTGTCCTGCACCAGAATCAAAGTACTTTTTAGTAAACACAACACAGACCATCAATACACCTGACAAAAAAATTTTATCATCAGATGTTCCAAGTTATCATTTGATGTTTCAAGTGTCCAAGCAATAAGAATGGTCAGTAAACCAACTGTCAAAACACAAAAAGGAAAAACAAGCTTTCCGACCTGCTTGAAAATATGCAATCAAAGGTGATCAAGGATAAAACTTGAGAAAGAAAGGGGAGTGAATTCGATCAGCATGTCAGTTGTACACTTTTTTAAAATTTTGATTTATAATTCATGCATCAGAATGTTTACAACCATTACAATTACGCACAAAGTAACCTGTATTATATTTTCCAACAGTCATTTTCTACATTAACTCAAGAGAAAACAATTTTTATAGAGGAGCACAACTGACAAGACTGAATTCTGTCACAATTTAAAACCACTTTAACAATCTAACAGCTGTAATAATAAATTTAAATCCAAAAACACAATACATCACTTCAACTCTGTTTATACAGGATATTTCAAAGCAAGCATTTCAAGCCTAATTTAATGTTCAACTTCGCAGACATAATGGAAAACAGCAGTTTGTACATCCCCTCAAAGCTCACAACAAACTGGCCAGCATGGTTGAAAATGTAAGATCTTATACTTCCAGACCTATCTTCAAACAAACATGATAGCCTGTTATCTTTCGCGTCTGTCTAAAGTTAAGTATAACATTCACCTTGCAATCTGCCGGCATGAGTATGAATCATGACCAGGAAACTCTGTATATATGAGCGGCTTCCAGCTACCCGAAGGATGGGTGCCTGGTTTTCCTCGAAGAGACGGAAGGTAAAGCAGCATGGGAGAGGAGATGGACACCAATCTCAATGCTGGCCCCCCAAGGAAAAGTTGAGATATCTACCTCCTCAATCCCCTCAACCTCAGGATTATGGGACAATCTTTTACCCTTACATTATACGAACCAGAAGAACAAGAAAACCAATGTAAGCACATATCCAACGAGACAAAACAAAACAAGCGCAAATTTTCGACCAACTAGCCTTTGTCAAGCGCGAACGCACGGTCACAAACAGATCACAGACACCAAACAATGGATAATAAAAACGGGACTAAAAACTTCCCTGCCGCCTCGTCCAGTGGGTATTCCCAGTGGGTATTCTTACCCACTGGACGAGGCGCAGGGAAGTTTTTAGTCCCGTTTACCCACTGGACGAGGCGGCAGGGAAGTTTTTAGTCCCGTTTTTATTATCCATTGTTTGGTGTCTGTGATCTGTTTGTGACCGTGCGTTCGCGCTTGACAAAGGCTAGTTGGTCGAAAATTTGCGCTTGTTTTGTTTTGTCTCGTTGGATACGCGCTTACATTGGTTTTCTTGTTCTTCTGGTTCGTGTTTGCTTGGGCGTGGGCAGTCAAACTTGTTTTGGACTTTACATTATAATTAGGAAAACTTTCTAGAGTTGTGTACGACATTTACATTTCTTCCTTACCAAATTTTGCAGTAGGAGCCTTGCATCAAGCTTTGGAAAAACAACACTTTTTGACAAAATCGGTTCAAAACATGCAATTTAAATTTATTTTAAATTTAAAACACTGGAGAAGCACAACATGGATCTGGACAAGGATCTATCCAGAAAAAAATGTTTGGCATGAGAAACTATCCTCATAATACAGTTTTAGGAACAAGAAGCTCTGCTGAAAACGAACTACTTCAATATTTACAGAAACATTGACAATACAAACTACAATCCCATTTTGAAAGATGGAATATCAGCATGATGTTTGTGAATGAAAAGTATCTCTATCAGATGAAGTTTTGAAAAGATTCCATGAGTGATTATAAACGTTCACTTCAATCCCACAATCAAAATTCACTGGAAAAAAAAGACTCCAGTCATTGTTCAGTCTTTAAGCTAGGGCGAACAACTGTGGTGGCAGTCTATACACAAAACACTAGTTTAAAATTACACTGGTTTTTATATGATCACAAGTTTGTACATACACTGTCTTCATGGTAATCCAGCACAACTTAACTCCATTTGTAATAGTACCATCATCATTTCATACATCTCACATAGAGACAAAAATATGGTTAGAAACAAACTGTACAGTCAAAATCAGACTCAAAATGGTGACTCAAATCCCCTTCTCTTCCATCTTCCCACACTCTCACTTACTGGCACAATGCACTAATCCACTAAAACCAAATCTACATTTTACACACACAATCATCACAGACGACAGAATGACTGGAATATCCACTTCCCAATCTCCTCCCCTCACAAAAACATAACTACCATCTCCTTCTGACCAACACCACAAAACATCCAAACGCCACCCCTCTTCCCCACCCCCAAGGAAACTAACCAGCATCAACAGTCACACACACATTAACCAGTAAGAACACCAGTAACACCAACAGTAACACTCATGAATACAAAACACACACTTATCAATAAGAACACCAACAAAAAATCCACACAGACAACGGTGAAGCTTAAGTAGCAACTGCAATCTGCAGGACAAACAGAAGAGGGCCATCAGTTATTGCTCAGTTCAATCTGTAATACGTTGTTTCTCAAGCATTTTTAAACATGTCACCTGCTTCTTCTGCTTTTGTGTCACTTACTATAGTACCATTTGTACTGCGACCGTTCAACATGATAAACACGAAATTTAGATTTCTGATTTTGTTCTGTGCTGAATGATGAAATTAGATGTACCAGCATTCTTGCCTGAAGACTTAAATACTATACTTGAAAACTGACAATTTAAGAACTGACACCACAAACTCTGCTGTTCACAATTTTATAACTCAAATTTGATTTCCGATTTCAGCAGAATCATTGCTTTTTTCTGTAGTATGCAGATGACATATTACAAAAATATCTGCTTTGGACCATACAATGTGAGTCAGCTACAATTTTTATTTTGCACTGTATGCTGGCAATTTACCTTTAGTTTCTCCTAGCCAAATTACACCACTAAGCATGACAAATTCAATTAATGCAAACACTCACCTATACAAATGAACATTTTCATGGCTGAGTAAAATTTAACTGCACAAACATAAGCATTCAAATTTAGTGTTGAAGTTTTCATGCAGAATTAAAATGTTCACAACGATACTGACAGACATCCTGCTGAATGACTGATGTCAGGTGTTTCAATAAACATTGTTTCTAAGATGCGAATGTTCCTTTTGTCACAAGATGGAAGAAAAAACAATATTTCAAATATAAGTTCATACCATATGCATAAACTGTTTCTAACTGAAAACTGTCATTATGATTACTGGCCATGATAGAGCTGTCCAACCAACTAATAGCAAACACCTTCTGGTTCATACCAATCTATCAAATTAACAGCCAACCACACATCTAGCGCAAGGAAAACTTCTACTGACTGTGGCTTCTTTCTGCTCACTTTTTCTAATCCACCACATTTTCCATAATCACAGATGTATGAGAAAAGAGAAAACTGAAAACTTCACGGATCATGCCATCATCCTGACACAGGATAAAACAACAGCAGTGAAGCAACATCACCAGAGTAATGTTGGGAAGACAGATTCAACACACACGGTAACCACACTGAAATTCTAAAGCTCGTGTTCGTATTCCGTATAATAGATTCATTGCCAAGACCAAATAAAAAGGAACATGATGGGCATGTAAGGAAACAATGATCAGTCTATTGACTTTTTTCTCTCTGGAAATTCATCTGTTGGAATGTTGCCTTCACCTCAGTTATCTCACCAGCAGACTATAAAATTTTGATCAGAAGAATTCCAACACATTCAACTAATTTCAAGCTAACAAAAGGAAAAAAAAATGTAATATAAATCTTTCCTTCAGTAAATCTGCGGATTCAGTATAATCTTTAGAAGGAATATCAATTCATACATCATAACAGCATGATACAATGCAAAGTGTTCTTCATTATTGTTTCATTGCAGCCTAGTCCTGGGAAAGACTTGCCTCCAACATGGTAGTGGGGCGACCATCCCCAACCAAGTGGATTACAGGTAGCGGATGGTCTCTAGATACCAAGGTTAGCTGTGAAATATGCCAGGCTTTCTTTGGTTGAATGTGCCATCTTGTACTGACTGGCATTTAGTTTCTGTCAAGATGGAACAAGATGGTATTTGGCAAGGCCATGCTAACAAAATACTCTATATGTCCTATGATATAGCCCGCATGCGGAAAAAGGCCACCTTCAATCCCAGCCCCCTGCGCTCACACAGGTCAAGTCTGCCTTTTGGCCATGAATTAAGGGTAGGTAACCCTGCAGAAAACCTAGACGGCTGAAGCTGGAGATACCAGGCCTGCAGGCATCTTCTGACAACTACAGACACCATGTAATGTAACACAAATGTCTACACAGTCATCTACACCAGATGAGAATGGTGCTCACCCACTGCCAAAGATGGCCTGATTACCTAGACCATAAACGAAGGTCAGGATGAAGAATTGCAGCCTGGTCTGAACGAAGCATAAATCCTGCATTCCAGCCCACATGCTCAAGTTTGAGACTGGTTAGTGGCACGCAAAAAATGTGCACCTGTCTGTCTCCCTGTCTTTATATTGTTACCACAGCAGGAATACCTTGCTGGGAAGTTAAAGCAGCAGGTACACATGAGCATTTCTTTCATAAAATGGCTGAGAGTGGGGAGTCACCTCTTTCCAAAGATATACACCTTAACAAAGACAATTCATACATCCAAGCTATGATTATTTAATGTATCCAGCAGCAGAACAAACGGATTCAGACACACACCAATGAATTATGATTCTATTCCTCTTCATTTCAAGATTTTGTGTACGAGTTTTCTTTTTTGTTTCATCTTCTTTCAATACCACTCAAGCAGATAAATCATTAAATATTCAATGATTACTACATGGTGAATGATTGCTGTATATCTACCATCTGCCAATGAAACATTTAAATTTCACATAACACAAGGGGGGCATGAAGGAAGCAGGCAAAGCACAGGTATTTCAAACCATTTTATCAGACAATGAAATTCAAAAAATCATGTGTAATGCACGAAACAACTATGTCTAACATCATTCATGTTTAAAGAAAAGATACCACAAAAGTAGACAACAGTCAAACAATACTGGGCAGCATTTTTCTTCAGTTTCGAGCATTCTTTAACATGTTGACCATAATCTTGAAGCTAACTCAAACAATAAATTTTCTGAAAATGCTGGACCCATTTCCCAATTTACTCAGTCAAGATTGATCACTGGACAGCTAGGGCATACCATTACTTATTACACACGCATGCACACAGACACACACATCATGGAATATATGGATTATTTTCTCATACCACGTCTGCTTTCTTCCCTTCCAAAATAAAGATAACTTTACAAAAAATACATAATAAACGAATAAATACATAAATAAATAAACAAATGTAATAAAACAAATATTGAATGTCAGCTTAGTGGTGGATGGAAAGAATCATAAACCAGGCAAGTATGACATACATAAATTAGGTGATCCAACACCAATTTCTACAAGTATATGCCTTCCGTTCCAAACTTTCTTTTTCATGCATGCCATGATGTACAGATCACATTTTTCTTCACAACTCAAAACAACAAACAAACAAGAACAAGTCACTCGCCTGCAAATATTGCACAATTTGCTTACCATCACTGTGAAAATCCAATTTCGTAACCATGTAAATTCATGAACATATTGGTATATCAGAATACATAACGCATTACTTTCTGTATATTCTTGTATTGGTTTGTTTTTCTTTTTAGTACTTTTATCATAAAAGAAAACTAAGTAATGTGTCTGCGTGGAGAATAAAAGATTTCTTTCGCAAAATTATCAAACTTTCTTCATTTATATTATCCCCATTCTCAACACTTTCCATGGAAAAAGAAACAGGGAAAGGAGAAAAGAGAGGGGGTTGTGGTGGTGAAGAATAATAAAAGAAGAAAAAGAAAAGCACAGAAAATAAACCCATAATACAGAAATGAAACAATTAATAACTTAAAAACAATTTTAACTGGAATGTTACCGCATGGTACACTGATCCAGCACATTAAGGACTGAACAGCACAGATATCTGAAATACTTAAACTGGATCTTCAATTATGGTCACAGTAACCATGTCACAAATAAATGCGTCTTTTGTCTTTGTTACAAGGTTTTAAACAGGAAACAGGAACACGTACACTGCCAGTCAATCTTCGTAATCAACTTTTCCATAGCACTTATGCTTGTGATCATCACTTGCAAATCTGTTTATACAAGGACATGCATAAAAACAACAACAACAAACCACCCTGACCACTGAAAAGTGTAATATTTACATACCAAACTTGCAAATTTAACTTTCAAAGATCCGATCATTAAATTAAGTACCTGATTCACCAAGTAATAATTTTATAAATTCTCTTGTTTACTAAGCTTAGTCACAGGCCTTTCAATTCAGTCGTAGCCATCTAAAAGTCAACAATGATCAACATTCCACATGGACTAAATATGGTTTTCGGACAAATTGGCTGATCTTTGACACTTGTTTAATCAAAAAGAACGTTTTAGACACTTGTTTATCTAAAAATAATATGCATACATTTGTGAGACAAAAAATCCTAAATACTACCAAACAAAAACAACCAAAATAAACACAATAACAAAGAAAGTAAAGAATAGCACTGATCACAACTTTACAACAACAAAAAAACTATGGCCAAATGCTTCGTGCACTAAGCCAGAAAATGTTTATTAAGGTAATCTGTAAACCAGTTAAGAGAACGAGCTTCTCGGAACAAAACCAAATAAACATTTCACCAAACCTATCGTATAAATGTGTGTGATGCTGCTGATATAATTTCACACATGCGTATGAAGTTTCTAAAAACAAAAAAGTCAAACCCACAATCACAAAGACTAGTTGCACTCATTCCAATCACAAAAGCAGCACATTTCACTCATTACTGTAAATTCTACATCAATCAAATTTGAAAATATAGATTGACAATTGTTCTGCCACACTTTTTTAAATAGCAAGAATTCCCTTATTGAAGTTTGTGGAAGGTCAAGAGGGTACCATTCAGTGACTTCATGAAACCTTCTTCACAGTCTTTTGTTTCCTAAATGTTACGTGTATCTTATTGACTAAAATATTTCCTGATGATTAAATTCTAAGGTACACTGAAGAAAGCCTTAGTCTTTAATTGTTTTAAACAAAGCTCTGAATAAAGAAAGAAAGGAGTTATGGTCAAAATTTCCTCTGTTAACTCTGTGCAAAAATTACTACAGACCCAATATTGTCAGGTACACCTGTTAACTCTGTGCAGAAATTAATACAGACCCAATTTTGTCAGCTACACCTATCAACTCTGTGCAGAAATTATACAGACCCAATTTTGTCAGGTACACACGTTAACTCTGTGCAGAAATTATACAGACCCAATTCTATCAGGTACACCTGTTAACTCTGTGCAGAAATTAATACAGACCCAATTTTGTCAGGTACACCTGTTAACTCTGTGCTGAAATTATACAGACCCAATTTTGTCAGGTACACCTGTTTACTCTGTGCAGAAATTATACAGACCCAATTCTGTCAGGTACACCTGTTAACTCTGTGCAGAAATTAGTACAGACCCAATTTTGTCAGGTACACCTGTTAACTTTGTGCAAAAATTAGTACAGACCCAATTTCGTCAGCTACACCTGTTAACTCTGTGCAGAAATTAATACAGACCCAATTTTGTCAGGTACACCTGTTTACTCTGTGCAGAAATTATACAGACCCAATTCTATCAGGTATACCTGTTAACTCTGTGCAGAAATTAATACAGACCCAATTTTGTCAGGTACACCTGTTAACTCTGTGCTGAAATTATACAGACCCAATTTTGTCAGGTACACCTGTTAACTCTGTGCTGAAATTATACAGACCCAATTTTGTCAGGTACACCTGTTTACTCTGTGCAGAAATTATACAGACCCAATTCTGTCAGGTACACCTGTTAACTCTGTGCAGAAATTAATACAGACCCAATTTTGTCAGGTACACCTGTTTACTCTGTGCAGAAATTATACAGACCCAATTCTATCAGGTATACCTGTTAACTCTGTGCAGAAATTAATACAGACCCAATTTTGTCAGGTACACCTGTTAACTCTGTGCTGAAATTATACAGACCCAATTTTGTCAGGTACACCTGTTAACTCTGTGCTGAAATTATACAGACCCAATTTTGTCAGGTACACCTGTTTACTCTGTGCAGAAATTATACAGACCCAATTTTGTCAGGTAAACCTGTTAACTCTGTGCAGAAATTAGTACAGACCCAATTTTGTCAGGTACACCTGTTAACTCTGTGCAGAAATTAGTACAGACCCAATTTCATCAGGCACACCTGTTAACTCTGTGCAGACATTAATACAGACCCAATATTGTCAGGTACACCAGTTAACTATGTGCAGAAATTACTACAGACCCAATTTTGTCAGGTATACCTGTTAACTCTGTGCAGAAATTACTACAGTCTACAGACCCAATTTTGTCACATACACCTGTTAACTCTGTGCAGAAATTACTACAGACCCAATTCTGTCAGGTATACCAACATATATCAATTCCAATTGCTGCTGTCAAAAAGAACAAAGAAAACACGCTAATAAAGCAGGTAAACAAATGCAGACACAAGTAAATAAAATCAAAGGTCTCTCTGATATAAGCTTCTTTCCAGGCATCTTGCTCAAATTCATCAAGCTTTTCAACTCAAAGAAACAATTGTTAAAAATAAATAACAATGAGAATAATAATAATATTCATCATCATCATCATCATCATCATCACATCATCATCATCATCATCATTACACTGCTTAAAAGAAAACATATACATAACATTCTAATGAAACCGAGTGAAATGAAATGGATGAATTTATCCCAAACAGGACATCAGTCTCACCATACTGACATGAAATAACGAGCAGACTTAGCCTTTCATTTTTTTCTTCCTAGCTAGACTTCTTCCCCTTGGAAGCGGACCCAGAATCTAGATCCAGCGTCTGCCATTCGTCATCCTCGTCAGCCCACACATCATTGTCCCAGCCAGAGTTGGCGTTGCCGTTAGCCGCTCCTGTGTCATCGATCCCCAAGTCTAACAGGTTTCCAACTAGCGGCTCTTTCTGCTTGCCAGGGGAGGTAAACCCACTGTCCCACTTCGCATCATTCCAGTCGTCACCCTTGGATGTGGAGGATTTCGTTTTGGAGCCTGAGGACGGTCTCTTGGTCTCCTTGCCTGTGGCTTTCTTGGCGGAGGGCTTCTCCTTGTTGAGCATGCCTTTGAAGGGTGAGTCTTCATTCAGCCACGCCTCCAGGTCATCATCATTTCCGGCGGACCATTCGCTGGCGTCGTTAGCTTTGGTCTGTTTGGAAGACTTGATGCTGTTGCTGTCATCCTGCCCCCATTCTCCTCCACCCCATGAATCTCCCCAGGAGTCGTCATCCTCTGACAGCAGACGGTTTCCACTGGAGTCCCTGTCAAGGTAAATACACACTATGTAACTTCTGACAAAGATGTTATAGTACACATGGTCTGATATGATCGGCATGAAAAATTGTAAATGATGAATTTTGTGAGAGCTATTGTTTGCTGTAAGAACCAGTGAAAAGACAATCACATACTCATCTTCAATGATAGATATGTATCACCAGCGTTACTTTGCTTTTTAGTGTATACTTAAGCAATCATGCTGAAAGTTTATTCTCATCATGAGCTGGTATGTTACTTTGCTTTTTAATGTATACTTAAGCAATCATGCTGAAAGTTTATTCTCATCATGAGCATCTTAAGGTTTATATAACTGATATTTCACAAGTTTATTCTCATCATGAGCATCTTAAGATATGACTGATATTTTCAGTCATAACTCTTATCACTGTAAGTGGGTAATGTATACTAGGGAACTCTCATTTTGTTGTTGTTGTTTTTGTTGTGCTTTGTGTGTGTGTGGCGGACGGGGGTGGGGGGTGGGGGGGTGATGCATGCTTAAGATGTTATAGACAGCTTAAATTTTTACACAAGACCTTATCGGCGAATAAAGTTGAGGTAGAAGTTCAAAGTATCACCAATGAATAAGATTCAGGTAGGACCTCAAGATCTTACCATATGTACAGTTCATGTGCAGCTTATGTTACGGTCATTTAGATCTTTTCCCAGCACATGGAAACAGTGGTGTTGGTGCACAAGGAACTTGTTTTGTGAGCACAAACACTGTCTGGAGAAAACCGAAACTGTACATGGACATCAACAATATTGTACTGTCTTTTTTTTTTTTTTTACAAATTTTTGTGCAATTATAATTCATATCAACAACACTGTTCTGTCTCTTCTATTTTATATCTTTAATACAATTATAATGAATATCAACAGCCCACTTTGATTACTGTGATCCAAAAGTGCATGCAAAATAAAATTGAGAGTAAGCTTTTTGTAAAGTCTTTATTTTGATCTTTTTCAATCAGTTTTTGTTTGGCATTTAAGTCTTTCTTTATTCTGGTCTTTTTGAATCAATCTGTGTTGTATCTCTATATTTGTAGTGTAACACACCTTAAAAACATTAAAGTCCAGGATGTCCTTGAAAGCCATGATTCGAATGAGCTGAGGACAGTCATTAAGTTGTGGCACAATAACAAGCAGACTTTCATCAGCTATTAAGCTGAGTGTGAGCACTGCTACTTTCAAGCTGGCATCATCAAATATATTCAATTAATTCAACTACTAAGAAATTTTTATTACTTAAAGATTAGTACTCCTATTTCAACACAGTTAACAAATATGTTGTCATTTGTTTGTTTGTTTGTTTGTTTGTTTGTTTCCAACTAACGACAATGACTTATACGTTTCCATTTTTTTTCAACTCATAGATCCCCATCCCTACCCCCTAACTCTTAGACCAACAAAGCAGCAACAACACTGACCTTTCACCAACATTATCACCATCACTGCCATCACAATCACCACCACCATCATCATCAATATAATGATCACCACTACCATCATTATCACCAACAACACTCACCTTTCACCAAAATTATCACCATCACTGCCATCGCAATCACCACCACCATCATCATCGATGTAATGATCACCACTACCATCATTATCACCATACTTTAACCCCTTGATTCCAGCATCCTGTCCACCAGTATCCTGCATCGTCAACCATGCTATCAAAGCAAAAACAACCTTTTGACTCCCTCACCCTATCCACCAGCTTCCTACAGGAAGCTGGTGGATAGGGTGAAGGAGTCAAAGGGTCAAGTTTTTGCAGCTGGTTGGACAGGGTGCAGGAGTCAAAGGGTTAAACAATAAAAACTACTCACCCGGGAGCTCCAGATCCATAGCCACCCATACCCAGCAGTGATGTTTTCTCCCCAGGACTGGTATCGGCAGTGGCCAGTGTGGTCTTGGGCTCTCCCCATAGTGACTGTAGGCCTGTCCAGCCCTTGGCACTGGCTGCCGACAGCTACAACACACACACAGAGAATACAATTAGTGCTGTTAATATACATATTTTTAATGATCAGCAACATAAAAGTAAAACAATAAAGGCTGTCTCATAAATACTGAGGCCACATGGGGGTGAGGTGGTAGAGACCTCAGCTTTTCTTGAGGCCAGCCTAATGAAGGTCATGCCTCCTGCACTCCCTTGCTCCTAAATATTTCTTATCAGGAAATGATGTAGGTCAACAAAAACAACGTCTCTTACTTAAAAACACACACACACACACAACGCACACACAAGCTTTTCATGATGGGGTCATCCACTGAATAGTGACAATATGTCTGTAAGAATGTACAAAAAAAAAAAAAAGATAACGATCAGTACCTTCTATTTCCTTTGAAGTAATATATAATATCTCTTCTCCCAAATGACTTATTCCCATCTGCTGGGATGCTCTGAAACACCTACTGCAAGGCAACCAGAGTTGATATGTTCCACCTGCTTGGCCACTTCCATTTCCAAGTATAATCTACGTCATGGAAATATATATCAGGGAAGGATTCTTTGGGAATAAATTAAAGTCTGTGGGATTCATATCTTGCAAATGGGCATGACATGGGAAGAGTGCTCCACTGATATGATATCATAAATGACGTTACTACCCTCTGCTTTGTGGCAAGATATGTTGTCACGTA
Source organism: Monoplex corrugatus (assembly GCA_030674185.1). NCBI lineage: Eukaryota > Metazoa > Mollusca > Gastropoda > Littorinimorpha > Ranellidae > Monoplex > Monoplex corrugatus. Next base: position 71,817,017 of record CM060313.1, read on the forward strand.
ATATAAATGGTGAATCATTCAACAGCATTTTACAATTCTTTCATATTGCACGTCTTAGTATTTTCATTACAAATACCCTGTTGTGGTCTCAATTAACAGTCCTCCCCACTGTGGTCCTCCATCAATACATCCTTGTTATCACAAGCATATATCATCACCATCTTATAAATTTCTTTGCTTTCCTCTCAACCTAATCAACCTTACAAATGTCAGAGTGTACCAGTCTGATGTTGCCTCTTTAATTCTGGATCACAGCTTCGAACCCTGGTTTCGTCGTCAATGGCAACTATCCAATTGAAAAATGCTTTTCATCTTCATATTTGTGCCTGTTTTTGATACACTTAACTAATGTGTTGCAATTTGTTTTGTTTTTTCAACTAACCTCAAAGACTTACAACGTTTTCAATTTTTTTTCAATTGATGGATCCCCATCCCTAACCCCTAACTCTTAGACTGACATAGCAGCAGAAGTAGCATAAATATTGATCTTTCACCAACATCATCATCAATATAATCCTATCTGTATCACCATCACTGCCATCACCATCATCACTATTATCATCACCAATATAATCCTGTTAGATTGTTCAATCTGTTTTAGATTGGGACTGATGATATTCAGTCTTGTCAATTGTGCTTCTCTCTAAAAGCTCTATAAATGAGCGAGTTTTTGAGTGTGTAGTGTATATCTATGCCTTAGCTTAAGCATGTGCATATTTGCTTCTTTGGCATTTATGCCAATTCTCTGTGTGTGTGTATGTATGTATGATTCTGTGTGTGTGTGTGTGTGTGTGTGTGTGTGTGTGTGTGTGTGTGTGTGTGTGTGTGTGTGTGTGTGTGTGTGTGTGTGTGTGTGTGTGTGTGTGTGTGTGTGGTGTCGCGCGCGTGTGCATGCACTGTACAAGGCAAAACAAGAAATGTATCTACCATTTTTGTATATTTTAAAGGTGTATTTTTTGTTGTTGTTATTTTTGTGTATTTTGCTTTTTGGTGATTTTTTTTTTTTTTTGGCCGATGCATGACAGACAGAATTACATTATTTCACTGTAATCTGAGATTTTTTTTTTATTGCTTCTTTGATATTGTGAGTATGATAGTTCATCTGTTTTCTTCACAGCGTTAGGTGTTGATACATCTTTGCTTTACGCATGTCCGCCTTGGTCTCTCATGCTATTATGAGAAAGAACTTAGGGTTCTTTGCTGATATATCTTTGCTTTATGTGTATCTGATTTTGTCTTTCATGTTATTATGAGACAGCATTTAGGGTTCTTTGGTTGATGGCTGATATATCTTTGCTTTACATATGTCTGCTTTAGTCTCTCATGCGATTATGAGACAGCGCTGAGGGTTCTTTGCGTTGGTGGCTGATATATCTTTGCTAGTTTGTGTATCTGATTTTGTCTCTCATGCGATTATGAGACAGCACTTAGGGTTATTTGCGTCGGTGGGTGATATGTCTTTGTTTTACGCACGTCTACCTTTATCTCTCATGCTAATATGAGACAGTGTTTAGGGTTCTTTGTGTTGGTGGCTGACATATCTTTGCTCTACATGTGTCTGCTTTTCTGTTCTCATGCTATTATGACACAGTGCTGAGGGTTCTTTGTGTTGGTGGTCGACATGTCTTTGCTTTAAGTGTGTCTGCTTTTGTCTCTAATGCTATTATGAGACAGTGTTTAGGGTTCTTTGTGTTGGTGGCTGACATATCTGTGCTTTACACATGTCTGCCTCTGTCTGTCACACTATTATGAGAAAGCATTTAGGGTTCTTTGTGCTGGTGCCTGACATATCTTTGCTTAACGTGTGTCTGTTTTTGTCTCTCATGCTATTATGAGACAGTGTTTAGGGTTCTTTGCGTTGGTGGCTGACATATCTCTGTTTTACGCACGTCTACCTTTATCTCTCATGCTATTATGAGACAGTGTTTAGGGTTCTTTGCGTTGGTGGCTGACATATTTCTGTTTTACGCACGTCTACCTTTATCTCTCATGCTATTATGAGACAGCGCTGAGGGTTCTTTGCATTGATGGATGATATATCTTTGTTTTACATGTCTCTGCTTTTGTCTCTCATGCTATCATGAGACAGTGCTGAGAGTTCTTTGCGTTGGTGGGTGACATGTTTTTGTTTTACATATGTCTGCTTTTGTCTCTCATGCTATTAGGAGACAGTGTTTAGGGTTCTTTGTGCTGATGGTTGACATATCCTTGCTTTACATATGTCTGCCTCCGTCTCTTCTTTTCTTTCAGCCGGCTGTGAAAAGCATTCTTACCAAAAAATGCCTATCAACTAACATCAGGAAGAGAATTCTTCAGTTATACAGAACCGACATTGTTCTATGGACATGAAGCGTGGACATTCAACACGCAAAGTCAGAACAAGACTGAGGCAGCTGAAATGCAGTTTCTAAGAAGAATGTTAAGAGTTCCATGAATATCAATGAAAACAAACAAGACCGTCTTGAAGGAGGCAGACACAAAAAGAACATTAATGAAGAAGATTAGGAAAAGACAAGCAACATTTACAGGACATTTCATGAGGCAAGAGAAATTAGAGCACCCAGTCACAACAGGAAAGCTAGAGGGATCAAGAGCACCAAGGTAGACCAAGTGAGAAAATACTGGACAGACTTGAGGAGTGGATGAAGACAGAGAGGGCGGGAGATGTACTTGCAGCAACCAGGGATAGATTCGTATAGAGACAGGGCACATGATGATGATGATGATAGATGATGATGATGATGATGATGATGATGACGACGACGCCTTTGTCTCTCATGTTATTATGAGACAGCACTTAGGACTCTTTGCGTTGGTGGCTGACATGTCTTTGCTTTATACACGTCTGCCTTCGTCTCTCATGCTTTTATACAGAAGTGCTCAGGGATCTTGTGAGATGAGGTGCTGCACAGTAGTTATTACCATAAGTAGTAGTAGTAGTAGTAGTATGCACTGACCTTAGAAGCAAAACCGCTCATTGAGGATCCCACGTCATTCACCAAAGTGCCATCCTTTACCTAAAAACACAATGCACAAAACATTATCAGTATCATTATATCATTTGATTCTGATCAAAGAGGATAGGGGACCTGTAGGAAAGGTGGGCAGGAACAAAGGCAGAGACAGACATAGGGGACCTGTAGGAAAGGTGGACAGGAACAAAGGCAGCGACAGACATAGGGGACCTGTAGGAAAGGTGGGCAGGAACAAAGGCAGCGACAGACATAGTGGACCTGTAGGAAAGGTGGACAGGAACAAAGGCAGAGACAGACATAGTGGACCTGTAGGAAAGGTGGACAGGAACAAAGACAGAGACAGACATAGTGGACCTGTAGGAAAGGTGGACAGGAACAAAGGCAGAGACAGACATAGTGGACCTGTAGGAAAGGTGGACAGGAACAAAGGCAGAGACAGACATAGTGGACCTGTAGGAAAGGTGGACAGGAACAAAGACAGAGACAGACATAGTGGACCTGTAGGAAAGGTGGACAAGAACAAAGGCAGAGACAGACATAGTGGACCTGTAGGAAAGGTGGACAGGAACAAAGGCAGAGACAGACATATGGACCTGTAGGAAAGGTGGGCAGGAACAAAGGCAGAGACAGACATAGTGGACCTGTAGGAAAGGTGGACAGGAACAAAGGCAGAGACAGACATAGTGGACCTGTAGGAAAGGTGGACAGGAACAAAGGCAGAGACAGACATAGTGGACCTGTAGGAAAGGTGGACAGGAACAAAGGCAGAGACAGACATAGTGGACCTGTAGGAAAGGTGGACAGGAAGGCAGAGACAGACATAGGGGACCTGTAGGAAAGGTGGGCAGGAACAAAGGCAGAGACAGACATAGTGGACCTGTAGGAAAGGTGGACAGGAACAAAGACAGAGACAAACATAGTGGACCTGTAGGAAAGGTGGACAGGAACAAAGACAGAGACAGACATAGTGGACCTGTAGGAAAGGTGGACAGGAACAAAGACAGAGACAGACATAGGGGACCTGTAGGAAAGGTGGACAGGAACAAAGACAGAGATAGACATAGGGGACCTGTAGGAAAGGTGGACAGGAACAAAGACAGAGACAGACATAGTGGACCTGTAGGAAAGGTGGACAGGAACAAAGGCAGAGACAGACATAGGGGACCTGTAGGAAAGGTGGACAGGAACAAAGACAGAGACAGACATAGTGGACCTGTCGGAAAGGTGGGCAGGAACAAAGGCAGAGACAGACATAGGGGACCTGTAGGAAAGGTGGACAGGAACAAAGACAGAGACAGACATAGGGGACCTGTAGGAAAGGTGGACAGGAACAAAGGCAGAGACAGATATAGTGGACCTGTAGGAAAGGTGGAGGAACAAAGCAGAGACAGACATAGTGGACCTGTAGGAAAGGTGGACAGGAACAAAGGACAGAGAAGGACCGAGAAAGTGGAGGACTGAGGCAAAAGACATGTATGTAATCAAAAAAGTAAATGTATGTCACATACAATGAGAGAGACTGAGAACAGAGCACATGTGTATCGAAAAGTAAATGCCACATCTAAATTGCGTAATTGAGTTCGTGCTTCACAAGCACGAGTTGTATGATACATCTTTTAAAAGGCAGTTATTTCTGTCTCTGCTTACAGTATGAGGGTACGAAACTAAACAACCCAGTCCATGGGGAAGGTGGGGGGAGGGTACACGAACTTACAATAGTACTATATTGTGTTGTTAAAGCAGCTTTGTATTATGAAACAATATAAACACATCAGGACTAAAGCCACCACAAAACATAAGCAACACCTCGTTGTTCCTGGAAAAAAAAAAGAAGAAAAAGTCGTGAAAAAATTAAGTACACATATTAGTGCGCTGACACACATTACCTAAGGATTATGCCCTTGGCATTGATCACCCTACCAAATTGATCACCAAGGAAGTTTTTGGAAGGAAAAAAAAAAAGCTAAACACAAATGTAAACATAATTAAAGACACTAAAGCATATGTAAAAACTGGACTAAATTACCTAAAACTGCTTCTGCACACATTTCCTTACACTGGTTATAGCCAAAAATTCAGTTAATATATGTACCAAATTATCATTCCTAATAGAAAGTATTAAGACTTTATTGAACACATACAGAAAATAAGTATTATGAATTTACAGAACACATGCAGGTGAATGGACCAGAAAGGCGGAAAATTATAGGAAAAAATGACAGAAAGCAATGGAGAAAGAAAGAAACACAGAGACTGACAGAAATGAGGAAATTTCTAGTACAAAATCTCCAGAAGGTGGGGATATCATTTATATTAAACGAGTCCCTGACATCATTTGTTCTGATGAATGGAAATGGAGGACTATATCTGGCTGGTCTCATACCACTCATGCTAATTCCTGGATGTTTTCGCTTTTTCCATTCTGGAAGCGTTGCTGTAAACTACCATTCATTCACTCCATCCATTAGAACCCCACTTCCAAGTTCCATACTCCAAATGTCACAGCTTTTCCAGGCCACCTTTCACTGGCTCCCATCATGCAGAACTTTGCTAAAGCTTCTGTTGTTCTTCTTTTTTCCAATACAGTACTAATCGCTTGTGCAAACACTTTAAGTGCTTAATTGTGCCTCCATGTGTATCTTCTTTGGGTTAGCACTACTCTGCATGAAGAACACAGGACATGTTCCATCATTTCTTTGCCCTGACACTAGAGTGGGCTGGTAGGGTCATTCGATTTCCCTCATTTCACCAGATTTACAGTCGAGGTCAGTTTATATCTGAGAATGAAACTGATCCTACATGGTGCCATAAGCCACATGCCTTTCCACATGCCACATGCCTTTCCATATGCCACATGACTTTCCACATGCCACATGCCTTTCCACATGCCACATGCCTTTCCATATGCCACATGACTTTCCACATGCCACATGCCTTTCCATATGCCACATGCTTTTCCATATGCCACATGCCTTTCCACACGCCACATGCCTTTCCATATGCCACATGACTTTCCATATGCCACATGCCTTTCCACATGACTTTCCACATTCCACATGCCTTTCCATATGCCACATGACTTTCCACATGCCACATGACTTTCCACGTGCCACATGACTTTCCACATGCCACATGATTTTCCACATGCCATGTGACTTTCTACATGCCACATGACTTTCCACATGCCACATGACTTTCCACATGCCACATGACTTTCCATATGACTTTCCATATGCCACATGACTTTCCACATGCCACATGACTTTCCACATGACTTTCCATATGCCACATGACTTTCCACATACCACATGACTTTCTACATGCCACATGACTTTCCACATGCCACATGACTTTCCACATGCCACGTGACTTTCCACATACCACATGACTTCCCACATACCACATGACCATCCACATACCACATAACTTTCCACATACCACATGACTTTCCACATGCCACATGACTTTCCACATGCCACGTGACTTTCCACATGCCTTTCCACATACCACGTGACTTTCCACATGCCATGTGACTTTCCACATGCCACATGACTTTCCACATGCCACGTGACTTTCCACATGCACGTGGCTTTCCACATACCACATGACTTCCCACATACCACATGACTGTCCACATGCCACGTGACTTTCCACATACCACATGACTTCCCACATGCGACGACTTTCCTGCTGAGACTGCTCTTAACAGCATTTTCACACGCTGTCCACAGACCTTGCTGACCTTGTAGGCTGCCTTCTGGATTCTTTTGGCATCTCTTTCTTTCTTAATCTCTTGTTATCAAGTCTCTCTTTTGATTTCACATTGGCCTTTGACTATCATTCCATTTTTGTTGATCCCCAGTCCCTGAATATTCATTCAGTTGTGCTGTTACTTCTCTGATTTTGAAGCTTTCCTTCACTGCATCCACTGCCTCCATACTTTTCGCAAGTCTTCAGCCTGGGCTGGACTGATTTCATAACATCATCTCCATCTTTTCCACTTTGAGCTCCCTGATGATGGATTTTAAGGAAATCTTCGGATTTCCTTGGCGACAATGTCAGGGAGATGAGAAACCAAGCCATTCCTTACTTATTTGTTGTTTCCGTTTCCACTGTGCTGGTGCTGATATTGTAGAGGCCAGAGGAGCTTTGGAATCAGCATCAACTGCAGTCACTAGACTTTGTACCAGTTAAGCTTAATCAACTAATTCTTTCCCTGAGTAAAACTGACTCTGAAGGTGTCAAATCTAGAGAGACAAAGCCAATTAACAAAACTTATTTAAGCTATCAATATATAAGTAAACCCAAGTACCTCACAATAAAAAAATGCTCCGCAACAGTCACGAAAATCAATGCAGAAACACAAAAGGCAGAAGAGAACTTTGACGGACTAAAAGAAGGAGTACAATGCAAATGAATGCTGCACCTGGGGAAGAGAGATAAAAATGAGCGCAAGAGTGCAGCGAAGATGTGATGCTAACAAGGGTTTCAGGAAGGTCAGGATGTCATAGAACAAAACTTGGTGTTGTAATTACAACTGTGAAATATAGGTCAAAGATATACAACTGTGAAACACAGCTGCATAGATAACGGTGACAAAAGCAAAGAAAAAAATAACTGAAATACAGCAAAGAGGAGGGGGGGGGGGTGGCAACACTGCAGCTAAAGTGTCAAATAACACAGCAGATGAGGGGGGGCAACACTGCAGCTAAAGTGTCAAATAACACAGCAGATGAGGGGGGGAGGGGGCAACACTGCAGCTAAAGTGTCAAATAACACAGCAGCAAAGATGTAAATTGAAATACAGCAATGGGGAAGAGGGTGGTGGTGGTTGAGGGCAACATTGCAACGAAAGTAAATTGCAAATAACACAGCAACAAAGATGTCAATTGTATTACAGTTCAATTCAATCCATTAATGAGTCAATCCTTCAATGTTGTTTACAGCCCAGCTGACCCTGAGGGCCACCTCTCGGCTGCATTAAGAACTCTACAGGGATAAGTGAAGAAGTTTGATGTAAACAATGACGTAAACCAGGCATGAGAAAAGCTGGGCAATACAACAATAATGAGACACTAACAATGGCATGGAGTATGAAAAGACGCAAATATTTATGAAAAATCAGCACAAGGCAGCAGCAAAAACATATAACTAACAAAGAGTGAGCAAGATGCAAACAGTTATGCAAAACATGTGTGTCAGTAAAAAAGAAAAAAATTAAATGGATTCACTCACATAGCTGGACAAAAGGAAAAGGTTTAGAGTCAAGTCAAACGCAGACAATTATGCAAAATACGCTCTAATACAAATGAGAACTTCTCTTTCAGTTTACTTGAGAATGTATTACTGCATCAAGTGGTTGATTCCATATGCATTACACAATTACCAAAATACAATACACACGGGATCTACCATCCACAGAGCAGATGATATGATTAAATCAATAACAAGAACAACCAAACACACACAACAAAGAATACACAAATGCTGCAGGAAATAGCAGCAAAGACAGACAACTCACGAGAGCGGCAAAGGTGCATGCATAACAAGGGATAAGGGACAGAGCAAGAAAATGCAATTATGCAAAAGGCGACATGATAAAAAGCAGGGCAAGGCAGCCAACGAGATGTCCACAGACATGAACACCAAAGGAGGCACTTACTCTGTCAGCTAGGGACGAAATGGAGGATGACATGTCTTCCAGCAGTTTGCCGTCTGACACCTAGCACAGCCACAACACACACCATCCATGCAAACCAAACCAATCAGGGTTACAAATAAATGAAACAAATCAAAAACCAAAGAAACGCTACACAGTAAAAGGTATAAAAACATCAAACCCAAAGATCCATCTACAGACACATGACAAGTGCACATATACAAAAGTACAACACCGACAAATGCTCCAAACATTCAAGCAGGAATTGTGCGCAATGGACAAAGGGAAGGGACAAACAGATAGGTACACACAAAGTACAAACATTAACTCTTTGACCCCCACACCCTGTCCACCAGCATCCTGCGTTGTCAACTACGCAAGCAAAGTAAAAACTTAAACCTTTGAGTCCCTCACCCTATCAGCGCTTAGATTTGATTTTATCAAGATTTTGCGCTATATAAATATTGTAATTATTATTATTATTATTATTATCCACTAGATTCCTGCAGAAAGCTAATGGATAAGGTGAGGGGTCAAAAAGTTAAAGCTTTTGCAGTTGCTTGAAAGGTTGTGGGAGTCAAAGGGTTAATGTCTACTATTACGAAAGATCAAAATCATTTCAATGCACAGAAAGTCAACTAGGTAACATGTCTTAACTTCTGCCTAGAAGGTCTGGGTTCGATCCCGCCTGGGAGTCTTCAGCCTTGTGGGTAATAGGTGGAGATTTTCCCCGACCTCCCAAGTCAACCTATACGCTCACCAGTAGTCACCAAACCCCTTTTCAAGAATAATATGCACACTAGACATCAAATATGCTCATTAACCATTTGACTCCCACACCCAGTCCACCAGCATCCTGCTATTGTCAACAATGCCAGCAAAGCAAAAACTTAACCCTTTGAGTTGACTCCATCACCCTATCCACCAGCTTCCTGCAGGGAACTGGTGGATTGGGTGAGGGAGTCAAAGGGTCAAGTTTTTGTAATTGGTGGATACGGTGCGGGAGTCAAAGGGTTAAAGATCCTGAAAATCATGTCAGTGTCTGGTGGCTTATGGAAACATGAAAACGCTCCGAGCATGCACATCCACTGAAACAGAGCATGCAGACTATAGACTATGCAGCAACATACTCCTGCACAGTGTAGGCACAATTTGCATGCATGCATCCAAGAAAATCCGAATGCTTGTAAAGACAAAGGAGTACGATCACGATCACCATCACTACACTGATATGGTTCAATGCAAGGTATACGATCACGATCACCATCACTACACTGATATGGTTCAATGCAAGGTATACAATCACGATCACCATCACTACACTGATATGGTTCAATGCAAGGTATACGATCACGATCACCATCACTACACTGATATGGTTCAATGCAAGGTATACGATCACGATCACCATCACTACACTGATATGGTTCAATGCAAGGTATACGATCACGATCACCATCACTACACTGATATGGTTCAATGCAAGGTATCAAGGATAATTAAATAACAACAACTGATAATACACACAAAGTCAGAACAAGATTGAGGCAGCTGAAATGTAGTTTCTAAGAAGAATGTTACTAGTTCCATGGACAGCAAAGAAAACAAACGAGACCATCTTGAAGGAGGCAGACACAAAA
>CM060313.1:71832290-71847290 GCA_030674185.1 Monoplex corrugatus
CCCGCACCGTATCCACCAGCATCCTGCATTGCCAACCATGCTAGCAAAAAGCAAAAACTTAACCCTTTGATTCCCTCACCCTTTCCACCAGCTTCCTGCAGGAAGCTGGTGGAAAGGGTGAGGGAATCAAAGGGTTAAGTTTTTGTAGTAGGTAGACAGCATGCAGGAGTTAAAGGGTTAACACAGTTAACTGCAATGGACATAATGACATTCATATATATCTTCAATCAACTGCAATGGACATTATATTCATATATATGTATCTTCAGTCAACCGCAAAAGGACAGTGTACTCGTATGTATCTTGTGAAAAAATCGATGCAAAAGAGCATGAGAGATGGAGAGGACTTGGTGGAGTGTGTGGGAGAGAGATCACAACACTATCAACAGTTTCATTCTGCGTTCATCAAAGACCCACAGGCAACAGCTGCTGCAAATCACAGAGAGAGAGAGAGAGAGACAGACAGACAGACAGACAGACAGACACAGAGAGAAAGAGAGAGAGAGTGAATGAGCGGGAGGACTGCAGGAAGAGAGAGAGAAAAAAGAGAGAGTGTGTGTGTGTGAGTGGGAGGGAGGACTGCAGGAAGAGAGACAGAGAAAACGAGGGGGAGAGAGAGAAAGAGAGACACAGAGAGAGACAGAGAGAGAGAGAGAGAGACAGAGAGAGAGAGAATGAGTGAGGCAAATGTTCTGCATCAACAATCGCAAACTGTCTACAACCAAATGAGTGTGGCGTGCGTGAGTGCGTGTGTAGGTATGTCTATGAATATGAGAGAGAGAGAGAGAGAGAGAGAGAGAAAGAGAGAGAGAGAGAGAGACAGAGACATCCCCATCGGAAAGGTTGTCTCCCAAATTTACAGGAGAATATTAATTCCTTCATCAAATCACAGTGAATAAAGGCAACTTCCCTCTTCCAGCCCTTCCCATCTCCAAACACATTCACTCGCGCACGCACGCACAAACGCACGCAAACACACATGCAAACAAGCGGGCGCAAACACACAGGCATACGCCCATGTACGTGTACACACACACACACACACACACACACACACACACTCCTCTCTCTCTCTCTCTCTCTCGCGCACACACACACACACACACACACACACACACACACACACACACACACACACACACACACACACACACACACACACCATATAATATATTATCACTTATAGTGAAAAGACGTTAAATCAAAGAACGAACGAACACACACACACTCACACACACACACACACACACAACAGACGCGCGCACACAAAAGGTCATTCTCTTTCTCCGAATCTCCCTCTCTCTCTCTCTCACACACACACACACACACACAGAGCACGCGCAGATCATGACAGAAGCCTTTGGCACCCAGCTGGCAAAAGCTGACCAGCCAGGCGTCAGGCAAATTGAAAGCAGTCAGGCACACATTGGGTTCCCCCTCTCCAGCCCTCAACCCACGGGAACCTCACGCTCCCGTAACAACTTTCCCGTCCCCCCCCCCCCCATCCTAGCTAGCACCAACCTGCAGCAGCACAGATTTTCCAAGCAAACATGATGATGATCTATGATGATGGTAATCATGATTATAATGACGACGACAACTGCGATGATGACGACGATGAAAATGGTGGTGGTGGTGGTGACGACGATGATGATGGTGATGATGATGTTGATGGTGGTGGTGGTGGTGGTGGTGGTGATGGTGATGATGATAGTAACAGGGAACACGACTGTACACAACTGTACAATCGTAAGAACACCTCAATCCTTATGCTTTCTTCACATGAACGAAAAGAAGATGGTCAAATCTGATGTTATCTTATACCCCCAGGATTTTCTAATAAAACCATCAGCCAAATGGTTTCCTTTCTTCAACCTAAAATACAGGATTGGACCTTTCTCGTGCCCTCCATTTCTGTTGTGGACTTAAAAAAATTTTTTTTTTAGCACAAGAGATCTTCGAAACTGACGAATCCGGGTTTAACCCTTTGACTCCCTTACCCTGTCCACCAGCCTCCTGCATTGCCAACCATGCTAGCAGGGCAAATACTTAAACCCTCTGATTCCCTCAACCTATCCACCAGATTCTTGCAGGAAGCTGGCGGACACGGTGAGGGAATCAAAGGGTTAAGTTTCTGCAGTTGGTGGATATGGTGCGGTAGTCAAAGGTTTAACTTGTTCATTTGGAGACTTTTTCTCGAATCCCTGTTTAAGCTTTCTGCACTTGCTGTTTCAAGTCAGTTTGCGTCCTGGCTCTAGCATTTCAGTCACAGCGACGTCCCAAGGCCTCTCTCTGGTACCGCCAGTCCCGCTTGACAAGCCTCTTTGTTCAACGTCTTTTGTTTTAGTTGCTGGCCTCTATATAACGTAACTGTCTCTCGTGAGAACCACAGCGAAACGAGCAGGAATGGTTCATCAATGTGGGTGGGTTTGCTGTTAGAAAAGTCCATGTAGCTCTAAACAGGGATCTGAAAATAAAATCCCTATTTCAGTTTCATGCACAATTACCGTTTCTAACATACGCAAAGTTTAAGAATGGAAGAGAGGCGTGTCACCCTTGAGGTTCAAACTGAGGGTCCTTCCTGAGACAGAGATATAGATGGTAGAGTTTGCAGCCAAAAATGAGATTGCATAAGAAACGTCAGCCCGTGACAACTGAAGATCCCTCAGACGGTGGTTTTTTAAAGGGGTCCTCCGACCGCCAGTACACTGCCGCAAAGATATCCTTCAGAGGAATAAACGATGGAAGGGAAAGACATAGCAAGGGCCTAAATTTCGTGGGATCTTCCACTCAGTGCATTTTGTATCCATACTGGACAATTGGTACGTCCAGAAGATCGTTTAGGAGATCCATCAGGATGCTGTTGCAGCGGTGACATTTTTCCATAGTTCTCAATGGTTGAGAAGAAAAGACGCCTACGAGTGGCGGGTTGAATCAGTGACTTGCAGCGTTCCATCTATCTATCTATCTATCTATCTATCTATCTATCTATCTATCTATCTGTCTGTCTGTCTGTCTATCTATCTATCTACCTATCCATCCATCTAATCAATCAATCTATCTATCTATCTATCTATCTATCTATTTATCCGTCCGTCCGTCCGTCCATCCATCCATCCATCCATCTATCTATAAAGTTTATACGTATGTGTGTGTGTATTCATGTGTGCGTGTGTGTGTGTGCGCGCGCGCACGTGTGTGTGTGTGTGCGTGTGTGTGTGGTGGTGGTCTTTCATTTAATGTCTATTCACTTAAGTGATTTGTCTGTTAAGTGATTAAGTGTGTGTGTGTGTGTGTGTGTGTGTGTGTGTGCACGCGCGCACGTGTGTGTGTGTGTGTGTGTGTGTGTGTGTGTGTGTGTGTGTGCGCGCGCGCGCGCGCTCGTGCGTGTGTATATATACATTTATGTGTGTGATATTACAAACACAGACACGAAGCTAAAGGAGAATAAAGTAAACACTAAAAACAAACAGCAACATTTTAGTTTTGAGTGTAACAATCATACTGAGAGACTCGTTTTTATCTCTCAGCGACAATGACAATGAAATTCATACCTTCCATTTCTAACGATAAAATTTGCTCGTTACGAACAAAACACTCTCAGTTTTCAAGCTATTAGTATATCTAAAATTTGCTCGTTATGAACAAAACACTCTCAGCTTCCAAGCTATTAGTATATCTCATTCGAACGACAGAATACAGAAGAAATATACCGATGATTCAACAAGAGAGAGAGAGAGAGAGAGAGAGAGAGAGAGAGAGAGAGAGAGAGAGAGAGAGAGAGAGAGAGAGAGAGAGAGAGGGTGGTGGTGAGACAGACAAAGAGACAAAGACAGACGGAGACTAAGTAAGAAAGAAACCACCGCCGTCGCCACCATGAGGTCTACAAAGGTGACGGCCTGTTCTATGTAGCTCGTTTTTATTCCATGACACACCCCACCATACAACGATACAGTAACTCAATCGATCAGGGTGCGGGGGGGCGCGTTGATAAACCGCAACTGCCAGACCCGTTCCCTCCCCTTCCTCTACATCTCCCCCACCCCTCCCCTTCATCTGCAACTCCCCCTCCCCTTCCTCTAAACTCCCCCCCTTCCTCTACAACCCCCTTCCTTCCTCTACAACTCCCCACCCCTCCCCCCTCCCCTTCATCTACAACTCCCCCTCCCCTTCTCTACAACTCCCCCTCCCCTCATCTACAACTCCCCTCCCCTCCCTTTCATCTACAACTCCCCTCCTTTCCACTACAACTCCCCCTACCCTTCCTCTACAACTCCCCCTACCCCGCCCCTTCCTACAACCCCATACCCCTCCCTTCCTCTACAACTCCCCCTACCCCTCCCTTCCTCTACAACTCCCCCTACCCCTCCCCTTCCTCTACAACTCCCCCTACCCCCCCTTCCTCTACAACTACCCTCCCCTTCCTCTACAGCCCCCCTACCCCCTTCCTCTACAACTCCCCCTACCCCTTCCTCTACAACTCCCCCTACCCTTCCTCTACAACTCCCCCTACCCCCTTCCTCTACAACTCCCCCTACCCCCTTCCTCTACAACTCCCCCTACCCTCTCTACACCCCCCTCCCCTCCTCTACAACTCCCCTACCCTTCCTCTACACTCCCCTACCCTTCCTCTACACTCCCCCTCCCCTTCCTCTACAACTCCCCCTACCCTTCCTCTACACTACCCCTACCCTTCCTCTACAACTCCCCCTATCCCTCACACTCCCCCTCCCCTTCTCTACAACTCCCCTACCCTTCTCTTACCCTTTTCCTCTACAACTACCCCTCCTTCCCTCAACCCTCCTCTACAACTCCCCTCCCTACAACTCCCACCTCCCCTTCCTCTAAACTCCCCTACCCCTCCCTTCCTAACAATCCCCTACCTTCTCTACATCCTACCTCCTTCCTCTCAACTCCTCTACTCCTACAACTCCCCACCTCCCTTTAACCCCTACCATCCACATCCCCTGAGGGAGAGTTGTTAAAGCATACAGCTTTTTTTTCTCGTCAAAACACTGTCCAACCATACCGTAATAAACAACCCAAAACTAACGTAACTTGTCCGTAACATATTCGCGAAATTGTATCTGTAAACAAACACTATTTATCTACATTAAACACTATATGCTACTAATACTACGACTACAACATTACTGTGTACCATTATTCCATATTCCTAACCCAAACTGGATAGAATCGATGACCAAACTTTACCAAAACCTGGACATCTTTAAACTGAACCCAGGAGCGGTCGCTGATAATGTTTGTCTAAAGGCAGGCGAAACACACGCATTCATACACCCACACGTCATGGTCGATCCCTGGCAATATAACTCATCCAGCCCTCCTCCCACAAGAGGGAGAGAAAGAGAGACAGAAAGAGAGACAGAAAGGGAGGAGAGAGAGAGAGAGAGAGAGAGAGAGAGAGAGAAAAGAGAGAGAGAGAAGAGAGAAAGAGAAAGAGAGAGAGAGAAAGGGAGAGAGAAAGGGAGAGAGAGAGGGAGGGAGAGAGGGAGGGAGAGAGGGAGGGAGAGAGAGAGAGAGAGAGAGAGAGAAAGAGAGAGAGAGAGAGAAGAGAGAAGAGAGAGAGAGAGAGAGAGAGAGAGAGAGAAGAGAGAGAGAGAGGCCGCAAAAAGATCTGATCTACAAAGCGGAACTTGCCCAAAATGGTGTTTGGTTGTTTCATATTGTCCAGCATGCTCACTACACAGGCCTCTAGCCACGATCGATCAGAGAACTCACACACCCGAAATGTCACTCCTCATTAACTTCATCCTCCGGGAAGGGGGTGGGGTGGTACTGGTGATGGTAATGGTGGTGGTGGGGGTGGGGGGTGGGGGTGGAAGCATGATATAAAAGAACCAAGATGGTCACGCCTTAATGAGATTTTTCTCTTGTCTGGCGAGAAGTTTGCATTTAGTTCGTCAAGATATGTTTTTGTTTATGAAGTGCACGAGCGCATTTAATACAAATTTGAAATCATGCATTAACATCACTTGACCATTTAAGCAGTCACGCTTGTGGATCTAAATTAAGGGCCGTTTCTAAACATCTGTTCATGAACGAAATTACAGTCATGCCAGAATTTCTTTAAACAAGCAATGATGATTTGTATGTGTGTGGGGGGGGGGGGGGGGGGTGGGGGGGACTTGCATACCAAAAATAGAGAGTAACTCAATAGTGTGAGAATACATTACTTCTGTAAACATATGCTGTCAATGTGGTCACATGCATTTGCTTGATTATATCGAGAAAATTACTGAAGTTCTGAAACGTATACGATGGCAAGTCTTGAATATGACCTTCAATCGGTGTTTAGATAAAAAAAAAAAATACTGCTGATAAACACATGGACAGTGCCTGATCGAAAATGTCACTTAAGTTAACTCAAAATGCCTCCTTCCTTTTCTTTTAATTTAAACCAATCCTGTCATGATTTTCCATTCGGAAACGTTTGGGTATCTGACCAATCTGCTCAACACTCACACAAACGACTCACCAACAAATACACACACACGAAATTTTGTCACACTAACACACACCAACACTCACATACTCTCTTATCTATACTTACATCTCCAAACACATACACATCACTCCCCTCCCTCCACAAACACTAAACAAACACACTGATACAGTTTCACTTCACCCTAGCACGAATCAACATTACCCCACCACAGTACCACGAAATTAACAGAAAATGACTACATTCTTCCAGCAAATTTACAATCCCTATGTACAGAGAAACTGATGCATTCAAACTAACAAACAATATGTCATCCAGCCTGTGTAAACAGAACGAAAAGTATACAGTTTCAACACCACTCGCATCTACCAAAACCAGAATTCACAGCTTGGACGCATTTGCACAAACCTGCCAATCCGCGCGAAATGAGAATGGCTACGGGTCGATCAGAGTCCCTTCTCCCCCCCCCCCCATTCCCTCTCTCTCTCTCTCTCTCTCCCCCCTCCCTCGCTCCCTCCCTCTCTCTCTCCAAAAGGATTTGAAATCCAGGCTTCCTAACCAAATTAACGCCATTCATTTGTCGCCATTTCCCACATGTCTCCCTCTTCCTTCTATACTTTCCTCCCCTGTTCCCAACACTCGGACAAAATCAATACTCGCCTTGATCCCTCTTTCTTATCTCCTCCTCACGTATCTGGCAAAAAGGGGGCGTTGAAATAACCAAATTTGGACGCAGGGGAAAATCCTTCGCACGCCATCCGTCTTACTGTTTTTCCTTATACTCTTTTTTAAAAAAATTTTTTTTTATCCCCCTGACACACGGGTAAGCTGGGGGATGGACGTGACTGAAAATATGAGGACAGCATCACCGGTAACAGACAGCACCACTGCCAACAATACTAGATATATAAAAAAGAAAGAAAAAAAAAAAAACGAGGAAGACAAAAAAAAAAAAAAAAAAAAATGCCAGAAAAAGAAAAAGAAAGGATGACAAGAGACGGAAGAAGGAAAAAGTGGAAGGAAAAAAAAAAAGAAGAATAACAACAGGAAAAATAATACTAATAGCAATAATACTATAACTAATGGATATGTAATCAGTGAGGTCTACGAAATGCTTACAGATACAACTCGCGGTTTATCTGACGGGAATGGAACCACAGAACTCCAGAAATGGTGCTGATGCTTTCTCCTCCAGTTACAATGTCGGAAGCGGGACTTACACCAGACACATTCATTGTTTATTCATTGGAAGACAGGACGACACTTCTACCGCCCCCCCCCCCCCCCCCCTGATAACCTCGCCCAAAAGGCTATCAACGGTAACAGCCATTTGTTTTCTCAATTCAGTGATAAAAGTTTACGGCTTTTATCTTCATTGTGCTTTGTTCAGTTTTGTTTCACTTCGTTTGATTTTATTGAGGCAGTCGAAGAAGCGCTGGAATCTCGAAATCTTCAAACTTGACTGGATGTGGAGGCAGGAGGCTGGGTGAGAGCAGAGAACAATAATTGCTCTCCAGCATTACTTCAAAATTCACTTCAGATTATATATGTATGTATGTATGTATGTATGTATGTATGTATGTATGTATGTATGTATGTATGTATGTATGTATGTTCTCATCAATGGCACTTACTCTCAACATGCATACCTGACCTGTGGTGTTCCACAAGGATCTGTCCTTGGCCCTGTTCTTTTCACCCTTTATACCTCCCCCCTGCCCACCATCATCAACTCCCACTCTATAAAACACCACTTCTATGCTGATGACACCCAACTTCAAGACAGTGACTCACCTGATAATATACAGCGCCTGTTGATTCGCACCACTGAGTGTTACTCGGACATTAAGAACTGGATGACGTTCAACAAACTTCAGCTTAATGACGACAAGACAGAAACTATCCTCATTGGCACCCGTCAGAAACTTTCTCAGCTGCCTCCTCTTTCTCTCCCATTATGTAACACATCAGTCCCAATTTCTGATTCAACTAAAAACCTTGGTGTCTGCATTGACTCTACCCTCTCCATGAACAACTTTGTTTCTCAAACTGCCAGATCTTGCTACTATCACCTCCATCGTATAAGCCTGATCAGGAAGTATCTCTCTGTGGAAACAACTGCAAAACTCGTTCTCGCCTTCATAATGTCTCGCATTGACTATTGCAATTCACTCCTGTCTGGTCTTCCTGCCTCCACCATTCACATCCTACAGCGCATTCAAAACAATGCTGCACGCCTTGTACTCAAAAAGAAAAAAGCTGACCACATATCTCCTCTCCTGGCACAACTTCACTAGCTCCCTGTATCAAAGCGCATACAGTACAAACTAGACACCATGTGCTACAAAAGCCTCAATAACGCAGCCCCCGATTACCTGTCAAGCCTACTTGAGATCTATGTTCCCTCACGTACCCTCCGCTCTGCCTCTGATCCTCTGACTTTTCGCTTTCCACGCACTAAGCTCAATACCTATGGTCCACGAGCCTTCTCTGTTTCTGGTCCACTCTCCTGGAACAAACTTCCTCTCTCAGTCCGTCAGCAGCCTACTTTTGTCTCCTTCAAGTTCGCTCTCAAAACTCACCTTTTCTCCTCTGCATAAAATCCTAACCTCACTCAACCCCCCTCTGCAGCCTGTCTCCGCTCGGAGGGGAATCACATTGTTATAATATATAATTGTATATGATATGCTCTCTATAATTTTCCATTGCTTTTATTCTTGCTTTTAGTGCTTTTATTCTTTCTCCCCATTTATAGCCGTGTGTGTGTATGTGTGTGTGTGTGTGTGTGTGTGTGTGTGTGTGTGTGTGTGTGTGTGTGTGGTGGTGCTGCGTGCGTGCGGTGCGTGCGTGCGTGCGCGTGCGTGCGTGCGTGCGTGCGTGCGTGCGTGTGTGTCTGTTTCAGCGCTTAGATTTGATTTTATCAAGATTTTGCGCTATATAAATATTGTAATTATTATAATTATTATTATTTATGTATGTATGTATGTATGTATGTATGTATGTATGTATGTATGTATGTATGTATGTATGATGCATGATGTATGTAATGTATGTATGTATGTATGTATGTATGTATGTATGTATGTATGTATGTATGTATGTATGTATGTATGTATCAATCTATCTGTCTGTCTGTCTAATCTATTCTGATTTAATTTTTCTAATCTAATCTACCTAACCTACCTATCTACCTATCTCTTTATCTATATCCCTATCTGTCAATCTATTAATCTATCACCTATCTATCTATCTGTCTGTCTGTCTTCTGTCTGTCTAATAATCAAAACTGAAGTCATCCGACATACCCATCAACCATTCTATTACCTGTGACGACCTAACCAACACAGTACGATCCAACAAAATTGTCCCCCCCTCCCCTCACACACAAATCCCTGTTTCACTTGTATATTTACTTCGCCAAAAGCAAGCAGCCAACTTGACTACTGTAGCTCTGTTGCTGGCCAAAATTCAAGTATATAGCTCTCCATGGGTTACATGCAATCCGCATGTGTTCTATCTTGACCAATCCGTGGTCCCTACGTTCACCGACTGCTGAATCCATCTGATGCTTACCCTGCCCACCATTTTGCTTTTAAGCGTGACCCCAACAAGGAGCAAACTAATCAAAATAACTGGAGACTAAAGATTCAGGAGGCATTGCTCCAAAGTTCTGTCCCTTCCTTCCCTCCCCCCCCCCTCTCTCTCTCTCTCCCTCCCTCTCCCCAATAACGAGGAAACTAATTAAAATAACTAGACTAAGATTCAGGAAGCATTGCTCCAAAGTTCCTGTCCCTTCCTTCCCTCCCCCCTCCCCCCCCCCCCCCCCCCCAATAAGGAGCAAACTAATCAAAATAACTGGAGACTAAAGATTCAGGAGGTATTGCTCCAAAGTTCCTGTCCCTTCCTTCCCCTCCCCCCATCTCTCTCTCTCTCTCCCTCCCTCTCCCCAATAAGGAGCAAACTAATCAAAACAGACTAAAGATTCAGGAGGCATTGCTCCAAAGTTCCTGTCCCTTCCCTCCCCCCCCCCCCTCTCTCTCTCTCTCTTCTCTCTCTTCAAAATCGGGATTCCTAATCAAATTAACCCCATCCATTTGTCGACGTTTCCTACCAGTCTTCTTCTCTCTTTCTATACAGTCCTCCTTGTTTCCAACATCCAGGACATAATCAATATTCCCTTTGATTCCTTTTTCTTATCTCCTCACGTATCTGGCTGGGGGAAGAAAAAAAAGGTGCTGCGATAACCAAATTTGGAGGTGGGGAAAATCTTTCGCGTGTCGTCCGTCTTATTATTTTTACTCGTTGTGTGTGTGTGTGTGTGTGTGTGTGTGTGTGTGTGTGTGTAGTGTGTGTGTGTGCGTGCGTGGTGTGTGTGTGTCTGTGTGCGTCTGTGTGTGTGTGTGTGTGTATGTGTGTGTGTGTGTGTGTGTGTGCTGTGTGTGTGTGTGTGTGTGTGTGTGTGTGTGTGTGTGTGTGTGTCTGTTGTATCTGTGTGTGTGTGTCTGTGTCTGTGTGCGTGTGTGTGTGTAACTTCACCGCTGTCAGTTGGGCATGAACGTGACTGACAATGTGATGATGACATCCTTGATGACAGCACCAGCACACTGCGATCACCAACAGTATTTCAGCATATCAACATAGCGTTATCATGCAGCAGCAACCCCCCCTCACCCCACCACTCACACACCAATAACGTTCAGCTACATCAGCAACGGGTTATAATCATCTGCACGAAATGCAGTCTAACCAAGAACAGAAACAAAACAAGTCAACAAAAAAGGCAAAACAAAACCAATGACGCCGAACCATTTAACAATCTCCTTCATTCTTTAACCTTTTGACTCGTACACCTATCCTCCAACTGCAAAACTTAACCCTTTGAATCCTCACCTGTCCACCAGCTTCTGAGGAAGCTGGTGGACAGGGTGAGGGATTCAAAGGGTTTAAGTTTTTGTTTTGCTTTGTTAGTATGGTTGATGATGCAGGATGCTGGTGGACAGGGTAGAGGAGTCAAAGGGTTAATACCAAAATCATTACAGGAAATTCCATATTTGTACTCCTAAAGTTACCGTCCCTGCAGAAGCATCAGAAGAAATAAAACTTGATGTGGAGTGAGGAAATTGATAGGCCACCAGAGCTGTGAAAATAGAATACTTAACAGATTTCTCGATAAAGCGCTCTTCACACACCTTCGTGAAGAAGTGCTATTTTCAGGCTTTTTTGTTTGTTTGTTTGTTTGTTTGTTTGTTTTTGTGTAAGTGATTTTCACCATGGCTCCATGACTTCCAAACGTACGAATCCGTCACTCCTCTACCTTCTGACCCAACTCTGGTAAAGTTCCCAACCATACACAGCTGAGAAAATCTTCATAACACATTTCTCTGTCTGTCTGTCTGTCTGTCTGTCTGTCTGTCTGTCTGTCTCTTCTTGCTCGGGATCGGATTTCTGTGTGCATTCCTTGGGAGTGATTTTTGAATCGACGTTTTTTTTGTTTTTTTTAATGCAAGAAAACAATAACAAGTCTCTGCAATGCGATTATCACTGGAACGTTGTTGTCCTAAAACGTGAATATTCGTTGTTGCTCTCTCTCTCTCTCTCTCTGTCTGTCTGTCTGTCTCTCTCACTCTCACACAAACACAAACACAAACACACACACACACACACACACACACACACACACAACACACACACACACACACACACACACATCTATGATTGATACTAAACAAGATTCTTTCTCTTCCGTTTCCTTCTTTAATTTTTTTTTAATATTTCATGCACAGTGACTGGGGGAGGGGAGGGGACAGAGAACGAAATACACTTACAGGTCTATGGAAAAATAAAAATATCAAGATTTAAAATATAACTCCTCCTGATCATTTCATTATAAGTTTTTTTGACACAACTCATGGTTGTTCAATACGGAGCGGTATTACCGAGGTCCATGCGTGAAACAAGGCGATTCCATGCGACTGTAGGGCAAGCTGGCACTAAATCAGATACACTGTTGTGCCAAGGTGGTATACAACAACATTCCACTCCGCCGACTGCTTCGTCCCAAGGGACGTCAGAGCATTCTGTTCCCCAAATTAAATAACGTCCCAGCCTCCTTCTTGTTGCTTTCTTTGCTTCGTTCCGTTTTGTATTTGAAGAAAGCATGTGGGTGTTAGAGAAGTGCTAGACCCTGAAGTCTGCAATGAGAAGTGCTGGACTCTGAAGTCTGCAATGAGAAAGTGCTGGAGTCTGAAATCTGCAATGAGAAGTGCTGGACTCTGAAGTCTGCATGAGAAGTGCTGGAGTCTGAAATCTGCAATGAGAAGTGCTGGACTCTAAAGTCTGCAATATGAAGTGCTAGAGTCTGAAATCTGCAATGCGAAGTGCTTGAGTCTGAAGTCTGCAATGAGAAGTGTTGGGAGTCTGAAGCCCACAATGAGAAATGCCGGACTCTGAAGTCTGCAATTAGAAGTGTTTGGACTCTGAAAATCTGCAATGAGAAGTGCTGGAATCTGAAATCTGCAACGAGAAGTGCTGGAATCTGAAATCTGCAATGAGAAGCGCTGAAATCTGAAATCTGCAATGAGAAGTGCTGGACTCTGAAAGTCTGCAATGTGAAGTGCTGGACTCCGAAATCTGCAATGAGAAGTGAAGGACTCTGAAGTGTGCAATAAGAAGTGCTGGACTCTGAAGTCTGCAATGAGAAGTGATGGACTCTGAAGTCTGCAATGAGAAGTGCCTGATTCTGAAGTATGCAATGAGAAGTGTTGGACTCTTACGTGTGCAATGAGAAATGCGGGACTCTGGAAGTCTGCAATGAGAAGTGCTGGACTCTGAAGTCTGCAATGAGAAGTGTTGGACTCTAAAAGTCTGCAATGAGAAGTGCTGGACTCTGAAGTCTGCAATGAGAAGTGTTGGACTCTAAAAGTCTGCAATGAGAAGTGCTGGACTCTTAAGTCTGCAATGAGAAGTGCTGGACTCTGAAGTCTGCAATGAGAAGTGCTGGACTCTAAAAGTCTGCAATGAGAAGTGCTGGACTCTGAAGTCTGCAATGAGAAGTGAAGGACTCTGAAGTCTGCAATGAGAAGTGCTGGACTCTAAAAGTCTGCAATGAGAAATACTGGACTCTGAAGTCTGCAATGAGAAGTGCTGGACTCTGAAGTCTGCAATGAGAAGTGCTGGACTCTAAAAGTCTGCAATGAGAAGTGCTGGACTCTAAAAGTCTGCAATGAGAAATACTGGACTCTGAAGTCTGCACTGATAAGTGCTGGACTCTGAAGTCTGCAATGAGAAGTGCTGGACTCTGAAGTCTGCAATGAGAAGTGTTGGACTCTAAAAGTCTGCACTGATAAGTGCTGGACTCTGAAGTCTGCAATGAGAAGTGCTGGACTCTAAAAGTCTGCAATGAGAAGTGCTGGACTCTAAAAGTCTGCAATGAGAAATACTGGACTCTGAAGTCTGCACTGATAAGTGCTGGACTCTAAAAGTCTGCAATGAGAAATACTGGACTCTGAAGTCTGCACTGATAAGTGCTGGACTCTAAAAGTCTGCAATGAGAAATACTGGACTCTGAAGTCTGCACTGATAAGTGCTGGACTCTAAAAGTCTGCAATGAGAAATACTGGACTCTGAAGTCTGCACTGATAAGTGCTGGACTCTAAAAGTCTGCAATGAGAAGTGAAGGACTCTAAAAGTCTGCAATGAGAAGTGCTGGACTCTAAAAGTCTGCAATGAGAAGTGAAGGACTCTGAAGTCTGCATTGATAAGTGCTGGACTCTAAAAGTCTGCAATGAGAAGTGAAGGACTCTGAAGTCTGCACTGATAAGTGGTGGACTCTAAAAGTCTGCAATGAGAAGTGAAGGACTCTGAAGTCTGCAATGAGAAGTGCTGGACTCTAAAAGTCTGCAATGAGAAGTGAAGGACTCTGAAGTCTGCACTGATAAGTGGTGGACTCTAAAAGTCTGCAATGAGAAGTGCTGGACTCTAAAAGTCTGCAATGAGAAGTGAAGGACTCTGAAGTCTGCACTGATAAGTGCTGGACTCTAAAAGTCTGCCATCTCTACATATGAGGGAAAAGATGGGGTGATGAGGTCACGAGGGTGGGGGCAAAAAAATATGAATAAATAACATAAAATAAAAAAGACCATTTCTAGCCTGAACAGCTCAGATTTCTAAGACTTTTAAGATCATTCATTTATTTTTCTACCCACCCTGCATAACATCCCCTTCACAGATACAGCCCACATGACGTAATAAAACAATATAAAGAATAACAACCCTGCCCAGTGAGCGCTCTGCCGTGAGCACGACCCCCTTTCACAGTGAAATAATCAAAACAACCAGACTAGCGTACCTCGCCTCCCCCTCCCCCCTTCCAGCTCCACGTCCTGTCTCCCTCCCTCCCTAAGTCTCTACCTCTCTCCCTCCCTCTCCCAGACCCATCGCCCTTAAAGCCAAGGACAAAATCAATACCGTTATACACTTTTCTGTCCCTTCTTAGCCCTCAGACGGCATACGCTCCACGGACATGGCGACGGACG
>CM060313.1:71852290-71859790 GCA_030674185.1 Monoplex corrugatus
CTGTTTTCTATTTTTTTCAACACGCAAGGCCTTGTGGCAATTGACATTTTGCCTGAGAAATCAACAATCACTGCCTCCTACTATACCCAAGTTGTGCTCCCCAAAGTTGTAGGAAAAATCCATGAGCAGCGCCCAACCGTCGCACCCAGAGGGACCCTTCTTCTGCATGACATGCCAGTGCCATAAGGCGAAGGTCACCACAACCTTCCTGAGCGAGCAAGGGATCCAAGTTTTGGACCACCCACCCTACAGCCCCGACTTGGCCCCATGCGACTTCTGGCTGTTCCCTGTTCTGAAGGAAAAGCTCGCTGGCGTAAGTTTGCCGGGTACAAGACCTCGCCAAAGCCGTAAGATCAGAGTTGTCTGGTCTGCCTAAAACCGACTATCAGAGGGCGCTTGAGAATTGGCGTAGGAGGCTTGAACTTTGCATCCTAGCCAACGGAGAATACTTCGAGGGGATGTAAAAGTTTCAAGTTGCTGAGATGAGAGGTACGTTTTTTAAGGGGGTGGTGACATCTTAATTGAACAACCTCGTATTCTTCGTCAGAGCAAAAGTCGCTCACACCAGCCCTCAATAAACGAGCGAAACTGTCTTTGGGAATAAATAAATGTTCTCTCATGTAGCTGTCTTTGTGCACTGAGGAAAAAACGTAAACGAATGAAATGGATATGGTGGTGCAGCGGGTCACTAAAAAGACTTTGGACAATATCGTAATTTAACGTTAGCTTACAATCTGCATGCTAGGTGAAACCTTATGACCTCGTCAAGGCATTGGGCTTATGACGTACTACATCTGCCATAGTTTTCCGTATTCCCATCATATGATTTGCTGCACAGCGCATACTGTATCCACTTCTCGCCATGACGCCTTTTTGACCGAACTGAAACAAGTAATTCATGAACTGTATACTGATTTTACAGATCAACTATGTAAAATACGGAAAATACGGGAATCAATTTAAGACAATGAAAGAGGTTCTCGCGAAACTTTTCTCTTGGATAAAGAGCTACATGACAGGACGGGATAGAGTGGTCATCAGAACCAAATTCGTGAGCTATTCAAGGTCCTTCATTATTGCTATGAGCTATTCAGGTTTTTTCTTCAGCGCTATGAGCTATTCATCAGGGTCCTTCATCAGTGCTATGAGCTATTAAGGGTCCTTTCTCAGTGCTATGAGCTATTTAGGGTCCTTTATCAGTGCTATGCCCTACTAACGGTCCTTCCTCAGTACTATGAGGTATTTAGGGTCCTTCGTCAGTGCTATGAGCTATTCAGAGTTTTTCATTAGTGCTGTGAGCTATTCAAAATCCTTCATCAGTGCTATGCGCTACTGAGAGTCCTTTGTCAGTGCTATGCGTTATTTAAGGTCCTCTGTCAATGCTATGAGCTGTTCAGGTCCTTCGTCAGTGCTATGAGCTGTTCAGGTCCTTCGTCAGTGCTATTAGCTATTCAGAGTCCTTCATCAGTGTTATGAGCTATTTAGGGTCCTTCATCAGTGCTGAGCTATTCAGGGTTCTTTGTCAGTGTCATGCGCTATTCAGGGTCCTTCATCAGTGTATGAGCTATTCAGGGTCCTTCATCAGTGCTATGAGCTATTCAGGGTCCTTGGACAGTGCTATGAGCTATTCAGGGTCCTTTGTCAGTGCTATAAGCTATTCAGGGTCCTTCATCAGTGCTATGAGCTATTCAGGGTCCTTTGTCAGTGCTATGCGCTATTCAAAGCCCTTTGTCAGTGCTATGAGCTATTCAGGGTCCTTTGTCAGTGCTATGCGCTATTCAAAGCCCTTTGTCAGTGCTATGAGCTATTCAGGGTCTTTCGTGGGAGCACAAGTGACTGACCGCAGGCTTCTGTATATAAAAAACAAACAAACAAAAACCGAGTATGCGTAAATGAAAAGAAACTTGATTAACCACAAGGCTCCTAGCGCACGACCGGCCTTGAGCTTGTCTCTGGAGAGCAGAAACCAATTAATAAACGGCAAGACGACGTCAAAGGCAGCAGCAAGTCTCTCAACGACGCTGTTGATGAAAGGTGGCGTTAGTTTCGTAAGCCCTGGGTGAACGGCTGACAAACTGTAGGAATACTGTCATATGAAAGGGACGAAAGGGGTCTTAGTCTCGTTCTCTGCGACAGCAATGGTGATGGGGAGAGGGCAAGGTGCTGCAAAGGCAGATGAAGGAGACGTTGTAACTAATGGGATTCCTGCTGTGAGACCTCTGATGTCAACTCTCAAAGCCTGACGGCAATGATTTCTGCCAAATACATGAGTGAATGAGTGAGCGTGTGAGTGAATGAGAGTAAGTAAGAGAGAGAGAGAGAGAGAGAGAGAGAGAGAGAGGAGAGAGAGACAGACAGACAGACAGACAGAAACAGAGAGACAGAGACAGACAGACAGAGACAGATACAGACAGACAGACAGATACAGACAGACAGACAGAGACAGATACAGACAGAGACACAGACAGAGACAGAGAGTAGAAAGGGGATTCATCTCCCTGGAACGCAATATGAAAACATTTTTCATCTGATGAAGGAGTTAGGGTAGTACGATGGATGATATTTACTTTCTTTTAATGACCTCATACTTGGGTAATCTCAGCAGAAGAAGGTGACGGGTATATGTTAGAATCTGGCTGAAGAGGTGATAAACCGTGCTTTTCCCCAACCTGTGAATATTTCATGAGGCCTACACAGAGTAATGAGGCACGGGTCTTGTCTGAGAGAGGCGCTATCGACACAGCTCATTCCGGTCACCCACACTGGCTTTACAGTTACAGAAACGGACGTGAAATTGATGTGTCCCGAGGAGTTTAGAGTTTGTTCTAGAGGCAGTCATCGCACTCAGCGATTCCATATGCGCTCTATCCAAATCGGCCAGAAGTTATTCAGCAGGCTACTTGGGCCTGCACAAAACCCTATCCTCTGCAATCTGGCAAGGTCTTGAAGTGGAAAAGATGAGAAAGAGACCTATGCATATGAAACACTAAACTTACGCGACCACAATGACGGAAACATGAATATGCCCAGCGAGCAGGTTAGCTTTTAGTTTTTCGAGCTGGGATTGAACTTGAGATATATGATCTTGAGTCCCGTAACGTACCTCTACTTTCAGATAGACGTGGATTTTATCTGTTGTAATAACAGTTGTTCACACACACGTTCTGACTATGTGCCTGTCAGTGAGTCCAGACACACACTGTCCATAACAATCTTCTAGCGCGAATTTCTAAGTGCTCCTCTTGAGTAGTCATGATTCATGTAGATACGATGTGGTCAACGTTTAGTTAAAGAAAGATTTAGTATGAATGATCTGCTTAGCCACAATCCAATGTGTATTCTGGGCATGAAAAGCTACAGCATGGATGATTTTTAAAAGTTCAGTAAAGCCCACAAGTTAAAATTTAGCAGCCCCTGGCTCTCAGATGATGTAAGTCATGCCTCTCTTCAAAACTCTCAACAAGAGAAGACTATGAATGACACAAGGAATGAACGAACTACCTCAATACTATTACAAAGCATATCAGCATTTCAGAAGACAAGAATAAGGACACCCATCAAATCTCAGGCTTAAAATCTTGAAATCTGTCCCCCCCCCCCCCCCCCCGCCCTGTTCTTTTCATAAGTATACCACTTCAGGTACACAGCCGTTAGAATGGTAACTGTGCAGCAAGAGGGGAATTGGCATGGGGGCTCTTTGGATGTGTCCATGTTCCATTTTCAAATCTTGAGTCCAGCAGCAGGCCCCGTTGTGACAAGTGGCACGTCTGGGCAGGAACTGGCTGCAATTTGGCCAAGAGGTTGAAGTGTCCACGCCATCGATTTTAGCCCCATTGGATTTCTCCCCGTCTCTCCCTCCATCCTTCCTGAGTGAGGTGCGCTAGCGCATCAAGCCGGATTGCCCTTGCCTTGGGCGCCTTCATGTTTTTACTGTTCTTTTTTTCCCCCTCGTCGCTTCTCTGATTTTTACATAACGAAATCGAAGCTTCTTTCTCGGAAACACTTCATTTTTTCACTCAACCCCACCTCCTCCTAGCTCCTCACCTACTTCTGTCTTTAGACAACATGCACTCGATTACGCCTTACATTTGCAGCTGGCTCAAGGCAGCACAATCCATTATGTATGGGTCCATATGTCTTATACAGCCCAGCATCTGTACGCATTTTCGGTCTGGAAATCACAGCCTCTATGTTATGCATAAACTTCGAGTCCCTATGTTTTGTGTCTTAAGGTGACTTGCCTTGTAACCTCAGACATCTCATTACTTTGGCCTTCTGCTTTATAAGACCAGACTGACACTGTTTGTTGGAAGGTTTTGCTAGCTATAACACATTGTGTATTTTGCTAGCTATAACACATTGTGTATTCCTTTTGGCACACATTCATAAGAGAAAGAGAGAGGGATGGAGAGAGGGAGAGAGGGGGAGAGAGAGAGGGAGAGAGGGGGAGAGAGAGAGATGCAGACACCGACAGAGAGAAGAGAGAGACAGACGGACAGACACAGACAGACAGTGACAGACAGAGAGAGGGAGAAGAGACAGAGAGAGGAGGAGAAGAGAGACAAGGGGGAGAAGAGAGGGAGAGGGGGAGAGGAGAGAGAGAGAGAGAGACAAAGAGAGAGAGGAGAGAGAAAGAGGGAGAAGAGAGAGAGGGAGAAGAGAGACAGGGACAGACAGACACACACACAGATACACACAGACAGACAGACAGAGACAAGAGAGCTCACATATAATTATTACACGTACGTATTTTGTGCTGTTCTCGTGTACTTCGCACCGAAGTCCAAATATATTACCAGGAACTCGACTGCTGTATCGTTACTCTACTCCTAAATTATTAACAATTGCGGCTGAGCTCCACATTGTTCCAACTCACAGCCCCAGATTATCATTAACTTTATCCCTACACTAATAACTTTACAGCTGCATTTTGTCAACACCAAAAGCCTCAGAAAGATTCTCAATATCCGATGGCAAGAGAAGATCCCTGATACAGAAGTACTAGAGAGAGCCAATCTCCCCTCCATCCACACTTTACTTCAAAAGAGTCAAGTTCGCTGGGCTGGCCATGTGTACCGGATGTCTGACACCAGAATTCCGAAGCAACTCCTCTACGGGGAACTAGCGTCTGGCTGGAGAACAGTTGGAGGCCAGAGAAAACGGTTTAAAGACAGCTTGAAGGCATCGCTTAAGTCCCTCAACATAGACTGGGAAAACTGGGAAAACCTTGCCCTCGACCGTACAGTCTGGCGTAGAAGAATCAAAACCGGATGTACCACTTCAGAAGTGTCTCGTATCCAATCTGCACAAGAAAAACGAGCTGCACGGAAAGCTAGGGCTGCAAA
The DNA here is from genome assembly GCA_030674185.1 of Monoplex corrugatus. NCBI lineage: Eukaryota > Metazoa > Mollusca > Gastropoda > Littorinimorpha > Ranellidae > Monoplex > Monoplex corrugatus. Next base: position 71,857,636 of record CM060313.1, read on the forward strand.
CCCTTCAACCATAGTAACCGACCACAGATGTCCAACCTGTGGACGTTACTTCCGTGCCCGGATCGGATTGATCAGTCACCTCTGGACACACTGACTCAAAGTAACTTCATGAAGCCATGGTCATTGTCGACGACGACAGACGAACACACACACACACACACACACAAATTTCAGTCCCTAATCAGCAGCTGTAGCGTCACGTTATAAAACAACACTAAGGTTCCGTTTCATCAGCATCCATTATCTATCAGCTTTTAGTTTTATGAACATGTCTATCAGCTCTAAAAGCGCATTATCTGCAACTCTGAACGCTACATTATCAGTAACTCTAGCATCACATCATCAACTGTTGGTACTAAATAAGAGCAAACCTAGCACTGCACTACCATCACCTCTAGCATCACATTAGAAGCAAATTCAACACTACACTGTCAGCAACCCTAGCACATTATCAGCAACCACTGCACAACATTTTCTGTAACTTTAGCGTCCACATTATCAACAACTCTGACGCCACTTTATCAATAAATTTAGCGCCACTTTATCAACAGTTCAAGCACCACATTACCAGCAACTCTAGCGCCATATTATAAGCAACTCTAGCGCCACATCATCGACACCTCTAGCACTACATCATAATAAAAACTCTAGCACTACATTATCAACAACTCTAGCGCCACATTATAAGCAACTCTAGCGCCACATCATCGACACCTCTAGCACTACATCATAATAAAAACTCTAGCGCTATATTATCAACAACTCTAGCACTACATTATCAACAACTCTAGCGCTACATTATCAACAACTCTAGCGCCACATTATCAACAACTTTAGCACCACATTATCAACAACTCAGCACTACATAATCAACAACTCTAAAACTACATTATCAACAACTCAAGCGCCACATTATCAACAACTCTAGCGCCACATTATCAACAACTCTAGCGCTATATTATCAACAACTCTAGCACCACATTATCAACAACTCTAGCGCCATATTATCAACTACACTAACGCCACATTATCAACAACTCTAGCACTACATTATCAACTACACTAACGCCACATTATCAACAACTCTAGCACTACATTATCAACAACTCTAGCACCACATTATCAACAACTCTAGCACCACATTATCAACAACTCTAGCACCACATTATCAACAACTCTAGCACTACATAATCAACAACTCTAGCACTACATTATCAACAACTCAAGCGCCACATTATCAACAACTCTAGCGCCACATTATCAACAACTCTAGTGCTATATTATCAACAACTCTAGCACCACATTATCAACAACTCTAGCGCCATATTATCAACAACACTAACGCCACATTATCAACAACTCTAGCACTACATTATCAACAACTCTAGCACTACATTATCAACAACTCTAGCACTACATTATCAACAACTCAAGCGCCACATTATCAACAACTCTAGCACTACATTATCAACAACTCAAGCGCCACATTATCAACAACACTAACGCCACATTATCTACAACTCTAGCACTACATTATCAACAACTCTAGCACCACATTATCAACAACTCTAGCACTACATTATCAACAACTCAAGCGCCACATTATCAACAACACTAACGCCACATTATCTACAACTCTAGCACTACATTATCAACAACTCTAGCACCACATTATCAACAACACTAGCGTCATATTATCTACAACTCTAGCACCACATTATCAACAACACTAGCGTCATATTATCTACAACTCTAGTGCCACATTATCAACAACAATAGCGCCATATCATGAACAACTTTAGCGCCACATCTTTGACGACTGTAGCAACATATCATTGGCAACATGAGTACCACATTATCAACTCTAGCAAATTTCAATCAACTTCATCACCACAGTATAGCACTCTAGCACCATATTATCGGCAACTCTTAGTGTTACACTACCTACAGCTCTAGCACTGCACTGTCTGCAATTCTAGCACCACACTATCACAACTCTAGCACCATATTATGAGCAACTCTAGTGTTACACTACCTACAACTCTAGCACCGCACTATCAACAATTCTAGCACCACACAATCAACAACTCTAGTACCACACTCTATCTACAACTCTAGCACCACATCATGAGCAACTCTAGTCTTACACTACCTA
>CM060313.1:71867290-71897290 GCA_030674185.1 Monoplex corrugatus
CTCTCTGTCTGTCTCTTGTCTCTCTCTCTCTCCCCCCTCTGTCTCTGTCTCTGTATCTCTCCCCCCCTCTCTCTCTCTGTATATATATATATCTCCTCCCCCCCTCTCTCTCCCCTCTGTCTCTCTCTATGTCTCTCCCCCCCCCTCTCTGAATATATATATCTCCTCCCCTCTCTGTCTGTTTGTCTCTGTCTGCCTACCTATTCCCCCCCCCTCTCTCTCTCTCTCTCTCTCTCTCTCTTTCGTGCTTACATTTTTATGTTTCTTTACGTCAATGTCTCTCGGCACAAAGCTTTAACAAGGATACCTTGTAAAGAATCTCGGCCGAAGCGGGCTGAGTCAATTAGTTCACGGCGAATGCCCAGGAACACAGTGTGCTCGATCGACTTTGTCTCACACTATCTCGCACACACAAAAAAAGCGTGTTCCTTGATCAACGGAACTTCATGACGCGATACAATGCGAGCAAAGATACTGTTTGTTGCATGGAGAACAAAACGTGAGGGGGTGGGGTTGGGGGTGGGAGAGCGAGAGAGAGAGTTTAATGAAAGAGCTCTGGGGAAACGCTGACATCAGGTCTATAAATATATGCCGGGGAGAGAGAGTGGGTGGGGGGACAACACTGAGAGAGAGAGAGAGAGAGAGAGAGAGAGAGAGAGAGAGAGAGAACAAATCTCCAGCTGTCCCTCCCTTTTTCCGAGACTTTTAAGACTCTCTCCCTCTCTCTCTCTCTCTTTCTCTCTCTCTCTCTCTCTGGTGTTGCGAAAATAGGAAATCGGTACGATGTCAAATAAACTAGGAAAAAAGTGTTTCCTCCTCATCCCGCCCTCCTTACTGTCTCCCGGATTCAGCATGAGAGGATGATTTCTACAATGAAAGACAGTGTCAATGTCACGGGGGGGGGGGGGGGGGGGAGATAGAGAGAGAGAGAGACAGACAGACAGACAGATAGACAGACTGAGACAGAAAACTGAGATAAAGTAAGAGAAAGAGACGAAGCGCGACTCCCCATGCATGCAGACGAGTGCACAGGAACAAAAATACACAAGTGTGAATTTAATAGATCAAGATGCTGGGTGGCCGAACATTTGGAAGATGTGGACTCCCAGAACGTAAAGGCCCAACTTGACGATAATATCGAACAACTAAGTGTTACACACATACCATCTGTCTGTCTGTCTATCTGTCTGTCTGTCTGTCTGTCTGTCTCTCTTTCTCTTTCTGAAACACACACACACATACACACGCACACACACACATTCTCTCTCTCTCTCTCTCTCGCAACACACACACACACACACACACACACGCACGCACACACACACACACACACACACACACACACACACACACACACACACACACACACACACACCACACACATTGTCCAAGGACAACCATACCGACAATTGAGCAAAAGACGAATCACACGAAAGTCCATCATCATCATCATAATCATCACGACATCTAGGGGGGGAGAAAATTCGATAGCGTTTTAGTTAGTCATAGCACTCCAATAGCGTGGACGTCTGCCGGCTACACTTGTTGAAAGATCGAAAGCAGACAAATTATCGCCATCTTCCGAGCAAGCACGCATTGAACGATATAGAAGGCGATGACAGAAATAGACTCGAGGGATGTGTGTGTGTCCGTGTGTGTGTGTGTGTGTGTGTGTGTGTGTGTGTGTGTGTGTGTGTGTGTGTGTGTGTGTGTGTGTGTGTGTGTGTGTGTGCGTGTGTGTGTGTGTGTGTGTGTGCGCGCGCGAGGGATGTGAGAGTGTGTGTGTCCCCGTGTGTGTGTGTGTGTGTGTGTGTGTGTGTGTGTGTGTGTGTGTGTGTGTGTGTGTGTGTGTGTGTGTGTGTGTGTCCATGTGTGTATGTGTGAGTGTGAGGGGTGTGTGGTGTGTGTGTGTGTGTGTGTGTGTGTGTGTGTGTGGTGTGTGTGTGTGTGTGTGTGTGTCCCGTGAGTGTGTGTGTGTGTGTGTGTCTGTGTGTGTATGTGTGAGTGTGAGTGATGTGTGTGTGTGTGTGTGTGTCCGTGTGTGTGTGTCTGTGTTGTGTGTCCGTGTGTGTATGTGTGAGTGTGAGGGATATGTGTGCGTGTGTGTGAGTGTGGGGGACGTACGTACGGGTGTCTGTGTGTGTGGGTGTCTGTGTGTGTGGGTGTCTGTGTGTGTGTGTGTCTGTGTGTGTGGGTGTCTATGTGTGTGTGTGTCTGTGTGTGGGAGGTGTCTTGTGTGTGGGAGGTGTCGTGTGTGGGAGGTGTCTTGTGTGTGGGAGGTGTCTATGTGTGTGTGTCTGTGTGCGGGAGGTGTCTTGTGTGTGGGAGGTGTCTTGTGTGTGAGAGGTGTCTTGTGTGTGGGAGGTGTCTTGTGTGTGGGAGGTGTCTTGTGTGTGGGAGGTGTCTTGTGTGTGGGAGGTGTCTTGTGTGTGGGAGGTTTCCTGTGTGTGGGAGGTGTCTTGTGTGTGGGAGGTGTCTTGTGTGTGGGAGGTTTCCTGTGTGTGAGAGGTGTCTTGTGTGTGGGAGGTGTCTTGTGTGTGGGAGGTGTCTTGTGTGTGGGAGGTTTCCTGTCTGTGAGAGGTGTCTTGTGTGTGGGAGGTGTCTTGTGTGTGGGAGGTTTCTTCTGTGTGGGAGTGTCGTGTGTGTGGGAGGTGTCTTGTGTGTGGGAGGTGTCTGTGTGTGTGGGAGGTGTCGTGTGTGTGTGGGAGGTGTCTTGTGTGTGTGGGAGGTGTCTGTGTGTGTGGGAGGTGTCTGTGTGTGTGGGAGGTGTCTTGTGTGTGGGAGGTGTCAGTGTGTGTGGGAGGTGTCTTGTGTGTGGGAGGTGTCTGTGTGTGTGGGAGGTGTGTGTGTGGGAGGTGTCTTGTGTGTGGGAGGTGTCTGTGTGTGTGGGAGGTGTCTTGTGTGTGTGGGAGGTGTCTTGTGTGTGTGGGAGGTGTCTGTGTGTGTGGGAGGTGTCTGTGTGTGTGGGAGGTGTCGTGTGTGTGGGAGGTGTCTTGTGTGGGGGAGGTGTCTTGTGTGTGGGGGAGGTGTCTTGTGTGTGTGGGAGGTGTGTGTGTGTGTGTGGGAGGTGTCTTGTGTGTGGGAGGTGTCTTGTGTGGGGGAGGTGTCTTGTGTGTGGGAAATGTCTGTGTGTGTGGGAGGTGTCTTGTGTGTGAGAGGTGTCTTGTGTGTGTGGGTGTCCGTATGGGAGGTGTCTTCTGTGTGGGACGTGTCTTGTATGTGGGAGACGGAGAGAGAGAGGGCGGGCGGGGGGGGGGGGGGGTAGGGGGAGGGGAGAGACGAGAAAGGAAAGGAGAAGACAAAGAGAGAGAGAGAGACAGAGAAACAAACAACGATATTCTATTTTCCAACGGTACAGTTCTAAGCCAAAACCTCTTTTTGTTTCACACTTGCTGTTGCTTGCATGCTGTGGGGGTGTTTTCCGGTTTCCACCAGCCAACAACCACTGGCATGACTAAACAGGATCTTAAACGTGCATATTTGATGATACTCTGCATGCGTGTGCACACGAAGGGCATGCAGGCACTGGCAGGTCTGCACACTGCACACATGCTGACATGGGAGGTCAGAAACATTTTCACTCTTCAACTCCACCAGGTGGAGGAGTCTAGGAAGATCGAACCCAAGACCTTCCGACTGGAAATCCGATATTTATCTCCCTGACCACCGCGCCCGTCGAAAACAACCCTACATGTACTTTCCCCTCTCTTGGGAATGTAATATTTATATTATAAATATCTGTGCGTATCACATGTACGTCAGTGTTGTATGCCACGATGAGAGAGAGAATAGGTAAAGAAACAGGTGGTGGTGGTTCCAAATAGAAGACAGTACTGAAATCGAGTCGAGATACGGGGGAAAAAGAAACACACACACACACACACACACACACACACACACACACACACACACACACACACACACACACTCTCTCTCTCTCTCTCTCTCTTACATCCCTCACACTCACACATACACACACGGGGACACAGAGAGAGAGAGAGAGAGAGAGAGAGAGAGAGAGAGAGAGAGAGAGACAGACAGACAGACAGACAAACAGATACAGAAAAACGAGGACAGAGAGAAGACAGACACAAAGACGGACAGATGGAGACTCCGACTCGGGCCGTGTTAAGGTTATCAAAATAAACAAACAAAACTCTTCTGTAACTACTATTACCACAGGTGTACAAGAGATATGTAAGCCCAAACATTTGAGAAAACAAAAACAACAAACAAACAAACAAAATCTAAGCCCCTCGGTCTCTAAACGGCTGGTTTTGCCCATAACCTTCATGGACCTTCAGATTAATTTGAATCATAACCGTCAATGCTATTTCCGAATTTGAAGAGCAATCCTGTCATATGTGAAATCAATTCTTGTTTATAATTCGGAATCAGGGAATTTGGATTTTGTTCCAGCTCGATTCACTGCAACCATGACAATTTAATACAATATCATTTCCAAAATAAACATTACGTTCTTCCTCCCCAATTGCATGTGATGATCTGGAAGGTCCCCAAAGCCCATATAAACTGTAATACCCCATAATGCAGGGCAATGGGATTTTCCTTTCAAACTGCGCGTATGAGGCCAATTACATTAAAGCTGATTTTCATAACACGAGAACACAAACACAAACAGACAAAGAAAAAGAAAAGTGTAATACAAACTCCTTTTCTCACGCAATTCAAGAAAAGAAACGCCACTCATCTCCTTCCAATCCGATTGGAATTTGCCAACAATGGAATTTTTTGAAGAGAGAATCGTCACGCCTAGTCCATATATATGTGCACAACACTCCATTAAATCATCTGAAAGGCTTGTCAGAGTGCCAACGAAAGGCCATAACACGCGGGTAACATCTAACAGCAGAACAGAGATAGTCAGCGCCATTCTGCCTTAATTATGTACTTTCCACTATTACTCCATCTGTGAAAGTACATAACGTTCAAACTTTTAACTCCAATTCCGATTTGAGCCTAAAATTTCGAGTTTGGGATCTATTTGCGTGGGACTACATGCGCTCCATCTACATTTGCCAGGCAAAAGTAACCTATGAAGAAGTTAGCATATATATATAATTCAATGAACACAGCTTCCACTTCGTGCTCAAATGTTACTGTTGTTATTAAAAGCCCAGCCGACTGCGCAGAGCCATATCTGGGATGTAACCATCTCTAAAAGTACACCATGCCTCACTGGAAGAGAGAGAGAGAGAGAGAGAGAGAGAGAAAGAGAGAGAGGGGGAAGAGGGAGAGAGAGAGACAGAGAGAGAGAGAGAGAGAGAGAAACAATTGGAAAAGAAAATTAAGCACATATATCAATGCATTCGCTCACATAATCTAAGGATATACCCTGGTGTTGATCATTCCGTTCAATTTATCACCAAAGGATAAAAAAAAAATACAAATAAAAATATAACTAAGGACACGAACACATATATAAAATTGGGCCTAAAGTACCTAAGCTTGCTTCTGCACTTCACATTTCCTAGAGCCAAAAATGCACTTAACACATGTACCCAATTATCAATCCAAACAAAAGGTGTGTAAGGCTTTATAAAACAAATACAAGTGAAAGGACCAGCCAAGCAGAAAATGTTAGGAACAAATGACAGAAAGCAAAGAAGCAAGGCAGAAACAAAGAGACAGAAAAGAGGAAATGACAGAAAGCAAAGGAGCAAGGTAGAAACAAAGAGAGTGACAGAAAAGAGGTGATTTCTTGCGAAGAATTTCCAGGTGGGGGATACTAAGGCGAATCTCGTCCTAAAGCCAAGCTCGTAATCACTGTCTACTGTGTTTGAGCACAAGAATCACTAGCTGTTTCAGTGATCACTGAATTGAAAAGCAGTGTCGATGGCTGAAATCTAAACTTGACAGTCACACGCCTCACATGCCTGGCTGTAAGCGCCACCTGTATTTCACTTACCCTCGTGACGCCAGAAGAGCTCCTGCCGATTTTCAGGGCTGGTCGCATTTCTGGACCTCCCTTACTGCCGCCATTTTCACCATAGTTTAACCCTTTTGATTCCGGCATCCTGTCCACCAGCATCATGCAGTGTCAACCATGCTAGCAAAGCAAAAACTTTACCCTCTGACTCCCTCACCCTATCCGAGGAGTCAAAGGATTAAGTTTTTGCAGTTGGTGGACAGGGTGCGGAAGTCAACGGGTTTAACCCTCTCCTGGCTTTGGTCATACTCTGGGACTTTATGCGCATGTTAATGGCTTGCATCATAATCAGTCAGGATCTTGCCAATTCACATGGCGTCTACGCATCGATGCATCTGGATTTTATTCCGAACATGAAGTCACTATTTGGGGAAAAACGACAGGGAAACTGGGACGGTTACTAATTGCTGCCATCTGAACTACAGTTGTGTGACACCCTCTCTCTCTCTCTCTCTCTCTCTCTCTCTCTCTCTCTCTCTCTCTCTCTCTCTCTCTCTCTCAGTACTTAGGTTAAAATGGTCAACGTCGTTATTGACCGAAAAGGGTAGGGGCGGCACAACGCTGACGAATTAATGGCATAATCCATTCAATCATACGTTCTACCTGCCTGTCCATCTCCATTTACTATTTACTGCTTATCAATGATGGAAATGGAAAAGAGACCGACAAATCACGCACTCAATCACGCTGTTCTGTGTGTGTGTGTGTGTGTGTGTGTGTGTGTGTGTGTGTGTGTGTGTGCGTGCGTGCGTGCGTGCGTGCGTGCGTGCGTGCGTGCGTGCGCGTGCGTGCGTGTGCGTGCGTGCGTGCGTGCGTGCGTGCGTGTGTGTGTGTGTGTGTGTGTGTGTGTTCGTTCCTTGATTTAACGTCTTTTCACTATGAGTGATATCAGACGGTGTGTGTGTGTGTGTGTGTGTGTGTGTGTGTGTGTGTGTGTGTGTGTGTGTGTGTGTGTGTGTGTGTGTGTAGTGTGTGCGTGCGTGCGTGTGTGTGTGTGTGTGTGTGCGGTGTGTGAGTGAGTGTGTGTGTGTTCGTTCGTTCTTTGATTTAACGTCTTTTCACTATAAATGTGTGTGTGTGTGTGTGTGTGTGTGTGTGTGTGTGTGTGTGTGTGTGTGTGTGTGTGTGTGTGTGTGTGTGTGTGTGTGCGTGAGTGTGAGTATATGTGTGTGTGCGCGCGCACGTATGTGTGCGCGTGCGTGCGTGCGTACACGCGCGCACGTGCGCGTGTTGTTCTCTATGCTTATCTGATAGAAAAAGAGACCACTGACGACACAACTCGTCAAGCAGCAGTGCACACAGACCTATACAGAATGCCCGTACAGTAGTTCGCGCGCCTGTGTGACTGATGACGACTACCAGACCTCGGGTCAGACAACTAATCAATCAGATCCTTCCCCACAGTGTCGCCCTCCAGGTGCTGGGGAATACCCATTTCCTGGAATCGATCGCCAACAGAACACGGCACGTCTGATCAAAGCAACACTACCAACGGGAAATGGACGTCATCGCCAGGGTTTAACGAGGAACGGCAATCCGAGCGACAAGCCATGAGGGGCGAACGCCGGTAAAAAGACCTCGCCTGGCTTCTTCAATAAAGAGATCTTACCAGGCTTTGGGGGCCAAGGCCGGTAAAAAGACACAGCCTGGCTTCTTCAATAAAGAGATCTCACCAGGCTTCGGTGCCAAGGCCGGTAAAAGACAGCCTGGCTTCTTCAATAAAGAGATCTCACCAGGCTTCGGTGCCAAGGCTGGTAAAAAAGACCTAGTCTGCCTTCTTCAATAAAGATAGCCTGCCTTCTTCAATAAAGAGATCTCACCAGGCTTTGGGGCCAAGGCTGGTAAAAAGACCTAGCCTGCCTTCTTCAATAAAGATAGCCTGCCTTCTTCAATAAAGATATCTCACCAGGCTTTGGGGCCAAGGCTGGCAAAAAATCAAAAACAAAAAAAGACACAAAAAAAGACCTTATCTGGCTTCTTCAATAAAGATATCTCATCAGGCTTTATTCAACATCAATCTTGCATAAATTCGTATCAAACAGGTAGACACTGTTGTGTAGCCATCACAAGATGATTAGCTGTTGATAAGTGTGTGTCTGTTAACGGAACTGTATAAAAGTAAGGTGATTTGACCATCCGGGCAATTCTCCATTTTCCGATTCCCTTGGCCCGGAACTTAGTATACACACTACTCCGCTATCATAAGATAACACAACAACTAAATACAAAACATTAACGAATATAAAAAAAAAAGGTATGCAATATATCGCAAAACAATAAATCTCATGCACTGTATATTGTGCGCAACTGTTAACTATGGAAACCCATCTCATTCAAACGTAAAAAGTCGTGATATTTTCACCGAGACACATCCACATACAGCGTGGGAACGAACAACTCAAAAATATCACTCCTGGTTTACAGCTAGATCAAGCCTATTTGAATTTGTGCATGCGTAAGTTGACATGATGCTAACTTTCCGACAAGTTAATATGATGCTAATTTTATGACAAGTTAATGTGCTGCAAGTTTTACGAGCCTGAATCTAGTAAACAAGCATTACAAAAAAAGAACATGACACAACCGTCACGAAAATGTTCACACACACACACACACACACACACACACACACACACACACACACACACACACACACACACACACACACACACATCTCACTCTCTCTCTCTGATACACACACACTCACACACGCACAAACAAACACACACACACACTCTCTCTCTGTCTCTCTCTGTCTCTCTCTCTCACAGTTCTAATGAATCTTGTCTCCGAAAACGTCTTTGTCGTGGAAGGCAATAAAAGATCATAGAAGCACGTTCTCAAAACAGTCACGCTGAAATCTCCCACTTTTCCTCCCCGTCTCCCCCCCCCCCCCCCCCCACCCCCCCCCTAAAAAAAAATCGAAAAGATCCTTAGCAATTTGCTGTTGGTTGGTGCTGCTGACCGTCTGTCTACGCTGTTAACAAACAAAAAACAAAAAAACAAAAAGCAAAAAAGTCGTGTGTGTGTGTGTGTGTGTGTGTGTGTGTGTGTGTGTGTGTGTGTGTGTTGTGTGTGTGTGTGTGTGTGTGTGTGTGTGTGTGTGTGTGTGTGTGTGTGTGTATGTGTGTATGTGTGAGTGTGTGTGCGCGTGCGAGCGCGCGCGCCACACAGAGAAAGCAGGGGCTTTCTCACGAGTTTAAACCTCATATTCACCATACCACAAGCCTGCGGCGGTTTTCATCATCTGCATTATGACAACAGAGGGGGCAAAACTATCTATACACACAATTTCGTGCATTCCTTTGCCGTTGGAGACGAGGAACGTTTGACTTCTAGATGTTATCAGGCGTCTTTCTAATTTCACCTGGATTCAAACTCATAATATATTATCGGTGAATACACATACGCACGCACACACGCGCGTGCGTGCACACAGACACCACACACACACACACACACACACACACACACACACACACACACACACACACATATATATATTATACTCATTCTCTCGCTCTCTCTCTTCTCTTCTCTCTCTCTCTCTCTCTTTCCTCGCTCTCCACACACACACACACACACACACACACACACACACACACACACACACACACACACCACACACACACACACACAACACACGCACGCACGCACGCACGCACGCACGCACACACACACAAGAAGCAGTGTTTCTTGGTTACTTACAATCAGCACACAATCATCGCCCCTTGGTACAACAGCCGCTTTCAAAGACTTAACAATCGCTACCATACTAAAGAGACACAATGAGGACTAACGATTCATCAACAACCGTAATTTGTACCCGAGTCCCCGTTTATGGCCCACAGATTAAGAGGACTTTAGCGTCTGTGGTCAAACAAGCTCCTTGTCATATGAGAAGAAGCTGTTGGCGTCAGCACACAGTCACTGTAGTCCTGACTCAGTACACAGTACCATCACTCTTGCAAACTCGGCCAATCTAAGACTCTCTTAACCCTTTGACTTCCACCAGTCGCCGTGGTGTAGTGGTTAGCGCAACGGACTACCGACTGGAAGGTTGAGGGTTCGAATCCCCATCAGTCCCTTCAAAAATCGTTGTGGGATTTTTCAACTCCAACCGTTTTCTATCCAGAGTTGGGCGTGCTATAGGCTCGTTGGGAAGACTGGGATCGCACAGCCGAGTCTCATCCACTTCACGGATGCGTCATTGAGGGTGTTGCTCAAATCTTCTGACCAGCACCGCGGGTGTCTGTATCTCTCGGGCCTGGTTGACGCCAGGATATATCATGATACTAAGCGTAGAGTACAGACCTGTCACGCAGTCTCAATCCTAGACGGAACTCCATAGCATCATGATTATCATCCTCATCGACATCATCATCATCGCATTGTAAAAACTGTTCCAGCTTCTGTCGGGGGTGAAAAAAGGTGAGCACAAAGGTAACCTCCCTGAGTGCGATGATCCTAAAAAAAAAAAAAAAAAAAAAAAAAATAATATAAAAAAAAGACTACTGCACCCTATCCATCAACTGCACAAACCTAACGCTTTGACTCCTCACCTACCACCGCTTCCGCAGGAAGCTGGTGGATAGGGTGAGGGAGTCAAAAGGTTGTTTTTGCTTAGCTAGCATGGTTGACGATGTAGGATGCTGGTGGACAGGGTGTAGGAGTCGAAGGGTAAAATGTGAAGAGACTTACAGACAGACACGACCCTTTCTTTTTCCTTCTTCTCTACGCAGTCAACAAAGTTTCCTCACCAAGCAGCTTGTCGGAGTGCTACAAGTAAGCGAAACAGACTTGGAAGTGGTTACTTCAAGACAGATTCATCTTACTTAAACGATTCCAATTTCAATACATGTTCCAGCCAAATCTGCCGGGAAGTGGTTACTTCAGACAGATTCATCTTACTTAACGATCAATTTCAAACATGTCCAGCCAATCTGCGAATGTACTCAAGACAGATCATCTTACTTAAACGATTCCAATTTCAATACATGTTCCAGCCAAATCTGCCGGCAAATTAACCGGTGGACTCCTTCAGCCCGCTCTGACAAACAAACAAAACAAACAAACATACATACAAAACAAACAAACAAACAAAACCCCTGACCGTTGGCAAGATCTTGAGATGATGATGGGAGAGGGAACAAGGGCACCTACGAAAACTTCAACGTGGTACAACAAGAATGACTGGAACGTTAGAATGGGCAGTGAGCTGCCTTTTCTTTACGTGGCAACCTGGAACTGTATCAGGACATCACACCTTGAATCCACAGCTCTGTTAACTGAGCCAGCTGGCCCGTTAAACTCTAGCAAAGCACACAATAGAGAAGCAGACTCTTTGTTTATCTTTAAAAGTCCTTTCACACTCTTCTCTTGCAGTGAAAGAATGACGTCATACTAGGTATCGATTCTGGCACACTTGATGCTAACTTCCATGTCTACAAGCCCCCTGTGGCTAGCCATCACAGTGTGATACACACTGGAACTGCCGTTTATGACTCGGGGTAACTGGACCCCACAACTATCGCAGAGTCCAGCAGAGCTATGACGAAACGACGCCACTGGCACATGTGGCTAACTAATGGTATGCATGCCAGAACACAGATGTGCTGATGGGGCCAAAAGTGCCAAAAGTGAACCCTGAACAGAAAATTGGCAATAGATTCCTAGTAATACCGCAGCATGCCAAACCTGAGCAGCAAGATGGGCAAAACTGAAACAGGGAAGATGGACAATTCAATAAGGAAACGATGCCAGTCGAACGGAGAACATGAAAATGACATTATCAGAAAATCAGGTTTGGCAAATATTCATGCTTACTTGCAAGCCTTTGATACAGAACGTTCTAGGTCCAACCAAAAACAAGCTGGAGACGTATGTCTTCTGTCCAGTTTCAAGCACTTTTATCTTAGTTCAGTTTCAGGTCATATCAAAAACTCGCCTTGGGAAGCACTCAATGCCATTCAAAAAATGGGCAAAGGATTGGTGTGTCACCATCAATATTAACAAGACTGTAGACAACTGAACTATACTAGAAACCAGAAAAAAAAAACACGAAAAAAGAATAAGAACGCGTATTTAATACAACAAGACAAGACAGGCTCAAATTTTCGGCCAACTGGCTTTTGTCAAACGTAAGATCACAAAACAAACACCAGATACAAAAATTACGAAAGAAAGACTGAAACTTCCCTGCTGCTGTGTCCAGTGTTCCACTAAAAAACATGAAAAAAGTTTGCCCACGACAACTTGATGTTGACTTTATTTTATTATAGAAAACCGTCCTAATGAAAGAAGTGGAGATGAAAGGAGGGCACAGCGCAAACCACTTTTCAAGTCATATTTTCAATGTCCTATTTCGAACATAACACATATCATCATCATCATCAGGTGCCCTGCCGCATGGCCCTTGGCGATCATGGACTTCCATCTGCCTCTATCTCTCGTTGCCCCTAGCATCTCCCCCATCCTCCCCGTCCGTAGCCACTCTGCAAGTCCGTCCAGCATTTTCTCCTTGGGTCTACCCGGTGCTCTCTTTCCCTCCAGCTTTCCCGTGTGACCAGGTGCTCCAAATCCCCCTTCCTCATAAAATGGCCTATAAATGTTGCCTGTCTTTTCCTAATCTTCCTTATGAGTGATCTACTTGTGTCTGCCTCCATCAAGACTGTATCGTTTGTTTTCTTTGCTGTCCATGGAACCCTCAACATTCTTCTGAGAAACCACATCTCGGCTGCGTCAATCTTGTTCTATAACAAATATACCCACAGGAAACTGCCATTTTATGGGGGAAAGGTAGACTCATAGGTCATGACCATGTGGAACAGGAAAGGGGGAAAACATGAAAAGGGGGAAAGGTGGGGGGTGGGGGGCTGGCCGCAAGAAAGCAACCCACTGCCAACCTTCTTGTCAGGAGGATGAAACGTGCTGCTGCATTAGGGCTGGTCAGTTTGCTTTACACAGCACTACACACCTCCGCAGTTGCGTTAGTTTGCCATCAGCAACCTGTAGGCTCTGTTGCGTTGTGAAGGCCAGTGATCTTGGAAAAGATCAAGCGATTTTCCTGCAGTTGTGACTAGTTCCTGTATGTGTGAGTGAGTGTGTGTGTGTGGGTGAGAGAGAGAGAGAGAGAAGAGAGAGAGAGAGAGAGAGAGAGACAGAGAGAGACAGAGAGAGACAGAGAGAAGAGAGTGATTGTGTGTGTCTGCGTGTGTCTGTGTGTGTGTTTGAATGTGTTAGGTGTGTATGAGAAGGAGGGGGAGATAATCTATAGGCACGTTTGTTCATGCGTGGAAGAAAGAAGAGGGAAGTTTATGCTATGAGCATGGTCTCTTAACTAATGAATTATGGCACCAGCGCAGTAAACGCCAAGAAATGTGCCATACAAGAGAACACAAATCATCAAACACAGTCGTCAACCAATCAGTCTGATTGGGGAAGGGGGGGGGGTTAAAAAGCCAACGCTCAGCAATACGAGGTGAACGCACTGGACAAAAAACACCCCAAGAGATTACCGCTTATATCGCTGGCCCCAAACAGGCTGTTTGCAAGCAGTGCAGCGGTTCATCCATCACACAATCTGACAAAAAAACTTGGTCAAGAGCCCGCCATATCTGTGAGGTCAACAACATCCAGCCCATGGACGTGCTTCTGTTACGTTCTGGCGCCACATGCCACCATCATCATCATCATCATGAGAGATACGGTAAGACCAACAGTCTGTTCCATCTCATTCCATCTCATAGACAGCAGCCTGATTGCCAGCATCATTTTATTTCATCCAGAGATGGTGGCGGCGGTCGAGACCTATAGCGTTCCGACGTCTGTCAACATACCAGGCGGGCTGATACTTGTTGGTTTATGGGATCAAGTTGTCTTGGGGTGTGCCTGACTGAACCGAACGTGGAGAATTTTTCTCCGTTATTATACCTCTCAGAATTAGTTTTCCAGGCGCGCAGATGAACATAGTAACTCGCAAGCCAGTAGTATTTTCAACGATATGCGAATTTTATAGGCTAATGGTTTGACCTTATTTTTAAAGTTCTAAATGATGCTCCGACACGTTTTATTCTGCCAGTGGTATTTTGATGAGTCATGTAACAAAAATCCTGTTAAGAATAATCGTGATGAGGAAAAGGAATAGAATCCAAAGAGAAATAACAGAAGAACAGTGGGATTTGAGGAAGGGAAAGGAACTATTAATGCCATACACATCCTAAGAACTATCACAGAGAGGTCAATTGAGATGAATAAGGATTTGTATTTATGTTTTGTTGACTACACCAAGGCTTTCGATCGGGTAAGACATGATGAACTGATCAACTAATTGGAGAGACTCAGTGTTGATGGAAAAGATCTACGAATAATCAGAAATATGTACTGGGAACAAACAGCTGCAATGAGAAGAGAAAACAATGTAAGCTCTTTCCAAAACACCAAAAGAGGAGTCAGACAGGGTTGTGTTTTGTCACCAGATCTGTTTTCACTTTACAGCGAAAACATCATGAGAAACCTAGAAGAAGACCCTGGATTAAAGGTTGGAGGAAAAATGATAAAAAACATTCAATACGCAGATGACACCGTGCTAATTGCAGAAAATGAAAGGGACCTACAAAACCTTGTGAATATACTAGAAATAGAAAGCAAAGGTAAGGGGCTGGATCTAAACAGCAGGAAGACTGAAGTCATGGTGATCAGTAAAAAAAAAAAAACATGAAATCCCTCATGCAAAATAACAGCAAATGGCACAACCTTGACACAGGTTGATAAATTTAAATACCTGGGAACGATCATTTCATCAGACGGCAGATGCACATCAGAAATAGCCGGCAGAATCGGCCAAGCCAAAACAGCATTCAAGAAGATGACAAGCATTCTTACCAACAAATGCCTATCAATTAACATCAGGAAGAGAGTTCTTGAATGTTATATAGAACCAATACTGTTGTACGGATGTGAGGCGTGGACAGTCATCAAACAAAGCCAGAATAAGATTGAGGCAGCCGAGATGTGGTTTTTAAGAAGAATATTGAGAGTTCCATGGCAGCAAAGAAAACAAACGAGACAGTCTTGATGGAGGCAGACACAAGTAGATCAGATTAGGAAAAGACAGGCAACATTTATAGGCCATTTTATGAGGAAGGGGGATTTGGAGCACCTGGTCACAACAGGAAAGCTGGAGGGAAAGAGAGCACCGGGTAGACCCAGGGAGAAAATGCTGGACGGACTTGCAGAGTGGCTGGGGACGAGGAGGGTGGGGGAGATGCTAGGGGCAACGAGAGATAGAGACAGATGGAAGTCCATGATCTCCAACGCCATGCGGCAGGGCACCTGATGATGATGATGAATGGTATTTTTAATATTCAAATTTTATAGGCTAATAAATCGACCTTATTTCAAAGTTCTAATAAAATTTTGCTGTTACTGCTTCCGCGAAGTTGTTACATTGATTGCCTCTAGTCTGCTCTCAGTACAAGTTTTACTTTCCCTAACACTGGATTTACAAGTTGTGTGACTGAACAAAAGAGCCCTTGTTCTCTAAGACAACATTCGACATTTTTACTACTGCTAAAGCACTTTTCGAGTTGTTGACTCCTTCGTTTTATCCCAATGAGGTACAGTGGTCGGTTACGTTCTCACGCTAAATGACACTACACTTGTTGTGGATTTAATGGACTGCCTTAGTACATATAGTTGATATAGGAAAGCACAGCACTAAATCGATAACTCAGGCGTTCATTTCGAAGCCGTTTTCATGTGAATCTTTGCTGATGCGTATGCTTAATTAATTAATACATCCAAGCAACTGAGGGCTCCCATCTCATAAC
This sequence comes from Monoplex corrugatus, assembly GCA_030674185.1. Classification (NCBI taxonomy): domain Eukaryota; kingdom Metazoa; phylum Mollusca; class Gastropoda; order Littorinimorpha; family Ranellidae; genus Monoplex; species Monoplex corrugatus. The sequence continues at coordinate 71,883,071 of CM060313.1, forward strand.
GATGAATACAACTGGGCGAATTTTGAAGATCAACATGACAACACACACACACACACACACACACACACACACAGTGACTAAAACGGCCCACTCCCATCACAATCTCTCACCCCCACCCAAATCCCCAATTTTCTTCAATGGTCTGACTACTATCTGTGCAATCATACTTGAAATCAAAGTACAAGCTCTCTCTCTCTCTCTCTCTCCCCTCCCTCCCCTCTTTCTCTCTCTCTCCATTTTTTTTTCTGGCCACCCGCAGACAGACTATTATCCTAATGGTCAATGGCAATCAATAGAATAGTAGTAACTGAAAACACAGAATACCGTCTCAAACCTCCCATTTCCCCAGAAATCTTTTTTCTCTTGCAGACAGTAGAATGCACGTTTAAAACTAAATACGTGTATTCTGATATTCTTTGGTCACATGTTGTGGAAATGGTGAAAATGTGGGGGAGTGGCACACCACAGAGAGAGAGAGAGAGAGAGAGAGAGAGAGAGAGAGAGAGAGAGAGAGAGAGAGAGAGGAACAAAATCGAACAGAACCAAAAACAAAAAAAACAAATCAAAAAACAAAAACAAAACAAAACAAAAACAACAACAACAACAAAATAGAACACGACAGTCACCTGAGAACGGGTTTCAGATAAATAAGTCAATACTATCACTGCAACGAACATCAGCAAGTTCAATGCGTCACAAAGCCAAACTCGATCACCATACTCCAGCACTACAGCACAAAGCAAAACAAACACTTCTAAAACGAGAGACAAAAATCTCCCCACATCCCCAGTCACTATTCAGTTGATTGTACGTACTGTCATGATCTATTTTTTTTTTTTCTTGTGTTCGCCATCCAATGGTTTGGTCACGACAGTCGATGAATGTGGCCGGTTTTTCTTTTCTTTTCTTTCTTCCTCCGCCCCCCCCCCCTTTTTTTTTCTTCCCCCCCCCCCCCCCCCAATTCTTGCTGGCTGCCATAGATCTTGGTGGTGAGAGGACTTGCAGTCGGCCATGTTTCCTGTCGCTCCACATGGCAGAAGTGACATTGCTGGTTAAGCTGTTTTGGTCTTTTTGACCGCAGGGAAAAGTAATGTGCGAGCACCATTCCGCTCAGAGGTAGACGACCGTGAAGACCGTTAATACTGCATGGTGTCATGGTTTGTTAGAGGGTGCCTGTAGACGTGATACCTCTGATTTCAGCCCTTTATGGTTTTTTGTTGGGGTTGCCAGCCCTTAGCTCATGTCCAAAAGATCTATCCTGTACAAAGGACTAGGGCTCTAGTGGCCCCTATCGATCTCATGACTAGATCATAGGATACACGGCGTATTTTCTAGCTGTGGCAGCAATATGATTTTTCCTCAGTGATATTATAGGATAGCTAAACTCTATGTAGGATTGCTAAACTCTTTTTGTGTTGTTTTCTGAATCGTTCTTTGGTGCCTAATCTCGGCACTAATGGATTGGATTTTCCGATTTTCTAGCTGGTACTTTACACAAAGTGCTTGCGCGCGGTCGTCCCTGTTGTGGCTAGAGAAGAATAAAGAATCCTGCCATCGATCCAGCAGCTAGCCAGTGGGGAGACCGCGGATTGGTCAAGGCGGATCACATGTGCAGCATCACTTGTGAGCCATGGACAGCTACATGTGATTTTGGTCAATGACAGACAGTTACACTGGTCAGCTTGACAGCTACATGTGATTTTGGTCAATGACAGACAGCTACACTGGTCAGCTTGACAACGGTTTTGAACTTGATGTATACGAAAGTTAAACCCTTTCTGCGTTGCTTCTTTATTAAGTCCTCACAAATTATTAAACAAAACTTTTTTCACGCTGCTACTTTACTAATGCTTGCATTACAGATTGCAGTTTTCTAGGAAAATGATGTGTCAAAATTACAAGTAAGATTTTTCTCTTCATGATATTTAAACACGTCTTCATTTCGCAACACTGTTGTTTGAGTTGTCTGCCTAAAATACTGGATTGTCCGCAGGTATGACTTTAAGTCAGCCCAGCATACGACTTCAGGTTATGTAGTTTCCCCCAATATAACTGCTGATGACTTACTTTTATTTCATTTTCTTGTATTTCGTGTCCTCCAATTTTTTTTCTTCTTAAAAAATCATGTACAGTTTGTCGAAAAAAAAATTTCCCAGGACAGCAGATGAAGATACTACTTAGTCGTATTTTTACCTTTACACATTTTAGTGTTTTTGTAGAATGTTTCTGATACTCTAAAATGTATTTTTATAGTCCTTTTTCCCAAGGTACTTTTCATGGTTTTATTGTCAAGAGATTGCTTCCTCCGATCAGCTACGTTACTTGTTAACCTAGGCGCGTTCCGTCTATCTGCATTACTTGCTTCTCTTAAACACTAGCCTTACAAGCTGTGTGACTGAATACAACAGTGCACTTAACGATATCCTCAGACGTTTTATTGCTGCTAAAGCACTTTTCGAGTTGTGTTGCCTCCTTCACTTTATCCCAATAGGATCATGGCGGCTGTTCTGACGCTAAAGTACAACAGTAGCTGTTGGTCTTATGGGCTTTCTGTTAAATGGAGGCAGCGCTATCGCTAACTGTTACTGTTATTTTTAAAGCCCAACCGACTGCGTAGAGCCATATAAGGGCTATATAGCCTGTTTAAAAAAATACAAAATACTCCAACAGGAAAAAAAAAAAAAGAAAATTGAGTACACATATCAATGCATTCGTGCACATAACCTCTGCAGACGCCCCTGGCGTTGACCACTCTGTCCAGTTTATCGCACAGATTATTTTTTTTAAAAACGTACCTAAATACAAATCCAAACTTAACTAATAACACTAAACAGTATATGAAAACGGGCCTAAATTACCTAAAATTATATCCACATGTCTCATTTCCCTAGAGCCAAAAATTCATTTGAATACACGTACCCAATTATCAATCCTAAGACTTTATCGAACACACACATGTAAATGGACCAGCAAGGCAGAAAATGATAGGAAGAAATGACAGAAAGCAAAGGAACAAGGTAGAAACAAGGAAAGTGACAGAAAAGAGGAAATTTCCAGCACAGAACTTCCAGAAGGTGGGGATACTATTCATACTGAAAGAGCTCCCGGAATCCCCACGATGGAGCGCTTTCCGTAAGCATACAGGGGGGGGGGGGGGGGGGGGGAGGGGGGGGGGGCAGCTACATTCCAAGCTGTTCTCGTGAGAACCTTTGCTGGTTTCGATTAATATGTTCAAGCAGACGACAGCTCACAAATGATAACAATAAATGAGACTAGACCGGTTTTTAAAGATCACAAAATCACAGTGTCCTCATTCTCCTAACTTCCGCCAGTCCTCCAACATTTCATTAATTAAATGGTCTGGTTAGCATCTGCAGAGCAATTACCGAGATGAACCAATACGAGGTCTACCTCTCCCCATCCCTTCTTTCCTCCTTACTTTTCCCCGTGGTCATCAGCAGAATGCTACCTTCAAATGAAGAAAACATGACACCACAGTCACCAATCGATTGTTGTTGTTTTTTTTTAAAAAGTATAAATTTCTATTACTCTCACACCAGCCTAACACCTGCGTCACAAAGCAAAACTCTTGAGTCGTTATTGTCTACTGTTAACAGCACAAAACAGAAGGGAAAAACACACAATCCCACACACCTGATCAATTAGTTCTTAGTTGTCTGTTTTTTAAATAATTATCATTTTTGCGAACAGAATTATGTTCTGGCTTACTGCGTTGCTTCTTTTTTATCAAAATTTGTTGTCACCAAAGCATGGGTAAGCCCATATTTTTTTTTAACCTGAGTTTATCTAATTTCCCATTTGTCAAAGCATTTCGGTTTTTGATTACCATTGTACCGAATGTCAGTAAAGCTTAGTGCCTTTGTGTATTGAGTACGGTGTTTGTAAAGCTACAGACAGACTTCTCTTATCATTACTATCAGATAACACGCTCTTTTCGTGTGTTCGTTCTTCTATTGGAAGATTTGCATTCTAAGTACGTAATAAAAAACAATAAAGAACACGTTGATATTAACTTTTCTGCTGAATTCTGTCGGTCACACACACACACACACACAACACAAACACAACACAACACAACACAACACAACACAACACAACACAACACAACACACACACACACACACGCACCACACACACACACACAATCTGACACAGGAAATATGGGGGTCCCAACGATACAGCCGAACAGGCCTCTGACACAAAAGACGGAGAATAAAAAAATAAATAAATACATAAATATAAAAAACCTAAAAAAAAAAATTTTAAAAACTGACAATGACCTCCACAGATCGACATACATTGACGCAAATGATGTTTAAAAATGATAATAAAAGCCACTGATTCCACTTAAAAAAAATAATAAAAGCCACTGATTCCACCCCACCCATCCCCAATCCCAATCATCACCCCCACCCCCCCCCGGCACCCCCACTTACACCCACACAAATGATGTCTAAAAACAATAACAAAACCCACTGATTCCAGATTCAGAATCAGTTTCAGTTTCAGTATCAGAATCGAACATTTGTTCAAAAAAGCCAAAGCCCCATTTGAAGGAGCGTGAATACATCATAAACCTTATGAAGACACAAAATAGATGGCACAGTCGTCTCTGACAATACATACAGACAGATTTCTCTCATCATTACTATCAGATAACATGCTCTTTTCATGTGTTCGTTCTTCTATTGGAGAGGCCTGTTCGGCTGTATCGTTGGGTCCCCCATACTTTCTGTGTCAGATTTTGTGTGTGTGTGTGTGTATGTGTGTGTGTGTGTGTGTGTGTGTGTGTGTGTGTGTGTGTGTGTGTGTGTGTGTGTGTGTGTGTGTGTGTGTGTGTGTGTGTGTGTGTGTGTGTGTGTTGAGGAAACACAATATGCATTACACAAAAACCTGACAGCAACATCTATAGATCCGTATACACCGACGGAAACGATGTTTCAAAATGATAACAAAACCCACAGATTCCACTCCACCCATCCCTCACCCCAATCCCACCACCCCCACCCTCGGCAGCATTTTTGTTATCCATCCTGACAAACGATGGGGAACCAATGAAGCTGCTCGCCTGCAGTTCGCTATCCAGTTATTAACTCAATACAGTCCACCAGGGATTCATTAATACTGATACAACTAATAACAATCATGGTCAAAGACCACAGGCGGCTTTTCTGAAAGACCACGACAGAGACAGTGGGCCGGGCTGTGGTGATGTCAAAATGCATGAGCATGCACGTGCTGGTGGGAGGGTGGATACTGGAAACAGGACGAGAAAGGGACAGAGAGTGCGGGGAAAGCACAAAGACAGGAAGGAAAAGGGCAGGGACAGAGACAGGAAAGGAAGAGGAAGGGAAGAGGGAGAGGAAGGGGAGGGAGGGAGGAGGGAGGGAGAGAGAGAGAGAGAGAGAGAGAGAGAGAGAGAGAGAGAGACAGAGACAGAGACAGAGACAGAGAGAGAATCAGAATCAGTATCAGTTTCAGTATCAGAATCGAATATATATTCAAAAAAGCCAAAGCCCCATTTGAAGGAGTGTGAATATAATTATCACAAAAATTACGAAAACACAAAAGATATTACACAGTCGTCTTTGACAATACGTATTTTACATTGTGGAAACACAATCTGGGTCACATTTGGGTTCGTATTGTTTATGGCCCAGCCAACCGCTAGAGCCATAATCATTCTTCAATAATACAATAAGAGCATATAAACTGGTTACGTTATTGTTACTGTTATTTTTGTTTAAAGCCCAGCCAACTGCGTAGAGCCACATCTGAGCTACAACTGCTTCAAAACATACACAATACTGCTACTTTTCCACTGTTCAAATTTCTTACAGACAATAAAACTGGATGATTTAAAATATCATCACTTCCATCATCATTCCTGTCAACAAATGTCCGTCATCTGTAAAGTCACCTTCATCATCATCTCCCCATTGCCAAAATCAACGTAACCACGATCACCACCACCATCATTGCTAACAATCCCACAAAGTATATGATCAGAAACATCGATGTTAACATTAGTAATATCACTACCAAAGGAGGAAGTTTCTTTATCAAAGACACCTTTGAAATGTTAAACAGAAATCATGTCAGTTAATATGCTGGAATGTTTACGCCCACAGCACCAGAAAACCTGTCTGGTTATCTAAAAACACGGTCAGGTGGTTCTAAATGACATTATTGTATCCTTTCTCTTTCTGGGTAATCAACCTTTTTTTTTTTCTCGTTCTTCTAGCCTTAAAACGTCAGCTGCATCTAGTAGTATCTTCTGACTTTAACGACCTTTCGAATACCCTCAACACTTTTCTGACATCCGCCTAAAAGCTTTACATTTTTCGTCGTGAGTGAGACAGAGAGAAACGGGGGAGAGAGTGGGGAGGGGAGGGAGGGAGAGAGAGAGAGAGAGAGAGAGAGACAGACAGACAGAGAGAGAGAGAGAGAGAGAGAGAGACAGACAGACAGACAGACAGACAGGTAGGCAGACAGAGAGAGACAAGAGAGATACAGAGACACAATGACAATGATACTTCATTTTCCAAAGACAGAAGTTACTGGTTAAAAGCCGTTTTCCGTTTTTCAGACTTGACTTTACTCATCTACATATACCCACCTAGAACAACAAACACAGAGGAATACACTGATAAAACAAATAACACAAATACAGCAAAACCAAACAGTAACAGCATTCGCTGACAGACACAAACACACACAGAGAACGAAATTCATTGACAGACTTTCCTACTATGGGAGTAAGTCAAGTACATTCAGCACTGGTTTTCGATGAATATAACATGATCAAATCACGGCATCAGTGTCTCTTATACACTTAACATTCAAATGTACGCTCAAGCCATCAAAGTGCCACAAATATGGAATTTCTGGGTGAGCGGGACGTGCATATTGTGTGTGTGTGATCGAGATAGAAAGCGGGAAACATACACACACACACACACACACACACACACACACACACACACACACACACACACACACACAAAGCAAGCAAGCAAGCGCACACACACACACACACACACACAAGCAAGCAAGGAAGCAAGCAAGCGCACGCACACACACACACCCCAACACACACAGAGCGCTACCTGCAGCCACAAAAGATACAAGCACACACACACACACACACACACACACACACACGCGCCACCTGCAGCCACAACACATCGAGGCTACAAAGTGGAACAGTGACAGAGTCAGCTGTCTTTTATGCTCTCATCAGACTTTCACAGTCACACCCAGCCAGACAAAGGTTTGTTCTGTGACTGCAAAGTGCCCCCTCCCTGTGCTGTGCATTGATTCCCCTTGCACTGAATTCAAAGCTTTGAATCACGCCATTTCACTCAGTCCGGTGCGAGGCACACAATGCTGTGACAAAGCAGTAATGGAATTGATGTTTCGGCATGCATCTTGTTTTTATGTTAACACGAGCTGAAATAGCAAGAAGGTATGACAACAACAAAACTGAACCGCGACATTAGTGATTTAGTTCAAGTTAAGTTGATGTGCATGCAAAACAAAACCGATGAGGATTACAGATCTGTTTGGAAGCAACTGCTTACAATAAATACCATTCATCTGAATAGAATCGTAGTATCTCGTTATTTGTTTCTGTAACTCACTCTGCTACTGCAGATGGTTAAGTTTATTAATGCCACCAAATGGTAGTGTATTCACGTATTTTTCCATGTAAGCTCTTTCACTTTCATCTGTATATTCATTGCTTTTAATGTTTTGAATGACTGTAGCTCTATCCATTTACAGGTCTGAGGTGGGATAGTGCTCACATTAATTTCTGCTATAGTACTTGTTTATATTGCTTACTGTTTTCTGTGTTTATGTGTTGTTACTTAACGGTAAAACGCATTAGAAAAAAGTTGAAGAAAAACAGCTGATGTGCTTTTGAACTTATGTCTGAAAACGAAAGACGCTAAAAATGACGAGTTTGGAAGAGTAAAAAGAAGCGTTGAAGCAGTAAGAAGACGCTGTATCAGTACAGGATGATTATGACGACAATGATAATTATCATGACAATACCGATCATGACAATTCTTTTACCTATGGCTTTAACTATCTTACTAGCATGACGGTGTACATGGGACAGTGTAGTCTGACGGACCATACTCACAGCGCTTCCCCATTCAAAGTGGAGTGAAGCAGGGCTACGTCCTCGCTCAAACATTTGTTGGTATCTTCTCTCTCATGCTGTCGAACGCTTTCAGAGCAACTGATGATGAAGAGTATCTACACATCAGGTCCGATAACAAGCTCTTCAAACTAGTAAACGGATGCGGGAGATACTCTTCACTGATAATGCCACCTTGACATCTCTTACACAGCCTAATCTCCAGAGGCTAGTCTCCAGAGGCTAGTCAGCTCCCTAGCACATGCTTGCCAAGAATTTGGCCTCTTCGTCTGTCTGAAGAAGACAGAGATCATAGGGCAGATGTCAACAAAGGCCCCTGCATCAGCATCGGCGACCACTCTCTCCAAATGGTAAATGAATTCACCTACTTAAATCAACAGCCTCCGAAACCTGTCCCTTTGACCCAGAGCTCAACAGGCGAATAGGGAAAGCTGCCACAGCCATGCCCAAGCTGTCCCAGAGAGTGTGAAAAAATAAACTCACCAAACCACCAAGAGTGTACAGATTCTGCATACTGAGTACCCTTCTCTACAGCAGAGAGAGCTGGACAACCTATGCACAACAACAGGAGCACCTCAATAGCTTCCACTGCAGTGCTTGTGGCATATCCTAAGCATTTCCCGGGAAGACCATATGCTAAATAGGAATGTCCACAACCAGGCCGGCATGCCAAGCAGGTGTGCCCTCCTCACACAACGATGCTGGCTTGACTATGTCTGCCGCATGCAAGATGGCCACAACTCAAAAGATATCCTGTATGGACAGTTTTAAGAGTCCAAGGTTTAGTTTGATGTTGCTTTTGGTCTGTTTCCTTTTCCTCAATTTCAGCCTAAACCTTCCCACTACAGGATTGTGGTCACTGTTGCAGTCTGCGCCTGGTAGTGTTTTTGCTGACAGTAAAGAATTTCTAAATCTTTTGTTGATCAGGATGTAGTCAATTTCATTTTTGGTATTATCTCCTGGACTCATCCAAGTCCATTTTCTCCTGCTCAAACCAGGTGTTTCCTACTAGCTGGCAGAATCGGCCAAGCCAAAACAGCATTCAAGAAGATGACAAGCATTCTTACCAACAAATGCCTATCAATTAATATCAGAAAGAGAGTCCTTGAATGTTATATAGAACCAATACTGTTGTACGGATGCGAGGCGTGGACAGTCAGCAAGCAAAGCCAGAGCAGGATCGAGGCAGCCGAGATGTGGTTTTTAAGAAGAATGTTGAGAGTTCCATGGACAGCAAAGAAAACAAATGAGACAGTCTTGATGGAGGCAGACACAAGTAGATCACTCATAAGGAAGATTAGGAAAATACAAGCAACATTTATAGGCCATTTTATGAAGAAGGGGGATTTGGAGCACCTGGTCACAACGGGAAAGCTGGAGGGAAAGAGAGCACCGGGTAGACCCAGGGAGAGAATGCTGGACGGACTTGCAGAGTGGCTGGGGATGAGGAGGGTGGGGGAGATGCTGGGGGCAATGAGAGATAGAGATGGTTGGAAGTCCATGGTCGCCAACGCCATGCGGCAGGGCACCTGATGATGATGATGATGATGATGGACAGTTTGCTGCGGGTCTTGGCCCACAGAGCACCTGCGACTGCAATATAATGCGATATAGGAACGTTTGTGGACCTTGACCTAAAGTCTGCTGATATCAGTGTGAATGTGTAAGAAGAGAGCTACAAACCGCTGTGCCTGGAGACAGGTTGTACGTGCAGGCATTGCCACTGTGGAGGAGAACCGAACTGGACTGTGGCCGCACAGGAGAGAGAAGGAAGCAGTGACAGTGACTAGTCACCTAGTCAGCGCCATCAGCCTTCATGAGCGTAAGCTGTGCAACACACTGCCACTCAAGAATCCGTCAGTTCAGCCACAGCCAGTGCTGTTCCAAATCCAACTGAGTCCTAAACCAAGAACATCCATTCTCTAATCAGACTGGGAGAACCGTCAGTATGTGCTTATCAAACAGTGATCATCCTCCATCTGGCCCTTTGATCAACAGAGAGGCTCCTGAGCAATTAATTCACACATAAAGGATGACGTGAGTAGGTGTTATCGATTTCCCTGCCCACTATCTAACAAAGGTTTTCACGAGGTCTGTCCACTTACATTACTTGGTACCATTTGCGCTTTTCAGAATCCTCCTGCTTTTTCCCAACTACACTCACCCTTTTGGGACTCCAAGCTTAAAAATGCCTTCAGGCTTCTCCGAACTCCTTATAGACAAATTAGATCGATAAGAGGAGCTGTTTTACGACTGTTTCTCAGAGATGCGGTGTTTGCTTCTTCCGCTCGGGTAGGTGCACAAAAAGTTAACTAAAACAATGACAAAGAGTAATGGAGCAGTTTAGCAACTTAACTAAGACAACGACACAGAGTAATGGTGCAGTTTAGCGCTCTCTCTCTCTCTCTCTCTCTCTCTCTCTCTCTCTCTCTCTCTCTCTCTCTCTCTCTCGCGGATTCTGTGTAAGAACACGATATAATCCGTCCTAGTCCCTCTCGGATTCTGTGTAAGAACACGAGATAATCCGTCCTAGTCCCTCTCGGATTCTGTGTAAGAACACGATATAATCCGTCCTAGTCCCTCTCGGATTCTGTGTAAGAACACAAGATAATCCGTCCTAGTCCCTCTCGGATTCTGTGTAAGAACACGAGATAATCCGTCCTAGTCCCTCTCGGATTCTGTGTAAGAACACGATATAATCCGTCCTAGTCCCTCTCGGATTCTGTGTAAGAACACAAGATAATCCGTCCTAGTCCCTCTCGGATTCTGTGTAAGAACACGATATAATCCGTCCTAGTCCCTCTCGGATTCTGTGTAAGAACACGAGATAATCCGTCCTAGTCCCTCTCGGATTCTGTGTAAGAACACGATATAATCCGTCCTAGTCCCTCTCGGATTCTGTGTAAGAACACAAGATAATCCGTCCTAGTCCCTCTCGGATTCTGTGTAAGAACACAATATAATCCGTCCTAGTCCCTCTCGGATTCTGTGTAAGAACACAAGATAATCCGTCCTAGTCCCTCTCAGATTTTGTGTAAGAACACAATATAATCCTAACACTAGATCCAGACAATTCCAAACCCTCACCCACGGGATCCATTCTCTCTGTGAATAAACTGCCTTTGCCAGAGGGTGACGGTGAGGGTTTAGGGGTAGGGCTAGGGTTAGTCTTTGGGCTAAATTATTAGAGAATTCTGGCTGCGTGCTCATAGCGCAAAAAGCTACAGAAGCGAGACAGAGAAAGTTGCACCATTCCTAACACGTCACCTTTGACTCCCGCACCCTATCCACCAACTGCATCAACTTCATCCTTGATTCCCTCATCCTATCCACCAGCTTCCCGTATGGTTGGCAATACAGTGTGCTGGTGGACAAAATGCGGGAGTCAAAATGGTTAATTAATTCCGCATTCGCTACGCCACCTACCATGCCATGCTACGACAGGGACCGAGTCGCCAACGACCGAATTACCATAGCCGAATGATCACCTCGCTCACTGAGGAGGGGGATGCGATAAACCCGTTATCTGCGCCCGAAAAAGAGTCCAGAGAGCCTGGGAGCCAGCACCGAAGGGCTAATTGTTCCTCTCTCCCGTCACGCTCCTGCTGTGCCCAAAAACAACAAAACCAACAACAAAAACGAAAAAAATATTTAAAAAAACATTAAAAAAAAAAAGAGAACGAGAGGGGAATCGTAGCCTCTCTGTTGTTCCTGCCTTGCATATGCAGGAGACTGTTTCGCACTGATCAGAGGACTCGCTCGTGGTCCCAAAGCCAATTAGATATGAATGCCATCAGTAGTGGATTCATACTGATGACGTACAACGATGAGGAAAGTGTGGAGCCTTTGGACAGGGAGGGGGTAGAAAGGGAAAGAGGGACAGAAAGGGAGGAGGGAAGAACAGGACACAGGGTAATGAGAGATAGACTAAAGACAGCTGTAAACGCAGTTGGAACACACACACAGAGAGAGAGAGAGAGAGAGAGAGGTGTGTGTGTGTGTGTTAGAGTGTGTGTGTGTGTGTGTGTGTGTGTGTGTGCGCGCGCGCGCGCGCGCGTAGGGGAGCGGGTGGGCAGGCAAAGGCGAAGGGAGAGACAGAAGGGTAGAATGAGATTAACAAGAGAAACAGTATGTCCTCCGTAACTGTAAAGTCTGCGGGAGACTGAGACACACACACACACACACACACACACACACACACACACACACACACACACACACACACACACACACACACAGAGAGAAAGAGGGGGAGGGGGGAAGGGGGGCAGAATGTCCACTACAAGCAAACGGTTTCTACACTACATTCAGGCATGGACATACAGACTTGTACTGCAATCAATATGGGGTATCAACGAGAAACTGCCAGAAATGAAATACGATGCACAATATGGCATGGCAACAGCTTGGCGCTTATAATACTTTCTCCCGTTAGTACTGCGATGTGCTGCAAAGAGTGCGTTAATATATCATCTAATGCACGCTCCCTGGCCCTTTGATATGGCATGTCTGGAAGTTGCTTTAAAATCTCTTTCAAACCAATAATTCAGAAGAACAGAGAACGCAGATTCGCGTTTCACACGGCAAAAGGCAGGTCTAAAATTAAGCTTGTTTCCATCCATCTTAAACTGGAAAAAAAAAAAAAGATATGCCTGCACACATTATTTGGTTTTAAGCATGATTTCTCCACTACATGCCAGCTGGACCAAAACATTTATCTACTTGAACCAAAATAATATCCTAACAGAAATAGATCTTACTTGACAAATCTCTTCAAAAATAGCTTCATATCAAACCCACTTACCCACCCACCCACCCCACACACACATGCCCGCGCCTCTCTCTCTCTCTCTCTCTCTCTCTCTTAGCCCTCATAATTATGGCTCTACACAATCGGCTGGGTGTTAAACAAAAATGACAGTAACTCTCTCTCTCCCTCTCCCTCTCTTCTGATTTCAATTAAGTGACGGCAATAATTTAAACCACCCCAAGGATGATCAAAACAAAACAAAATGTTATAGTAAAACCATCTTAATAATTTCCTTTTCTTGATCCTTTGCAGAATTTTTTCCTCATCATAAACTTTTTGTCGTTAAACTTAAAGTGGACTCGTCTTGATCACACTCGTTTAGTTGTAATCCCTACCTGACCAAACACTGAACTTGAATCTGTTTTCTGTTGTTTTTCTCTCCAAACAGACCAGGGAAAAAAGTGTGGTTTGTAAAATTTCACTGTGCACTTTCGTAAATACATTTCTAAACCAAAATATAAAGAAATTTACCACTTTTCCAACAAAGGCAGTAGCAGTTAAGAGCACATGTCTTACTACACACAGCAAAAATGGCAACAGTTAATAGAATGTGGTTTATTAACAGTTAACAGTATATGGTTTACTATGCACAGCAAGGATGGCAACAGTTCATAGCAAATGGTTTATTAACAGTTAACAGTTAACATTATATGGTTTACTATGCACAGCAAGGATGGCAACAGTTCATAACAAATGTTTATTAACAGTTAACAGTATATGGTTTACTATACACAGCAAGGACGGCAACAGTTCATAGCAAATGGTTTATTAACAGTCAACCCTTTGACTCCCCTACCCTATCCACCAACTGCAAAAACTTAACCCTTTGACTCCCTCACCCTTTAGGCAGGAAGCTGGAGGATAGGGTAAGGGAATCAAAAGGTTAAGTTTTTGCTTTGCTAGCATGGTTGACAATGCACGATGCTGGCTGGTGAACAAGGTGAAGGAGTCAAAGGGTTAAGTTAACAGCGTATGGTTAACTATACACAGCAAAGATGCATGGCATAAGAATGTTCAAGCAAGAAATACTCCACAGTTCCTGCAAATGAATACATTTTGCTATTTAGTCATATGGCTAAGCCGCAAACATTGTTTCATTATCTTTTTAGTGTCTGCTCATACCACTCAGCTGTATTATTAACCCTTTCATTCCCACAGCATCTCCACAAGCTGCAAAAACTCCCACCTTTTCACTCCCTCACCCTATTCACCAGCTTCCTGC
>CM060313.1:71902290-72017290 GCA_030674185.1 Monoplex corrugatus
GGGGGAGAGGGGGAGAAACATAAGGCGGAGGAGAAAGACAAGGCCTGGTGGCCTGGCCTGGCCCGGCCTGGCCTGCTGGAAAGCTAGCCGCGTCCTCCCTTTCACACGCCGATCGATACTTCTGTCTGTCTTCCAACAACCTCATACCCGTCATCCCTCCTCGCCCTCCCTCCCTCCCTCTCTGTGCGCCCCCTCCCCCTTTCTCTTCCTCCCCCTCTTCTCTCTGTGTGTCAATGTGCGTCAATTCCTCTCTCATTCACTCCCCCCCCCCTCTCTCTCTCTCTCTGAAGCATGAAAATAAAGCATCATGGTCATTGTTGATCTGCCTCTGTGTATGTGTGTGTGTGTGTGAGTGTTTTTGTGTATGTGTGTGTGTGTGTGTGTGTGTGTGTGTGTGTGTGTGTGTGTGTGTGTGTGTGTGTGTGGTGTGTGTGTGTGTGTGTGTGTGTTGTGTGTGAGAGCGAGTGTATGTATGTGTGTATGCGCGCGAGCGTGTAAGCGCATCTCCCCTTCCCCTCCCTCTTCTTTCCATTTCATTTGCTTAGTTTTGAATAGTGCACTTCATTTTTTATCTTTGTGCTTATGTTACACATATACAGATACAGCAGCAAGGATTAGCTGTAAAGCAAGTTCAGTAGGATAGACCTACTACTGCTACTATCCTTAAGTCATGACATGTTTTAAAGTTTATGTGTTCTCTTTCTCTCGTTTTCATTAGACTTAAATTAAAGTGATGCAGTTCACGCTTATGCCTTCGTGCTTATGTTATGTAAAATTATATGAGACAGACAGACAGACAGACAAACAGACAGACAGACAGACAGAGACAGAGTTTTTGGACTTGAGACCTTACGTCTCGAGTTCCATCCCAGCCCAGTATAGCAATCTTATGTCTCGAGTTCCATCCCAGCCCAGTATAGCAATCTTATGTCTCGAGTTCCATCTCAGCCCAGTATAGCAATCTTACGTCTCGAGTTCCATCCCAGCCCAGTATAGCAATCTTATGTCTCGAGTTCCATCCCAGCCCAGTATAGCAATCTTATGTCTCGAGTTCCATCCCAGCCCAGTATAGCAATCTTATGTCTCGAGTTCCATCCCAGCCCAGTATAGCAATCTTACGTCTCGAGTTCCATCCCAGCCCAGTATAGCAATCTTATGTCTCGAGTTCCATCCCAGCCCAGTATAGCAATCTTATGTCTCGAGTTCCATCCCAGCCCAGTATAGCAATCTTATGTCTCGAGTTCCATCCCAGCCCAGTATAGCAATCTTATGTCTCGAGTTCCATCCCAGCCCAGTATAGCAATCTTATGTCTCGAGTTCCATCCCAGCCCAGTATAGCAATCTTATGTCTCGAGTTCCATCCCAGCCCAGTATAGCAATCTTATGTCTCGAGTTCCATCCCAGCCCAGTATAGCAAAGACTTGCTGCAAGGCAGATCCAGTGGGACCCAGTGCTACTATCCTTAAGTAACAAAGTGTTTTGACGCTAAAACGTTCGAGGACTCTCCATGCCCCTTACCTCCCTCCCTCCTCTTTTCTTTTTCGTCTCTATATGCTCGTTTCCCTCCACACCCACTTCCACCCCCACAGCCGCCGCCCCTCTCTCTCTCTCTCTCTCTCTCTCTTTGCGTTGAGACTGGGTTGTCTTTGTGGGAGAAAAATAAGCTGGGGAAAATCTCTCTCTCTCTCTCTCTCTCTCTCTCTCTCTCTCTCTCTCTCTCTCTCTCACTTTGCATTGAGACTGGGTTGTCTTTGTGGGAGAAAAACAAGCTGAGGAAAATATCGGTGAATCGAGCTGCATTCCCATCAGGGCTTCATCCAAACAAAGGTTTCTTTGCTTTGTGATCAAAGATATCGCTGAATTGTATCTACCTTTTGAATTTTTTAAAATTCTGTTTTGATACAGTTATCACTTTAAGTTATATCGCGGCAAGCAACAATTATAAGAACCTGTCAATACATCGTTTGTGATGTTGAAGACATTGATGACGATGATGATGATGATGATGATGATGATGTTGACGATGATGATAATGATGGTATGTATGTGCGCACGCCTTGTGGCTGTGTGCAAGTTGTATGTGGATCGTCATGCCCAACCATCCCTTCCCCCATGCTACTCGCAAGTCTGCTTTCATTATCCTATCCCCCCCACTCTCTCTCTCTCTCTCTCTCTCTCTCTCTCTCTCTCTCTCTCTCTCTCTCTCTCTCTCTCCTCAGTTCACCTACTAGTTCTCTTCCTTCGTGGAATGGCAGGTTCTTTTGATAGAGCTTTTGGACTTGAGATCTTGTGTCTCGAGTTCCACCCCAGCCCGAAACATACAAAAATGGCCCGTTTGCTGTCCACCTGACATCAGTAATAGAGAATCCGACGATAGCATCGGTATCTCACAGTGAAACCAAAATGTTTCAAGGCTTCTTTGAGCAACATTCTTATAGCTAGTCCTCATATACTCTGAGAGTGGTAGGACTTTAAACTCAACAAAACAGAACACAACTGTCCATCTGACTTCACGCTCCAACCATCCTGGTGGTGTTAAGTGTTCCACAGATCCTGTTCCCCTCCCCCATCTCAAAGCCTTACCAGCACATTACAGTTTTTCCCGAAGGATTACGGCGTCTGCCTGATAACTTCTGGCAGATCTGGGCTATAGGCACACGTGTAACTAACAGTTTCAGTGTGATGAAGCCTTCCAGACCGCGGTTCTTTTGACAGAGCCATGGACCCAAGATCTGACATCTCCGACTTCAATCCCCAGCCCCCAACACTAAGCACTGGCCTGTTTGCTGCCCATCTTAATGTTTCCATCATTCTGGTGGTGTCAAGGCCTAGCCAGTGCGTAGGGTTTTGTACGGGCTCAGGGGGTCTGCTAGATGACGGCTGGTAGATTTGGGTGGAGCTCATATGGAATTGTCCAAGAGCGATGAATGTCTCTTGAGCAAACCCCAATTCTACACTAACCTTAAACTTACGTTCCTAGGCATTCTTTATTTATTTACATATCTGTTTCTTTACATTATCTGTTAGCCCTGATATGGCTGTGTAGGTGTAGGTGGCTGGGCTATAAGTAACATGAACTTTGTCTGTCTGTCTGTCTATCTGTCTGCCTGCCTGCCTGCCTGTCTGCCTGCCTGCCTGTCTGTCTGTCTGTCTGTCTGTCTATCTGCCTGTCTGTTTGTCTGTCTATTCATTCATTGATTTATTTATCTATTCATTTCTTTGCTATAACAGACACAAAACATTACCAGAATGGTAAAGATGAGACTACAGTTCATTTTTTTGTTCGTTTGTTTGTTTGTTTGTTTGTTTTTTGTTACAACAGACAGAAAATGTTACCAGGATGGGAAAGATGAGACACTACAGAAGGATCTACACTGAAATAAACACTGTATGAACTGTGCACAGCCATTTTTTCTTTTGCCCGGAATCTGGCTGTCATAGTCGTCACAATCACCTCGCACTATACTAGCAGCCACGTACGCGTGTGTGTGTGTGTGTGTGTGTGTGTGTGTGTGTGTGTGTGTGTGTGTGTGTGTGTGTGTGTGTGTGTGTGTGTGGTGTGTGTACCTGTGTGTGTATGTGTGTGTGTGTATGTCTGCGTGTGTCTGTGTTTGTGCGTGCGTGCGTGTGTGTGTATGTGTCTGTGTGCGTGCGTGCGTGCGTGCGTGCGTGTGTGTGTGTGTGTGGAGCGAGTGAGTGAGGAGTAGTGAGTGAGTGAGTGAGTGAGTGAGTGAGTGTGTGTGTGTGTGTGTGTGTATGTGTGTGTGTGTGTGTGTGTCTATCTGTATGTGTGTGTACGTGTGTGTGTATGTGTGAGTGTGTCTGTCTCTCTACCTGCCTGCCTGCCTGCGTGTGCATACGCACGTACGTGTGTGTCACTCTGTGTGTGTGAGAGAGAGAGAGAGAGAGAGAGAGAGTGAGAGAGAGAGAGAGAGAGAGAGACAGAGACAGAGACAGAGACAGAGAGGAGACAGGCAGACAGACAGAGACACACACACAGACAGAAAGAGGGACGAGCAGGAGAGCGAGACAGCAAGCGAGCAGTTTAAAAAACAAACCGCAGCCGACTCGTTCGCATTTAAAAATTACGTTTTCAAAGAACTACTGCAGTTTCAACACGCGGGGTCCCACATTATTCTTTCAGCATGACTCCTGCGGTGGTAAATTTCAATGCAAGCTCAAGCCGCTTTCCAGTCATGAGTCACCTTTTAACGCTCATACACATATACAATTACACACAGAGAGACAGAGAGAGAGAGAGAGAGAGAGAGAGAGAGGAGAAGAGAGAGGACAGAGAGAGAGAGAGAGATACACAGACTGAATCAATTTCCCATTAAAAAACTAACACAAAAAAGGCGAAACCAGGCACACAAAGGGTAAAGGAAATTTTTAAACACAGACAGTAAATGGTACGCAAATACAAACGCATGAATTTGTATCTGGGAGTCAATGACAAGGCCGACTGTTCCAGTTCTTTCATTACATACATCCTGATAGTTTTCCCACTTATGTAATATTTTGCCCTTTGCCAAGCTTAACATTGTTCTTGTAAATGTGTAAACGTTAGTCCAAAAAATATGTTCACCTTCTCATTAGTATCAGCAATAAGAAAAATTCAAGTTCAGAGTTTTGGAATGTATTCAAGAGGGATTTGTTGCACTTGAAGAATTCCAATCCTATCTAGTTCGAAATCTGCTGTTTGGCAGACTCCTTATGCCTGTGCAAATAAATCCCTACACACTGAGAAGGTCTTGAAAGGACGTGAATAGGGAAACAGGATCTAGGATATAAGCACCCTAACCTGACACCACCAGAATGACCAGAGGGGCAGCAAACAGGCCAGTGTTTGTTTTGCTAATGATTGTTATTGTTATTGTTATTTCTTTTTAAAGCCCAGCCGACTGCATAGTGTCATCAGGGCTATAACTGTCTCAAAACATACACAACACTTCAACAATAAATAAAAAAAATAAAAGGAAAAGAAAATTAAGGACACATATCAACGCATTTGCGCACATTATCTAAGAAGATGCCCCTCCAATTTATCGCACAGATTTTTACAAAAATACCTGAATACAATTTTAAACATAACTAAGGACGCTAAAACATATATAAAAATGGGCCTAAATTACCTAAAATTGATTCTGCATGTATCTCATTTCCTCCACAGCCAAAAATGCACTTAATTTATGTACCCAATTATCAGTCCCAAGAGAAAGCACATAAGACTTTATCGAACACACACAGGTGAATGGACCAGCAAAGGAGAAATAAATAGGAAGAAATGACAGAAAGCAAAAGGAACAAGGCAGAAACAAAGAGAGTGATAGAAAAGAAAAGAAACATCCCCACGGGGGCTTTGCTAATGATAAATCCAAGCTTGATCAGATAATGTTTAGCGGTTATTCTACGCATGCTGTAGTGCCATTTACAAATTACAGCGGCCTACAACTAAGTTGCATTTCAAAAACATTAGCCTGCAGATTGCATGCTACATTATAAAGCTGTTAGCCCAAACCAAATGGGTTTTTCTGATCCAGCTGAGGACAATCACATTACCCAGCATTTCAGAATCAACCGGATATGTCTGATGCACACAATTTCCTGCCTAACACAAGAGTTCAGTTATCTTACACTTTGATTCTGAATGCTCAGGAAATGTCTGATTCTGCAATCTTCTTGTTCTCATCGAAGATAATCCAGTTACCAAAGAATGGTTATGCTAGCGTTTATCTTGTAATCAGAAGCAGTCGATTTCCTGGTCCAACTGACAACAATGAAACATCCTGAAATCATGAAAATGTAGTAGATGTAATCTATTTCCTGTTCTGGTAGAAAACAACTAATTTTGAATCTTGAAGTCACTCCAACATGTCTTCTGCGCTTTATTTTCTTCTCTAATGGAAATTAACTTCTCCCCCCCCCCCCTCTCTCTCTCTCTCTTTTAAATCACTGGGACTTCTCTGTTGTTATTCCTAAGTTTAACAGCAAACAATTAAGTTTCATTTAATGTACCAGTATGTTAGAACTACTGGGGAAATGTCTGAAGCAACAGATTAGGATTCCTAGTCTAATGCAAAAAAAATACAATGTTCTTGTATACTAAACATTTTCGGGACACTTCTGATGCCATTTACTTCCTGGTCTAGTGGAATACAATGAAGACTCCGTGCATCAAGTATATCTTGAATTCTGAAATTGCTGGGGCATGATGGCTAATACAGATGACTTGCCATTGTATCTGAAATCGCTGGGGCATGATGGCTAATGCAGATGACTTGCCATTGTATCTGAAATCGCTGGGGCATGATGGCTAATGCAGATGACTTGTCATTGTGATGTAGGACAAATCAGTCACTGACACTTCAGTAACTACTGTGGAGCAAATCAGTCACAAACACTTCAGTTACGAGGTATTTTCAATCAAATGCATGCATATCTTTGCTTCTTTTTGCTTTTTTTTCTTTCTTCTATTTTCAGGACTATAATGTTGCATTATAGTTCTTCTGGTATAACAGCTGAAATGTTCATTAGTTTGTACATGGTTATAATGTAGCAGTGTAGTTCTTATGGTGAACAGCTCAGATGTTCATTAGTTCATTAGTTTGTTCATGGATCTTTACCCTTTTTTCTGAATGATACTGTCCATTACATGGCAACAGATACACAAAATATGCTTAGAGGTCTTGGATTTGGGTAGGCAAAGGAGGAGTGGGAGTGGAGGTGGAGGGCTAATGCCATGACAGCTATCCCCTATTCTATTCCTGATCCCAAAACAAGAGACATCAGAACAATGTAAATTTGTCTTCTCCCAGGACCAAATCTGAACTGTTTAGACCAGGTACAAGAAACCAACGTAACAGGGTGCACCAAAAGTGTGCCAGCCAATTGACCATGCAAATATGCAATTCAACTAATGCCTTGCAGTTAGCATGCAGATGCTAGCATGAAACTGTGTTGGCTCAACATGAACTCACCAAACTGCAGCTCTTAACCCTTTGATTCCCGCACCCTGTCCACCAGCATCCTGTATTGTCAACCATGCTAGCAAAGCAAAACCTAAACCCTTTGACTCCCTCACACTATCCCACCAGCTTCCTGCAAGAAGCTGGTGGATAGGGTGAGGGGAATCAAGCACTAAAGTTTTTGCAGTTGGTGGATAGGGTGAGGTAGTCAAAGGGTTAACTTCCAGGCACACTGCTTTCAAGTAC
This sequence comes from Monoplex corrugatus, assembly GCA_030674185.1. Taxonomy (NCBI): domain Eukaryota; kingdom Metazoa; phylum Mollusca; class Gastropoda; order Littorinimorpha; family Ranellidae; genus Monoplex; species Monoplex corrugatus. Next base: position 71,909,502 of record CM060313.1, read on the forward strand.
TTGCTATCCACTCATATTCTCCTATCTCCTCAGAACCTCTCAATACTGCAGTCTTTAAGATCAGCTAGGTTTAGTACCATGTTTTCCTGGCACTAGCGTTACATATTTGCATGCAATTCCACAAAGGTGCAACGTTCCAAAAATACATCTTCTATCTACAAGAACCAAGCAATGACACAAACAAGACAGACAGATTGGATAGAGGGATGAAAACAAGACACAAACAAATTGTTTCAAACTTTTAACAAGTTCAAGCCCAACAGGCCATAATACCAAGAACGACAAAGCAGCACTGGCAAATGAGGAAACTTTCTGTCAGACAACATCATCAGATGTAAAGACAAGGAGAACAAGACATCAGGTCAATAACGAATGGGAAAATAAATCAATACTTGGGCAATAAACCTCAAGGTGAGTACAAACTGTGCACAGCACCAAGAGACCCCCAACATGGGCAAAACTAATCAAAACAGGAGCAACATTGCCATGTCCAAAGCTTAATCCAAAACAAGTGTGGCTGCTCGCGTTCAAGCAAACAGAAACCAGAAAAAAACACAAAAGAAGAATATGAAAGTGTATTTAATACAACAAAACAAGACAGGCGCAAATTTTCGGCCAACTGGCCTTTGTCAAGCGTAAGATTACAAACAAACAAACACTAGATACAAAAACTTTGAGAAAAAGTTTGAGAAAAAATTTGAGAAAAAGTCTTTTTCTCAAATTTTTTGTGTTCGTAATCTTACGCTTGACAAAGGCCAGTTGGCTGAAAATTTGCGCCTGTCTTGTTTTGTTGTATTAAATACGCGTTCATATTCTTCTTTCATGTTTTTTACTGATTCATGTCCAAAGCTTGTTAAAGTTATCTGATCCTCTAAAATCAATGGAATCAGCCCAATTAAGAAAAGACCCACTGGGGCTGACCTCTGCCAATCAAAGCAGCATCATCATAATCTGCCAAACCGGACTGAATCATCCGCTGGAAATAACCTACAGAAGCAGCAAATCATACTTAGAACAACAACAACAATAATAATAGTAATAAAAAAAATAAGATTATGAAGAAAAAGAAAAAGAAAATAAACATTTTTGTACAGTGCCGTTTTCCTAATTTGGAATGACAACAACAATAAAACAGAACAGGTATGTTGTTTCATAAAATGAATACATACATAAATACATGAAATGAAAACAAAATGACATTACACAATTACAACTCGCTCACTTAACCCTTTGACTCCTGCACCCTATCCACCAACATCAAAAACTTAACCCTCTGATTCTCTCAGCCTCTCCACCAGCTTCCTGCAGGAAGCTGGTGGATAGGGTGAGGAAATCAGAGGGTCAAATTTTTACTTTGCTAACAGGATTGACAATGCATGATGCTGGTGGACAGGGTGCAGGAGTCAAAGACTTAAAAGTTAAGCAAGTATATTGTTAGCATTTGTATCTAGTTTAGTTCCCACTCATACACATCTTGCTTCTTTTTGTTCAACTGATGTGGGTGAGGCAGCCAGAAAAATACCTCCAAACAATTAGGAGAGGATCAAAAAGTAAGACTGACAGACGACTGGGGTAAAAACATGGACAGATGTCTCATACTGACATACAAACAGATACTGAGATAGACAGACAAGACAGTGAAACAGGATAAGGCCGGCAGGAGGGAGACAGGAGTACAGAGTGAGAACAGTGGAATTAAGAGTACAGACTTCGCAAAACCTTTAAAGGTTATTGTTATTTCCGTTTAAAGCCCAGCCAACTGCGTAGAGCCATATCAGGGCTATAACCGTTTCAAAACATACATTACTTCAATAGGGAAAGGAAATTAAGTACACATGTCAATGCATTCTCACACATAATCTAAGGAGATGCCCCTGGTGCTGACCACTCCATCCAATTCATCACGCTGAGGATTTTTTAAAAAAAAACAACTGAATACTAGTTAAAACATAACTAAGGACACTAAAACATATAAAAACGGGCCTAAATCACCTAAAATTGATTCTGCATATCTCATTTCCCCAGAGTCAAAAATGTACTTAATACATGTACCCAACTATCAATCCAAACAGAAAGCACGTAAGAAATCAAACACATACAAGTGAATGGACCAGCAAGGCAGGAAAAGACAGAAAGCAAAGGAACAAGGCAGAAACAAAGAGAGTGACAGAAAAGAGGAAACTTCTAGCACTCAATTTACAGAACGTGAGGATACTGAAAGAATCCCCTGCATCATCCACACGCGGGAACCTTTGAAGGTAACCAGGCTGCATACTGCAAACACAATCAAATCTGGTCGTTTTCGCAACAGAAAGCATTTGGCAGTGTGTACTGAATGGGAACATGGCAGCACTATTGTCCGAAACTGGGGAACGTAGGAGGGGAAAATCCAATAGCTAACATTTTCTGCTTAGTAATGACACTGAGTGACAGTGAAAATATGTATGGTAGCCATACTTTCTGTTACAATGTACCCACTGGGAGAAATGACCTTCCTCCACTCTTTTGCCATTCATATTCTTTCTCTACCGTCTCCTTTTCTCCCAATCACTCCAACATTACTAATGGCCATAAAACTAATCATTCATGCTCATTCTAGGGTGCCAGCACAATGGTTGTATAGCTAATACTGGATTCCAGGTTATGAAGCTCTTTTGTTCCATTGTTTCCGCATTTCTGTTTGACCAAAACGATTTGGCGTTACTAACAATACTAATATCATAACCAAACACTCACCTGCCAGTTCAACTGCCTTGACAGTGCTTTTAAATTAATGTATGTGTACATGCATGCATGTGTCTGTGTGTCTGTGTGAATGCATGCACGACTGTGTACATTGCATATGAAAGTGTGTGTGTGTGTGTGTGTGTGTGTGTGTGTGTGTGTGTGTGTGTGTGTGTGTGTGTGTGTGTGGTGTGTGTGTGTGTGTGTGTGTGTGTGTGTGTGGTGTGTGCGTGCGTGGTGCGTGGTGCGTGCGTGGTGCGTGCGTGCGTGCGCGTGCATGCGCACATGCTTGCATGTGTGCAAGCGTGTGTGTGCACAGTGCATATGTGCGGGTGTGCATATGCACGTGTATTCACATTTCAGTTAAGAGATGGTTTATGTTCTGTTTATCTTTGTCAAATTCAAAATGTGAAATTGAGAAAATATTTGATTAGATTTAGGATAAGAATGTCCCATTTGAACTGTCACTATCTATAATACAATGAGCAATGATAAAATTCATAAATGTCCATTCTGTGAAGATTGAATTGAAACTGAGATTCATTTTATGTTATCTTCTGTAAGTATGAAGTTCTGAGAGCTGATTTAATTCTGAAAAAGTTCTGTCAACAGCGTTCAGTATTTTGATTTACATTATCAGTGGCACGTACTGATGAAACAATAATGATAAAACTTGCATCTGTTTACAAAGCATTACACTTAAAAAGAAATATGATTCTTTGCAAGTAATCGACTGATTTTTTTCTCTTTTTCTTCAACTTTATTGTAATGAACCAGAGACATTGTTCATGTACTGATGTAGAGTCTTTGTGCATGTGTATCAGTGTGTGTGTTTTGAAAGACATATATGCATGTGTGACATACGTCAGTGCTTCCATATATATATTACATTCTGTGTCTTGTGAAATATGTAATGTGCAATGAGTCCAAATGAGTTTGGAGAAGAGCAATGTACAAGAATGATTTATTATTGTTAAATATAGCAAGGTAACCAACGAAAGGGGAGGTTACCAATGCCTTGTTTAATTAACTCTGGTCAGGCAGGTGGGGTGTATGAAGAGAGGCAGGATTAGACGGGTGGGTGTTGAGGAGGAAGGGGAGGGTACCTGTATGGCAGGTGATGATTAGGGACCTTAATTGTCACTGCTTCACAGGGGAGCAACTTCCACTATTGACAAACAGTGAGGTTACAGGGCAGATGTTGGTATTCACAAAGATTCATAGTTCTGATGGTGTCACATTGTCCCTTTGTTGTACTGTTGTTAATGTTAATGGTTCTGACACAATGAGCTGGGGAGGTGAGCTTTTGGCTAGAGTATGGCGTATTGCTTTCACATTTTTAACATGAACAAGTACGTTTGTATTTGCATGTTATTATTTACATCCACACAAACACACATCACAATGACACACCATCACACACCACACCATCACACACACACACACACACACACACACACACACACACACACAACACACACACCACGGGTGGGCAATATGTATCATCATCATCATCATCATGTGCCCTGTGGCATGGCAATGGCGATCATGGCCCTTCATATAAATCTATCTTTTGTCAGCTGAAAGTACATCTCCCACTCTCTCAGCTTTTATCCACTCCGTAAGTCTGTCCAATATTTTCTCCCTCGGTCTACCTGACGCTCTTTTTCCCTCCAGCTTTCCAGTTGTAAATAGGTGCTCTAATCTCTTTTGCCTCATAAAATGTCCTATAAATGCTGCTTGTCTTTTCCTAATCTTTTTCATGAAAGTTCTCTTTGTGTTTGCCTCTTTCAAACCCGTCGCGTTTGTTTTCTTTGCTGTCCATGGAACTTTTAATAGTCTTTTAGAAACCACACTTGATGCCTCAATCCTGCTCTGACTTTGTGAGTTGACTGTCCACACTTTATGTCCACACTTTACATCTGTACAACAGTATCAGTTCTATATAACACGGGAGAATTCTCTTCCTGATGTTAATTGATAGGCATTTCTAGGTAAGAATGCTTTTCACTTTCTTGAATGCTGTTTCAGCTTGGCCGATTATGCTGGCTGTTTCTAATGTACATCTGCAGCCTGATGACTGTTCCCAGATATTTAAACTTATCAACTTGTTTCAATGTTGAGCCACTTGCTGCTATTTTGCATGAGGGGATTTCTTGTTTTTACTTATAACCATGACTTCATTCCTCTTGCTATTTAGCTCCAGCCCTGTATACCTCCTTTCTATTTCCATTGTATTCACAAGATTTTGTAGGTCTTTTTTCATTCTCTGCAATTAGAACGGTGTCAGCAGCGCAACGAAGATTGTTTGACAGTTTTTCCTCTAAACTTTATCCCGGGGCATTCTTCTAGGTTTCTCTTGATCGTTTTGCTGTAAAAAGAAAACAAATCTGGTGACAGAAAACACCCTTGCCTAACCCCTCTTTGGATATTCTGGAAAGAGCTGCTGTTTGTTCCCATTATTCTTTGATCCTTTCCAAGAACATTTAGCCCTTCTAGCTGCTTGAGATATTCTTATTGCCTTACCCGATCAAAAGCCATGGTATAATCAACAACACATAAATATGAATCCTTATTCCACTCAAATGATCTTTCTATGAGAGTTCTTAGGATGTATATGGAATTAATCATTCCTTTCCCTTCAACAAATCCACATTGTTCTACTGCTATTTCTCTTTTGATTCTGTTCCTTGTCCTTGTCATGATTATTCTTAATAGAGCTGATTTTGATGGTAGTTCGCTTCCTATAGCCCCCGCTTTCTTTGGAAGTGCAATAAAAATTTGATTCTTACAAATCTTTAGGGATTTTTCAGATTTCATAAATTTCCTTTAGAAGGACTGTTATTTTTCAATACCATATTCATCTAGAGCCTCAGTCAGTTCTGTACTAATATCGTCTGGTCCTGGGGCCTTTCCCGGTTTCATCATTTTCATCACAGCTCTAATCTCATCTTTCATTATTGTGGTCCTTCAACATTCTTTCTTATGATGTGATCTTCCTTTCTGTCATTGTAAAAAAAGGTCTTTAATGCACTCTCCCCGTCTATCTAATATTTCATCTGTTTCCATAATAATCGTACCATTTTTACATTTTAAGCAACCAGCTGATGCGCACATCTGTTTTCCTGTGGGCAATTTCTTTAATGTTTCTGCGTACAATCTGTTTTGTGTCAGTCTTCTATTTCTTCACACTCTGATTCCAGCCATGCTTCCTTAGCTTCACTGCACCTATTCATGATTTCCTTATGCATCTTTTTGTATTCTTCCTCTTTTCCTTCTGCCCTCCTATGTTCTTCCATCAAGCCTAAAAGTTCTTTTGTCATCCACTTCTTCTTTGTTTTCTTTCAATTCTAGGGATTTCTTCACAGGCAGATGGGGTTTACATGTGTCTGAAGTTTTGGGTTTTTTTTCATTCACATTGGTGCATGAATGCTCACATGGACAGACACACACACACACACACACACACACACACACACACACACACACACACAACACACACCCCAGGGCAGGCAAAATCCACTCACCCGGTCGCCCGAGGCAAGTAAAATACCTCTCGGGCGAGTCAAAATAAAAAACTACTAGTCTGCTGGGCAAGTAACCATTCTGCCCCCTGCAGTTATAATTTATTTCGATTTTTCAAACTTTCCGACTGATTTGGTCTGCAACGATCGAGTCTGCCAACGTTCACGCAAAAACAGGCTATCTAGGGACAGGCAACCTTTGCTTCCCATTGGCCAGTCAGTGAAGGGAGTCGGGTGTGACACAACTGAGTGTTTACAGATCAGCAACCTTTCGCCCAATCTGTCAGTTTTGGTCGAACAGTTAGAAACTTCTAATTAAGTACAGAAACCAGAGAAAATAATACAACATATATATGCCTTATCAAGATCAATGGATGGGGAGGGGAAGAGAATGTGCGTGCTATTGGCAAGGAAATTTGAGAGACGAGCAAATCTGATGCATCACCTGGTAAGATGACATGTCAAAGAAACTAACATCATCTTCACTTGTCTCTCGGGATATAAATCTTAGTTAGGGTGGATTAAACATCAAAGTGTTTTCCCTTCACACTAAAGTGCTGAAGTTAAGAAAATGCGCGCGCACGCACACACACATACGCGCGCGCGCACACACACACACACACACACATACACACACACACTAAAGAGACATAATCCTTCTACAACAACAAGAAATAGAAAATTTTGAAAACAAAAACAAAAACAAAATACACTAAAAAAAAGAAAACAACAAAACAAAACACACACACATCAACCAATCAACAAACATCAACAAATATGTAGCTCAGTACCACGTGGCTGGTGATCCAATAGAAACAAAATGATTTTCTTTAAAAAGCTGCAAACTAACCATCTTTGTGTATACAACTACCAACTGTTCTGCTAGATTTGCTTTTAATGAGTATACTTAGTCTTACAAGTGCCACAATTTCTCACTATTTGTGTTATGTGTGTGCTACACACAAAAAGCAATATACATTCACACACTCTCTCTCTCTCTCTCTCTCTCTCTCTCTCTCTCTCTCTCTCTCTCTCTCTCTCTTCTCTCTCTCTCTCTCTCTCTCTCTCAATGGTTTCATACTGTTTTTTTCTCTACCTCACATACACTCACATTTCAAAAGTAAGTGATTAAAATCACGAAAGGGGGAAAATATTACAGGATGATAATGAAGTAATTTTCAAAACATAACAAATGACCAGTTGGACTACAATAAGCTTTGGCTACAAAAGCAAAAAACCGATGATTAGAAATATACATTATACTAAAGAGCTCTCTCTAATGTACTCAGAGAATCTATACAAATTTTGAGAGCAATCATCTGCCTTTTACATCTTCGTGTTATCACTACATCACCTATTGTTCACCTCCTCCCACCCTGATGAAAGTCTCCAGAAGAATGTTTGACCACCTTTGTTGCAACACAGGCTTATTCTGCTGAATATTTTTGGTCATCATCATAAAGAGAATTTTACTATTTTTTGAGGCAACATCTCACTCAGACTTGTGAAAATATCTGCGGGTTAGTAGATCTTAAAATCCACTAGCCCAGCCGGCTAGTAGGAAATTTTAACCTTCTCCAGGCCTGCACACACACACACACACACACACACACACACACACACACACACACACACACACACACACACACACACACACACATACACACACACACACACACACACACCAAACACACATCTGCACACTTGCACCCCAATTCCATCCCCAAAGAACACAGAACAGAAGTGCATGTACTACCCGAGTGTGATGAATCCCTCTTGAACAGGCTCTAAACTTCAAACTAAGACCAGTGGTGGGATAGCTATTGTGTGGACTGGTGATGAAAGCAGCTGATGAGTAACTTGTACTAAGTTACTTAACATTTGTGTCTATAGTATATATGTATGTTGGGTTTCATTGCATTTTTTTTGCATTACATGCAGGTACATGAATTCTGACATGGATGCACAAGCACACACACACATGCATGCATGCACACACACACACACACATACATGAATGCATGTATGCATTACACACACACACATACACACAACACACACACACTGGGAACTAGGTAGTAGAGACCTCAACCAGGTCCACACACACACACACACACACACACACACACACACACACACACACACACACACACACACACACACACACACACACACACACACAGGGAATTAGGTAGTAGAGACCTCAACCAGGTCCAGCCCAGTCACCAAACCAAGTGAGAATGGAAGAGCCTTTTCTTGCCCCATTCTGAACCTTCACCTCTCTTTTGGGCAGCCTGCCCAGCCACCAGCTCACATATCTGCCAGCTCCTTTCCCCTTACTATAGTCTCAACGGTCAGCGGTCAGAAGCTCCCAACGCTGTTTTCCACAACTACAGGGGGATGCTCAAACAGCCGCAAATTGGCCAGGCATAATGCTCCAGACACAGCCCATTTTGATGTTCAGCTAGGTCTGACATGCCTCAAAAGGGTACTCAAGTTTACCATCTTTCTGAGCCGCCAGCAGGTCTTTCCCTGCGGTCATCAGGTCTGATTCCCTGAAGTCAGTGGCTAAGCCACAAGTCAAAGTTAACATGAGTGCTGGATGGGACACAGGACACCGATGCCTCACTGCTCTCAAGACAAGCACCTCCCAAGCACCTGATACCACTCAATAGTCGTTTCATCAAGCAAAGTGGGACTGTTCATGCACTGCAAGACCTATTCAGACCCAGTCATCAGTTATCTTGTTTACAAACCTATGGTAAGGTGGGGAGTTAACTCAATCGAGTCTTGCCTCTTAAAAATCTCTGACACTTGCCTTTACTGCTTGAAGGCGTGACGTCAATTTATCGATGGCGGACATTCATTTTTTTTTTTTTAACGTCAGAAGCGTCAGTTATAGGGAACCGATACTTGGGTATGTTTACAGCAGTTTTTTCCCCTTAGACCGTTTGTGGCAATGTGAAACAAAGACAATGATAGCCTTTTTTCAGTGCTACCCGCGACGTGCGAATTTCGCTAAATCCAAAATGGCGTCAAGGAAAGCATTTTATGGTAATTAATTTTGTGAATATTTTTGTGCTCTGGAGCAACTGTATGCAAAAAGTGAAAACTATCAGTGATTTAAAACATCCATGGCATGGAAATTATGTTCTGGACTTCATCTAAAACTGTTTCACAGTGTGTGTTCATATCCATCAAAAAAAAAATTTTACCCCCCTTTGGATACCTATTTGGATACCTCATCATTTACAAGTATATGGAATACCATAAATAAAGTAAGACATTTGTAAAGATCTAATCCTGGTCTTCCTGTATCACTTTACTTTGTTTGTCTAAGTTATTTGGTTGTTTTTCTATATTTTTTTTAAAATGTGCTAAAAATCGCGCGATTTGAGGGGTCAGAATGACCATGAAGACTGCAACTCGATTGAGTTAACAAACCCCGGGAATAGCCACACAACATGTACCCATCAGGTTCAGCCCAGCCACCGAATTAAGACAGAATGGAATAGTCCTCTCCCACCCCCTTCATCTTAAGTTATAAAGTTTGCTCTTAGTTCATACTTTCTGTTAAAGTCTTCAAGGGAAATAAATGTACCATTTTCCTCTAGACGACAAGAAAATTTTGGATTATGTCTGTGTTCCAGTATATAACACAGCAAAAATATATATCTTGTATATTTTTTAACAGCCACAGCTGTATACACTTTACTTCATTTTTTTAATGTTACTTTTATATTTATTTTGCTTTAATTGCTTATTTTGGTTGTGTACTTGCAGCAGGCTATCGTTTGTTTCTTTTCGTTCTGTTCTTTGCTTTTGTTGGTTTTTGTTGTTGTTGTTGTTGTTGTTGTTGTTGTTTTGGAAGGGTCATGTTTGTTCCGTAAATCAGCTTTTATGATCAAGTATCATTTTCAATACTTTGTCATTAAAAAATATAACTTCACCCATCTTGATGAGCAAATTAATGCTCTGTACTTCACACCACAAATTCATAAATAAACAAATATACAAACAGTATGAAGTGCTGTACTATTATCAAACTACTGAAGGTATATAGATGAGAGGAAAAGAATATGGGTGGTTAGCTGGATATCACAAGGGAGAAAACTCTCTTTAAATAATAAGGGATCTGCCCATGTAGGTTGACCGGATATACCAGGGGGAGACAAATCTCTTACCATGACCTGCCTGTAAAAGTTGGCTGGATTATCAAATGCCACACATCTCTTAAAATGACCAGTTTGTGTCCATTCAGTTTTAATACCACAGCAACACCTTTGGACTTACATTCTGTGTCTGCACTTTGTATATAATTCTACTGTATCACATTAGATTTTCAACATGGAACTGAGGCTGTTCTCTTTAGAGACTGTACATCAAATGTTGGGGCACCCATCTTATTTGATCGTATCTGTAAATTCTGATCATACTGCTTGGCTTTGATCAAATTATTTATCTGTTTTGATCATGACTTTACCCACAAATACAAAATAAATCATCAGTAATATATCTTTTCTCACTCATCTGTATCTTTAATAATTACAGACTGAAGGAGTGGAACGATATAAGAGTGCATACTGAAGACATGAAAATCGGATTTCTTCTTCAATTCCTATTACCTCTATTTGAATGGATTTCCTCTGTCTCAAAATGATCTTCTAAAGTTCAGATGCTATTATTTCAGCCGAGATAATAAATGTACACACCATTTGCAGTGTAATAAACAAGCTCTTCTCAAAGAGAGACAAACACACAGACAGACATGGACAGAGAGACAGAAACAAAGGCAGACAAGACAAGACTTAGAGACAGACAAAGAGAGTACTCCCAATTTCATAGACACATAGAATCACTGAGACAAGGTACATTACACGATAACACAAAAAAGAATAATCCATGACTTTGTGCACACAGACTCATTACTTAGTATGTTTTTATTTCAATGTGAACTCACAAAGGCATTGGTCACAGTATTATTGGAATAAAGCTAAAATTTGATAAAAAAAATAATCCACCCCTAACAATACTCTGTTCACGGTCACACACATAGACTGAAACAAAAACACACACACACACACACACACCACACACACACACACACACACACACACACACACAATACACACGCTACAAAAAACAAGTGCGTCATCATTTTTTTCCACATGAAATCTTATGGCAGATTCTGAAAGTGCACTCTTATAATATAACCCATGGTTGACAAAATCTATATCAATCCTTAACAAGACAGGAGAGACAACCTCGTGAAAAGACAGGATAGACAATTTGGTGAAAAGACAGAATAGACAACTTAGTGAATCATTCTGTCTTAATCAATCTCAAACAAGAGAGTACATGCCGATACATATCTTCAATCTGAAGGGAGGAGGCAAGTAGGGTCATCTCCCACGCAATCGTGAGAACCAACAAACACAAACAACATAAAGACAAAAAAAAAATAAAGACCTTACAGTTACACTCAACAGAATTTACTGTCTAATCTGAAACAAAACAAACAAAAGAGGAACCTTTGAGGAAAATAACGCTGTGAAAAAACAAAACAAAAAACCAACATTATTCTGGATTGGGGGAGTAAGAAAGGTCAGGTGACCATTACAGAGCACTCTGGATTTTATTACTGTTGTTGTTGTTGTTGTTACTGTTGTTTTATTGTTCATGTAAGAAATAAACAGAACAAAACTGTGACATGTACATGTACACTGACAAAGAGTTCACAAAACCATATGCAGGCATGACAACAAAAAGTACGCACTAACACAGTCTGAGTTGAAACAAAAGATCTCTTACCTTTTCGCCAGCAGCGGAGGCAAACTTTGTAGCACCAACAGCAAAGGTGGACCATCCCTGTAATATGAACACAAAACATGTCTAGAAACAAAGATAATGCATTTCTGGATTTCGTTGTTGCTGCTCTTGTTATCAGACATTTTATAAACTTATGTGGAAACAAAGACAACACTTCCTGGATTTTCTTTTGTTGATTTTTAAAATTCTTTTGAAGTGTCCCAATTTTTATCGAAGTATATGTGTATGCACATTGTCTTGTCCACACTATGCAGGCAGTATATTGCTGCAAAATCTGCATCCATCTTCTGTGAGAGTGCATGCTGGGTGTTTTCATGGTTCCATAACTCACAAGCCATCAGACATGACTTACTGGCTCTTTAAAGTGCATATTTGATTATAGGGTCTTATAAATCCATATGTGACTCATTTTCATACTGGGAACACAACCACTGATAAGTTGTCATACCTAATTACTGGTATCAATGGAAAGGCAATGAAAATTTCCTTCCATGTATAGAGATGAAGTCTCTTGAAGAAGAACTGTCGAAGATGTGGCCAACTAAAATGTCACATATGCATCATCTTCTTGTTTTGAGAAAACAGAGGAGAAAATTTGACAACATTCACAGTCAGATTGTTCTTATCAACCATCTAAATACTCTCTAGTAAAATCCGACAGAGTTATTTTGAATTACTGTGTACAGCATACAGAAGTTGATGTCATAAGCTTGAAAACAATATACAAAATGTTGGGATTCTGTAAATGTTTGACTTTTGGTGGCAGTTTGAAAACTGTAATTTCAACAAAGCACAGCCAAGGGGTATCATTTTATTTTAATCTATTTCACTACTATTCAGTGCTTTTCCTGAGTGTCACTATAAAACTTATTGTACACCTAAAGAAAAGCCATAAAAAAAACTAGTTTCAACTAAATTTCGACTAGACCGACCATCACCATGCTTCTGACCTTGTACCCTAGTTGGCCTGCGTGCAACTTACGCCTACGTTTGAAAAAACAGGTCACATTGCTTTGCTGTCGTTGATTTTTAATCTAACAGAACTGAAAAGAAAAAAAACATCCATCTTCACATTTCAACAGCAGCCAACTCAACTCTGGACAAAAGTTGACAGATTAACAAATACTCATGTAAGAACATCCACCATAATGAACTTGTAAAAAAAATTTTCCTTAATCTGACCTGAAAGATGATGGGTCTTAAATTTATACTTCTAAAGATGTTGAAATGTTTGCATGTACTTGTAATTACACTAAAAGTATTGCTGTAGACACTTAAGTTCAACTACAAAAGCAAACATTGATTTTCAATTTCAATAAATGATGAAATTGCAGACGTTAAATGCTACAGTTTTTTACACACACAACACACACACACACACACACACACACACACACACACACACACATCAACACACATAATTCTGACCATACCGATGAAAGTGAAGACATGGTGTTCTCAAAGAAATCGTCTTTCTTTTCTGGCTGCATAGGACTTGACCCAAAGCCAACGTATTTTCCTCCCTGGCTTGGAGGTAGGTTACTGCAAAAGTTAATCACACATATCGTAAATAAACAGTACCTGGAAAGCAAAGAAATATTTTAGCAACAGATTTTCATATCTTTGTTAATCATATCATGAAAACGTGGAATTTCCGTTCAATCCATTTCTTCTTTGATAAACTAAAAATAACCAAGCCTATTCTTCTATTCAGATCACATTTTTTTTCAATAAACAACAGTAGAAGAACACATTCATAACACCGGGAACAAAACCTCCTGGCAAGATATTACAATCCTGGCCACTGAAACCAACATGCTTAGAAGAAAAACTGGACAGACTCTGGAGACCATGCAGAAAAACAATCTGTTTAAACTCAATGAAGGCATGTCTAAATGGACCCCGAAACTGTCCTGTGACTCACTATTTTTAGCAGTTTTACAAAAATTCTGAGCCCCTTCTATTTGCAATAAAGACATAAAGTTATACATTTTTAGAAAGCTCATTGGGTCTACTTTTTAAAAATGAAACCAACTTATATGAGTAAAGCAGGTAAAATTTCCAAAATGTCAGGTCAAAATGCCATGTAAATGCAAACAATAAAAAAGTTCTGAAGTCACAAGTACACACGCGCAACATTATAAAATCAGTTCATAGTCAAATATTTTCCAACCTTTAGTGTCTTTTTGGGTCAAATGATGGCAGAAGAAGCTTTGAACAGCAAAATTTCAGTCAGTTTGATCCTTTTTGACAGTCACTTATGCCACAAAATAAAAAAGATTATCAGTCACAGTCGCTTACGGAACGGCGAAAACAAGCCTGATTCAAAGAAAGTGTTGGCAGACAGTCTAAGGGAAGGAACTGTGTAGTGAAAGGTTTCGACTTGATGACTGGTTGATTTCCCTTGAATAGCAATGCCGCTTCACACAGTGAAAAATTAATAACGTCCGCCACTTCCCTGGAAGCGGCACATCGTTTATGACGTCACAGACGGCCGCTTCCTCGGAAGCGGCACAGCTTCATTGAGTTAAACTAAATACAGAAGCTGAACGGTAAACCTAATCACTCTAAACAAAATGCAGAAGATGGATGACAAACCCAACATCTTAATCATGTTAACACTTGTGTATGGTCACAAAAGATTCATATCCTGTCACAAGCTGTGACAAGAAACAACACACATGTTACCTTCATAACAGACTGAAAGAACTCTTGATTGCTTACGACCACAAATAAGTTGATTCTGCAGGTACAAACTTCTTTTTGAACAGAGTCAAAGAAACATGGTTTGGATGTCTTTTTACATACTTTATCTCAAACTCAAAACGCTTTTCAAAATTTCCAGATTCTGTAAATACCATGCACTTTGTTTATCTGTTGCTTCTTGTTAACTGTTTGTTTTATAGTTTGCACACTGCAATATAGATCTACTACTACAGTAATGAAAGTAATGCCACAGTTAGGAAAGACTGTAGCATCAAAAGACAAAAGTCAAGCGCGCGCGCGCGCCACACACAACACACACACACACACACACACACACACACACACACACACACACACACACACACACACACACACACACACACAACACACACACACACTCATTCTATGGACTGTTTCAAATCAGATCATTTTCCCATTTAAAATTGTTTATAAAAAAGGCAGAACTGATACGGAATAGTGTGTAAAAAGGCAACAAACAAGAAACCAAACCAAGGAAATGCATGCACACATAATCCACTTACTCTGGTCTTGATGCATTTTCAGCCTGTTTTCTCTCAAAAAACTCTGACTTGTGTCTGTCTACATAATCCCTGCAAAAGAAATCACATCAACAGAATCAGAAAAACAGTCAGCGTATTACTGAGAACAATGAAAAATTTATCTAGTATAGGGATGAGATTTCCCAAAAGCTCAGTAGCTACCTTAACCCTTTGACTCCCGCACCCTGTCTATCAACTGCAAAAAAATTAACCCTTTGATTCCACCACCCTATCCACCAGCTTCCTGCAGGAAACTGGTGGATAGGGTGGGGGAATCAAAGGGTTAAGTGTTTGCTTTGCTAGCATGGTTGGCAATGCAGAATGGTGGTGGACAAGGTGCGGGAGTCAAAGGGTTAAAATCATGCTAGGCTACCTCAACCTAAATACTTCTGGCCAGAAGGAGGAAATTTTTCAAGCCCAATGCAGTCACGTTTGACCAATGCAGTCACGTTTGATCAAATCTAAGCCTTCCAATGTGAGTCTGCTTCTGCTGCAATTATCATTCATTTCGGCAACACTCATGCATGCATGAAGAGTCCTATTGTGATCAACGTCATCTGCCAGGCTCACTGGCTGGGTCACACCCCCCACCCCACCCTTTTTTTTTTCGTCCCATTCTGTACGCCACCCCAGTGGCCAAAGAAGCTGGAACAGTTTTCACAATGATGATGATGATGACGTTGATGAGGATCATCTAGGATTGAGACTGCGTGACAGGGTTGTACTCTATGCTTACCATTATAATATATTCTAGCGTCAACCAGGCCTGAGAGATACAGAAACCTGCGGTGCTGGTAAGAAGATTCAAGGAACACCCTCAATGACACATCCGTAAAGTGGATGAGACTTGACTCCGTGGTCCCAGTCTTCTCAATGAGCCCATAGCATGCCCAACTCTTGGTAGGTGCCAGTTCAAGCCAAAAAATCACACAATGATTTTTGAAGGGACTGATGGGGATTCGAACCCACAACCTTCCAGTCAGTAAGCCGCTGTGCTAACCACTACACCACAGCAACTGGTTACCCCTTCCCCTTTCAGTTTAAGATCATGGGATGTACTTACATAACTGCTATGATTCAAGCCGGGCCTTTGTCTTCTCATGTGGCATTTCTTATTATGACACTACTATACTTATGCATGGTCATATTACCGATTCACATTAGATATAAGCACCGACACTTTTCCCCCATTTTCCTTTATAAATTCTTCTATTTTGTGACATTCAATCAAATAAACCCCTGATACTGATTCACACTGTTTTTTGCTTTTTTCCAGTGGTAAATTCACTAAATTTCTTAAAAAATATCAGGCTTCCTGAAAATCTGTTAGACCACCTTCCTTGGGTCCACTGTCTCAAGTCAGTGGGGAAATCTCAGCCCTGCTAATATACAGAGTGTAATTAGTTTAGTTGTTAATGTTGTTCTTAAATTTCAACATAATCTAAAAAAGCAGCAGGCACATGCCATTCATATTATACCCTCAATCTACAGAGTGTAATTTGAACTATGACTAAAAACTACACTTCAGCTTTACTGCAGTTTAACTTGTAAGGCACTCAATGGAGAGCTCAACCCGTACAATACGAAATGCACCAGCAATGGCAATAAAAACAATTATGAATACAATCTGCCAGTGATAATAATCACAACGAGTATAATCATGCAATAATATCGAATGTGATTGTCTAAGCAGAGTAAAAACAACACGTGATAGCGACACATGTGATACAATATCATTTTAGTATTTTACTACAGAAAAATAGTGTTTACATGAAAGTATAGTTTGCACATCATCCAATTTTGTAACGTACAGACAAGTAGCATTTACTTTAACAATGACAACAGTAATAAGCACAATCACAGTATCATGCATTTATATCTTGATTGATATTAACAATTTTACAAACTGAGGCTAACACTAAAACTGACCAACAAATATATTGGTACACGCTGGTGTCATTAAGTGTGATTTATTCAGTGTGACATGATGTTTTACATATCATCCAAATGTACCATACAGATAAATACCTCCTTTTCAACCTCATATACAAAAACAAAATTGAAAACAACACACACACACACACACACACACACCACACACACACACAACACACACACAGAAAACCTACTTAGAAAGTGGTTCAGAACTCTGGTAGCCAGAATTGTAATGGCCCAATTCATTGGCACTACTACTGTGATGCATGCTGTTTCCAATGCCTGAACCGGATGACGCCAAGCGTGGTGAGGAGCTGGATGAGGTCAGGGACACTCGGGGCTGAAATGCTACGTAGTTCCTAGCAGATGATGTTTCTATACTCCATGGTTTCCCCTCTGCTTCTGTGGAGATCTATAAAACAAAAAGAATGAGTGGATTCTTTATAAATGGTGCTGTTGGTCATACTGATATGTACAAACATACATAAACAAAGAAGAAAAACACACAAATACAAGTACACAAACACATGCGCACGCACACACACACACGCGCGCGCACCACACACACACACACACACACACACACACACACACACACACACACACACACACAACAGACACACATGTAAGCTCTCTTGCACACACAGACATATGACATAGATAAACACAAACACAAAATCATTCACACTCATCAATTTATCAGAGTAGTTTAAGACTCTTTCACACACACACACACACACACAAACACACATACACACATTCACACACACACACACACACATTCACACTCATTCACACATATGCATGCACACACACACACACACACACACACACACACACACACACACACACACACACACACACACACACACACACACACAATCCACACACACACACTCTCACTCGCTTCCTAATACACACATTCACACAGACTTACTCATTCACACACAGGAATTAGGAGTTTATACAATTATAGTTTGGTCAAGAGGAATCTATCATACTCAAACAATCCCATACTGTGCATTCCACCCAAATCTGTCAGCTATTATCCAGCAAATTCCCTGACCCTGCGTAAAACCCTATGCACTGGCAAGATTTTGGAATGAGAGCTGGGGAGAAAGGACCTATGAAACACTAGGCCGACACCATCCGAATGATGGAAATGTTAAAGTCTGGCTGGTATTCAACTTGAGACATAAGATCTTAAACCCATGGCTCTATGAAAATAATCAAGACACATACAAACACACAAACTCACACCCACACTCACATACACATATTTCTTTACACACACACACACACACACACACACACACACACACACACACACACACACACCACACACACACACACACACACACACACACACACACACACACACAGACACACACACACACACACAGTTACACAAACACAGGCAAAATAACCTACTTTATCTCTGTACAAAGCAGCCGCCTTGCTGTTATATTTTTCCTGCAGAGACATCCCCTCACGATAGTCAGGCTGAGAGAGAAAGAATTCCTTCGCCAGCCGGTTGCCACCCACTTTCATCTTCTCCAACTCTATATCTTTCCACTTGTCCATGGACACAGACCGCACGAAACTGTCACAGATAAAAAACAGGTCACATTGTAACTCAAAAACATTTGATAATATACAACAATGACCATTAGTACAGCTACTCATCTAACAACAGCCCTATGCATCTTCCAAAAGCATGAAAGACAGAGGCATATATATATATACATAAAGCAAACTGTCACCCATACCGCTATGATGCCGTATAAGCCTGATCAGGAAGTATCTCTCTGTCGAAACAACTGCAAAACTCGTTCTCTCCTTCATAATGTCTTGCATTGACTATTGCAATTCACTCCTGTCCGGTCTTCCTGCCTCCACCATTCACATCCTACAGCGCATTCAAAACAATGCTGCACGCCTTGTACTCAAAAAGAAAAAAGCTGACCACATATCTCCTCTCCTGGCACAACTTCACTGGCTCCCTGTATCAAAGTGCATACAGTACAAACTAGACACCATGTGCTACAAAAGCCTCAATAACGCAGCCCCCGATTACCTGTCAAGCCTACTTGAGATCTATGTTCCCTCACGTACCCTCCGCTTTGCCTCCGATCCTCTGACTTTTCGCTTTCCACGCACTAAGCTCAATACCTATGGTCCACGAGCCTTCACTGTTTCTGGTCCGCTCTCCTGGAACAAACTTCCTCTCTCTGTCCGTCAGCAACCTACTTTTGTCTCCTTCAAGTCCACTCTCAAAACTCACCTTTTCTCCTCTGCACAAAATCCTGACCTCACTCAATCCCCTCTGCAGCCTGTCTCCACTCGGAGGGGAATCACATTGTAATATATAATTGTATATAATATGCTCTCTATAATTTTCCATTGCTTTTATTCTTTCTCCCCATTTATAGCCGTGTGCACGTGTGTGTGTGTGTGTGCACGTGCGCGTGTGTGTGTGCATGTGTGCGTGCGTGCGTGTGTGTGTGTGTGCGTGCATGCGTGTGTGTGTCTGTTTCAGCGCTTAGATTTGATTTTATCAAGATTTTGCGTTATATAAATATTGTAATTATTATTATTATTATGAACTATAACACACACGATGTTAAAGAAACATCAAAAAAAGAATTACAATAAACAAAAAAATATATCTTCCTCAAAGTGTCAATCAATAATGCAAACTTGAAGGGAAAACAAAACAAAGAACAGGCCTTTAACCCTTGCGGTTTGCCTCCCGCACCCTACCAACTGCAAAAACTTAACCCTTTGACTCCCTCACCCTATCCACCGGCTTCCTCAGGAAGCCGGTGGATAGGGTGAGGGAGTCAAAGGGTTAAGTTTTTGTTTTGCTAACGGGGTTGACAGTGCGGTATGCTGGAGGACAGGGTGCGAGAGTCAAAGGGTTAAGTTAAAAGAGTAAATTTACTGGGAAACAACTGTACTCAAAAATGAAAGCTCAACAGGTTGTTCCCTTGGACCATGTGTTACCAGTCTGTTTTTCCTGTGTTCTCAAGATCTTTGTAAACAATGTTGGCAAACAATATACAAAATACTATAAAAGACTATGCATAAGGAAAATGTACACACAGTGACACACACAGTGACACACACACACACACACACACACACACACAAAACACACACACACACACAAACACACACTCCACTTTTCCGTCTAATATCACTCATACAGTCATAGTGAAAAGACATTAAATCAAAGAATGAACACGAACACTCCACTTTTCTCTGTGAATGGTTGAAGTGAACTTTGTTGTTACTGATTTTGCATCTGTCATTGATTATAAGAAAACAGTTCAACCTGAATTTCTTTGCTGTTATCCAAATCAACATGTCTGCACCAGTTCATAAGCCATGAACAGACCTGCAGTTTTCAAGAACTGTTTACAATTACATTCTAAAAATCACTGTGAGCCATGATATATAATTTACCAAGTCTATTTCTGGACACAATGTTAATGGGTTTTGTCTCCATCTACAAGAAAGCTTGTTGTTACTGTTAGGTCTCCTGTTCCTTGTTTTTCTGTAAATTGCAGTTGAGTATTTTCTTTCAATTGTTATGTTTTTTATCTCAAACAAATTCAAAGCATTTATTTTGTGGCTGTTTTATTTCATTCTCAAGCGTGTTTGGTCATAATATCCACTTGTACACCAGTTTTGACAGTGTACTGTAACTGTAAGAAATTTCATAATTACTACTCTGCCTAAAATATATCCTTTTTGACCAGATTTCAAGTAAATTTGTTATTCCTGTATACCTATTTTTAATTTCATGCTACAGCCTGTTATTTCACAGTGACAACACAACTAAGTTTATCCTGCATTAGTGTATCTGTCCAACTATGTTTATATAATAATTAATATATACATTATTCATTATTCATTTATTTATTATTACATTGCATTAATATTTAACATGTGCAATAAACATGCTCGGACACAGGCTGTCTGTAGTGAAGTAGAATTATTATCATTATATAATATTGCTACTACTACTAGTATTACAACAACTACTACTACTATTACTAAGTACTATCAGTATCAGTACTACTACTATTTGAAAATATTTCACTACATTTGCCTACACATCAGACGGTCTTACCTGAGGTGCACTCCCAGTCCTCTATGCTTGCCTGAACACTCAAGGCAGATCCAGATACCATACGTCACACTGACCCACTGAGGGTTGTGAGTACCACATTCAAAGCAGTTCTGAAAGTATACCAGTATAATAAGAGGACACTAGTCTTTACAATAGGACCCTCTGCACAAAGCATAAATTTCTTGTAATACATAGATCTGCATAACAAGTGAAAACCATAAATAACCAGTCACTCTGGTGCGGTGGTTAGCCCAACAGACTACCAAATGGAAGGCTGTGGCTTCCAATCTCTGTAACTGTAAACTACACTTGTGTAAGTGCCTTCAAAAATCATAGTAGGATTTTTCAGCTCCAACTTAACTGTAGAGTCCAACTGGCTCCTATATTGAGTTGAGCATGCTATGGTCTAAGTTATTCAACTTAATGGGAAGACTGCGACCATGCAGTCTAGTCTCATCCAAAACTTCAGGGTGCTGCTTACATCTTCTTGTTTGTGTTCGGCCTGGTTGACATCAGGATACTTTAGGACAGTAAGCAGAGACTACAGCTTTGTCTTGAAAGCAGTCTCAATCCTAGTTGGAATTCTACAGCATGATGATCATAATCATCCTCATCATCAATGCATCATAAAAACTGTACCAGCTTCTGTGGCCATAAAAGTTATGTAGAAAATGGGGGGGGGGGGGGGGGATGAGCATAAACTATATATATAAAGGAAATCTCCCTAAATGCAATGACACTTAAAAAAAAAAAAGAATAGAAACCCAAATATAAAAGCGACAGATCACATCAAAAATCATATATATATGCCAATGAATTCACCACAACAAATGAAATATATCTAAAAGTTTAATTTACAACTTCCAAATAGACAATGGAACATGACAGCAGAAAGTAGATCACACTAAAGAATTCATCAAAGAGACTGATAAAAACCACACATTAGCCAAAACATATCTTGGGACAATATAACAATCTTAACTAGGGAAAAATGAATGAAAACCACAGAAGAAAAATCGGATTCAGAGGGGCATTGGAAATCATGTAACACTAACAGAATCTATGATCTATCCTTAAACTGTTTAACAGAACAGATGGGATAATTCTGCCAAATGCTTACCACTGCTCATCATACTGGCGGACACTTAATTCTACTTCTGGAAGTTCTCAAAGAACTACATAATATTTTGTGTGATGACTGTGTAGTCATGTATAATTACTGTTTTGATTTCCTCATGTTTTGACTAGCTGTTCTTACTCCATTACTGTTATCCAAAACAAGTGCGACTGCCCGAGCCCAAGCAAACAGGAACCAGAAGAACAAGAAAAATAATGTAAGCGCGTATTCAATAAAACACGCTTTGCGCTTACATTGGTTTTCTTGTTCTTCTGGTTCCATTACTGTTAGTAATACTAGTTTTAATTTGTGTTTTGCTAGCGCCTACTGATACTTGTTTAAAGTTACATGGTGTCCGGTCATACAGTATAATAATTAATATGCTTCGGACAATGCATGGATTATTAATACTTTATAATATTGATTATTACGAGACTGACCTCTGAAGACAATCCACGGATTTGGACAGCTTGCAAATGACAACAAAATTTTACAAGCAAAAACAGAAATAGGCATTTAAGCATTAACTTGATTAAGTAAACAAATAGAAATAGACAAGTCTATTTATAGTTCCAGTTGAGCTGAGAAACAGAAACTGAATTCCATTTATGCAGATGAAAGTGAAAATTATGTGATCTAAATCCAATAATCACATAAAATCTTCTCTGTAGGCCTAAACATTTTCATGACTGTATCCTGTCTGTAATTCATATTCTTAGTTTAATTGTATGTTGAGCTGTAACTCAATCAATTCACACAATCTGTTACTTTTGTGAAATGGCATCCATATTGCAAAGCGATCCTGTTCATTGTGTTGCCTGTAAATAGACCTGAAGGCCTGCCACACTATAGCAAATTTTCCTATTCACTCACACATTCATTCATTTTGTATTATATTACTCACACACCACACACACACACACACACACACACACACACACACACACACACAACCACACACAAACAAACAAACAACTTAAAATATGTGTATAAAAAGTGTGTGTGTTGTGTGTTGTGTGTGTGTGTGTGTGTGTGTTTTTGTGTGTGTGTGTGTGTGTGTGTGTGTGTGTGTGTGTATGTGTGTGTGTGTGTGTGTGTGTGTGGTGTGTGTGTTGTGTGTGTGTGTGTGTGTTGTGTGTGTTGTGTGTGTGTGTGTGGGTGTGTGTGTGTGTGTGTGTGGTATGTTATGTGTGGGTGTGTGTGTGTGTGTGGTGTGTGTTGTGTGTGTGTGTGTGTGTGTGTGTGTGTGTGAGTGTGTACATGTGAATGAGTGAGTGAGTGAGAGAGAGAGAGAGTATATGTGTGTGTGTGTGTGTGTGTGTGTGTGTGGTGTGTGTGTGTGTGTGTGTGTGTGTGTGTGTATTTGCGTGCACAATTGCGCATGTGTACTGTTCAGTGTTTGTGTATCTGCAATACTGGTATTCATTTAGGCCTGGGTCTATAGCCTATTTAGGATATTATCTGATTCTTCTTTTTACTATGGTTCATATAGATCTATAAATTATAATCTACTGACGTTACCAACCTGATTACGGTTGTCAATAGGCCTAGGCTACTTATTTTCATTTCCTGTTTTGTCCGTCAGTTTTCAATTGACTGCACGTTTACTAATGTTCTCTTCCTTTAAAATGTAGTGAATATGCATCTGACATGGACCGTTTGCTCAATATAAGTGAAATTATCACCATGTCAATAGAAGTATTACAGCCTATTACAGTAGTAACTAGTACTGTAGTAGTATTGTGGTACAGATTTATGTCGAGTTTACTAAAAAGCTAAGGAGTTACACTTACATTGTTGTCTGCTTTCACTTTCAGATCCTTCAGGACCCTTCTTGTTCGAGGACTAGCCATGTCGTAGGATATTTTCCGTCTTGTTTGAGACACAAGCGAGAAATCAGTTCTGTCAATTATCAGCACAACTGGTAGTGGTTGAAAACGTAGTTGGTGAGGTGTCAATTCACCATGTTGATTATGACGTCAATTGACTATGTAAAGTTATATCAAAACAGTTTCGTAGTAACTCTGCAAGTTTTTGTTTAATTTAGTTTATTTGTTTGTTTGTTCGCTTCACACAAGTTAACAATCATGTTTAGATATGATATATCAACTTTAGTTATTTTCCGTAGAAGTTTGAAGTTTATACGGAGCGGATGCTTAAAATAGTACATAAAATGGTTGCCTTTTTACCACAAGAAAAGCACATTTGAGTGTCCTGAACTGCGATCACCTAATTGGCTCTTCGGAAGATGCTGCCTCCTTTTCTTTCTTCGACCCGATTGTGCACAAACATTTTCTTCACCCGTTCTTAAGCTATCGTAGACATACTTTTAAATTAACATAGATGTTCACATTCTCAATTGAGTCTCTGGCTTCAGACAGAATGCTTACTTTCCAATTGTCTTTATTTAGACAGGCACTATGTAATAATAACAAACAGCTGAAAGCAGTGTAATGGTATCAACAGCTCAAGTAAAAGAGGGTTTTGTTGTTGTTGTTGTTGTTGTTTGTTTGTTTGTTCTTTCGTTTGTTTGTTTGTCCGTTCGTTCATTCGTTCTTTTGTTCGTCTGTTTTGAGAAGGTCTTACAATGCACTGACATACGCCCATCAGTATGCTACGAAACAGCCTTAGTGGAACTATCTTCCATATGTCACACAAAGTGGTGATAGCAGATAAACAAATCACGATAATGGCCAGAAATGACGCAACAATTCAAAGCTATTTTTTTGGTGTAGGCAGCTCCAGACAGTCGTATGCAACAAAAGCTGCAAACTTCATCTAGTACGAGTCTGTTAACAATACCTCAGACTTCACAATACTATATTACTCAAGGATAGTAGGCTAACATTAGTCCGATTGGAATGTCTCACTACTACACACGAAATACTACTTTACACACAACATATGAACACGAAAAAAGAAAAGAAAATGAACCACAACACTACTACTACTACTACTATGAAAAAAGAAAAGAAAATGAGCCACAACACATAAAATGTGAGACAAGTTATAAAATAAGTTGTGATAATATATCGGTTGTTGAATATGTTCCAATCACTCATGCCCTTTACAAAAGCATAAGAGACAAAAGTAGACATATGCAGATGAATAAATAAATGTCAACCCTTAATGATGGTAGTTGTATATTATTCTTTTCTTTTTTAAAGGTTAATTACAGTCGTAGAATCAAAGGAAAAGAAGGAAGGAAAGGAAGCATTAAGAACAACCAAACAACCAGGGGTGGGGTGGGGTGGGGAAAACACATCAACAAAATGTCAAATTTAAAATAAATTAACATATGCAACATCGTCTAAATTAACATATGCAACATTATGGAAGTTATCAATAAAGAATTCTAATATAATAATATTTGCATTTATATGTTAGCTGATCAAGTGCGTAACAAGAGCATAAGATAAAGGTAGATACACGTAAAGCAAGTACATGTCAACCTCAAACAACTTTTATGGGAGCAATCGAGCATGCATCAACAAATTCAAATAGCAGTGGCATTGGCTTTATTACGCACGCTACTGGTGTACATGATGTTCGGTGTGAGAAAAGAATTCAAAGACGTAAGCGTCACTTGTCAAAAACTACACCATGTATTTATTTATTTATTTATTTATTTATTTATTTATTTATTCATGTTCATAAACACAAACGTAGAATGTGATTTCTCAAAGTGCTTGGATCAACGTTTTTTAATTTGGCGCAGGCATAGGTTGCCTTGTAGACAATGAAACTGGACACTAAAGTAACGCATTTGATGGGTAGTTTTGAAGTTTTGATGTTTTCAACTGTGGTAATGCTTTGCAGTCTCAATCGAGTCATTCTGATCACCGTATTTTCATCGTAGAATTAATGTTGGTCATTCGCAGTTTAATTTTAGTTTCATGTGGTATCTCGATAATATATTTCAGTAAAAAGACGTTCTGCACTATTGAAAGGGCGGTGGACACGCAAGTTCTGTGGTTCAAAAGCTTGTTCTTGTTCTTGTTGTTTAGTGTCCACAATCAACACGTTGATTTTCTGACACTATCACACGGGGGGGTACACAAAAAAAACAACAACAAAAACTACTACTAGATCTACTGCTGGTGGAGTATGCGAGCTCCCGACGTGAACACGTTGGGGGACGCGGCTCCAGCCACAGCTTCAGTCAAAGATTCGTTCCACACAGGGATGGTTCGCTTCGTTGTTTAGAGCAAGTCGTGTGTCAGAAAATATTTTCAAGGCGTTATACAACAGTGCAAAGATGAGGAGGGATACGAAAAGTGACCCGACGAGGCAGTTCAAACTTGGTGAGCATTTAAACATTAGTTTATGGTCTTAATAAAAATCATGATGATGATCCAATCAATGGACCGATATTTAGGGCCTATATTATGATTTATGTTATATATAGTATATATCGATAGCGGATAGGACTCTTCATGTTCATAAGTTCATTGGCAGATTTGAGATTAGTCTAAAAGTCAAAAGACTAATCAGCTGAAGTTTTGCTTGCAATTCATTAGATTTCCTCTGTTTATTTGGACATGTTCAGATTGTTGTCAGACTGTGCATAAATTAACATGCTACTACGTGTGTGACAAGTGCGAGTGTGCAAGCGTGCATTTTGAGCATGTTGATGTTCGTGTGTGTGTGTGTCACTGTGTGTGTGTAGATGCATATTTTTCAGAGTTTGTATACAGGTTTGCATGTGTGTACAGACATTTTTGCCTGCATACATGTTTAACCCTCCGCATGGCAGTGTAAACTGCCATATTCATGATATTGGCACAGTGTATTTCACTGTATTCAGTAACTACTGGAAAGCCTGATTTTTTGACAGAAGTAATTTGTAGAAGTCTAGAACATATGCATGTTATATATTTTCTTGAAGCTTATTGAATTCTCTATTGATTGTGATATATGTCACTTTGTCAGGTTGTTTTTGTCAATGTGGTGGTCATGTGACCCAAGATGGTCGCCTATGCCAGTAATTTTTGATAAATATGTGGAGACCACCTCATTTCCTGAAAGAAAAAAATTATTATAGACAAATGAATAATGCTAAGTATTAGAAAAATATGTAAACTTTTAAAGTTTAAAAAAAAAAAAAGTCTGGCTTTGAAATGTTCACTGTTTTTATTATATAAATTGCAATAAAGGACTACTGGAGAATTTTTCGTTTGTCTTTTTTGGCTGTCTCTCTGTCTGCCTCAGCTATTGATCATTACAAACGTGAAACCAAATTATGACACAAAATACCTTGTGCCATGGATCAAACCCTTCCTGTCCCCTTGGTATTTGATGTACATCATTCACATGGAACATCCTTGAGATTAGTAGGAAAAACCTCTCAGACATTGTGGCATTGAAAAATGGGGTCTGCTGTGAGGTCTAGTTGTCCAGTAACTTTGCAACTTTGTCTTTCTAATCAGTCCCATGTTCAGACACAAACCAAGGAATTTTTTCATGTCAACAACAGTCATTCCATTCTCAGGCCAGTGCCTGAACCTAGACTTGGGGTGCTGTCCCAACCAACGAACAAGTTCAGGACTGTCAAGAAACAAATGAGCGTAAGCGTTTGTTTCCTTCACCAAATGTACGAACATGGCGTCATCAAAAAACATACTGAAATAGTCAATTGGATCTCCGTTTACAGGTGCATTTCGAGGTCCTGGATTCCTAACTCTAAATTCTGCAATATCCCTTGCTTCATTTTCGGGTGGTTCAACAATAACCCAGTCGGGTTGCATCGGTACAGCAATGTTTACAGCACCACCCTCACCCACACCCTCACCTTCAGCCATGTGGTCCGATTCGTTTGCTTCAGTTGAGTCGCTGTCACTTTCTGATTCCTTTCCTGTGTCAAAATCACTGTCACTAGCTGGTTCATCTCTTTCATTTTCATGTTCTTCTCCCTCCTCCAATTTGTCCAAAGGTTCTTCTCCACCGATATTTGCCGCAAAAATGTCAAAAAGCCCAGGTCGAGCAGCTCATTCCGCCGTCTTGGTGATTTTCGTAAAGTGGTGCAAACTAACCATACTCAGAACAAAAATTCTCATTGGAGCTAGCATTTGGCTCTACACTGTGAAATATCAACCATCTGACTAATCACTCATCTCAAAGCCGAAACCGAAAGCGCGATGACGTAGTAGGCGTCCAAATAGGGCCGACTGGATCAGCCCGTGCAATCACAGAAGTGGAAAAGGGCCGATCTAATCGGCCTGACACATATTTAGGGTTAAAAGAGACCGATGTAACAGTCTACCCAAACTGCTGAAAGATCAATCCTAACCTACTTATTAAAAAAACAGTAACAAAAAACAACAAACAAAACAAACAAACAAACAAACAACAACAACAAACAGTAACACTAACAGTGTGCAGACCTAGATAATTAGGCCTAATAGATTAGTTACAATATTTCACACACACACACACACACACACACACACACACACACACACACACACACACACACACACACACACACCACACTTGAATAGATAATGCTTTTGAAGTGAACTAACGCTTTTGAAATGAACATACTTTCTTATGAATACTGGTTAAAAAAACAACGAAAAAACAAACAAATGAAACCAACCATACAGACGAAACAAAAACTTTCTTATGAATACTGGTTATAAAAAAAAAAAAAATGAAACCAACCATACAGACGAAACAAAACAGCATCATCATGTCTCCAGTCCATGACTAAGTAAGAGCTCTACATAAACATAAAGAATCTGTGTACCTCCAATGGCTCCATGCAAACATTTTCATTTTGGTTTCATATGCATATTTTATACTTTCTATAACTTATGTAATGCTTGCAGCTATTTGCTTTAAATTCAGATTCAGATTAATTGTTAACACATTATCATCATCATCATCATCATCATCATCATCAAGTGCCATGCCACATGGCTTTGGCAATCATGGCCCTCCATGTGCATCTATCCCTTGTTGCCACAAGCACATCTTCCACCCTCTTTGTCCTCAGCCATTCCACTGGTCTGTTCAATATTTTTCTTCTGGGTCTACCTGGTGCTCTCTTTCCCTCCAGCTTTCCTGGTGTGACCGGGTGCTCTAATTCCCCTTTCCTCATAAAGTGGCCTATCAATGTTGCCTTTCTTTTCCTAATCTTCCTTATCAATGATCTTCTTGTGTCTGCCTCCGTCAAGTCTATCTCGTTTGTTTTCTTTGCTGTCCATGGAACTCTCAACATTTTTCTTAGAAACCACATCTCGGCTGCCTCGATCTTGTTCTGGCTTGTTGACTGTCCACGCCTCACAACTGTACAACATTACCAGTTCTATATGACATTCAAGAACTCTCTTCCTGATAGGCATTTGTTGGCTAGAATGGTTTTTCCTGTTATTGAATGCGGTTTTGGCTTTGCCGATTCTGCTGGCTATTTCTGATGTGCATCTGCTGTCTGGTGAGATGATTGTTCCCAGATATTTAAACTTATCAGCCTGTCTCAAGGTTGTGCCATTTGCTGTTATTTTGCGTGAGAGGATTTTATGTTTTTTACTGATTACCATGACTTCTGTCTTCTTCAAGTTCTTTCTATTTAGCTACAACCCTATACTTTTGCTTTCTATTTCTATTATATTCACAAGGTTTTTGCAAAGGAAATGAAAGGTTTTGTAGGTCCCTTTTATTTTCTGCAATTAGCACGGTGTCATCTGCGTCAGGTCGGATAGATGTATCCGCTACTGGTAACCTGGAACCCAGTACTACCTGTCACAGGGTCGAATTGCTGGCGACTAAACCAGCAACCCCACCAGTCCTCTCAGGAGGATGGTGAGGAGGGTGGCTAGAAACCCTGGTGGAAATAAATTAGATCCATCAAAGGGCGCCAGCTCTGGAGAGCTACCCGCGGCCATCTAGCTAAGGGAGTAAACCCTGACAGTAAATCCGGTGTGGGGCCCCTAAGGCAGTTGGATGGCAAACTTTGTCACTTTCCGGCAGCTCCTGCAGCCGCGTTGGCACCAAAACATAACAGCCCTGCTGTTCCTTTGGATCTGTCAGCGAGGTGGAGAGGGGGGACAAGTTGCATGGGCAACAGCCTGTCTTCCATATTACACTGCCCAGGCTTATATCCGTCCATTCATCCACAAACACTCTGCACCTACGACCTGGAGAGGACACTCCAGCCTTGCTACTGTTAGTAGTACTAACACTAGTGTCGGCACAACACGGGAAGCAACAGATGCCGGTGATAAGTCATTGCTCAACTGGCGTAGAGCTGACGCCAGGGGTTGCTTTTGACGGTGGGAGAGACCTTCGTATCTTACTGGACAGCTACCGCCCGCCTAAGCTAGGCAGCCCCCAGCCAGTTAGGTGCTGTCCCGCCACGACCTGCCTTCTTCATTGGGTGCATGAAGATTAGGAGAAAATCTGACAAGCAGGTCGTTAATTACCGCACCAAACAAAAAGAAAAATTCAAATTCAAGAAACGGATCAGGAAAAGGATCAGCAGTGAAACTGGGCTGTTGGAATGTCCGAACAATGATGCCTGGGCTCTCCCAAGATCTGGAAGACATCAGCGACGCCAGAAAAACCGCCGTCATAAACAGCGAACTAAAGAGGCTCAATGTGGACATTGCCACTCTGCAGGAAACACGGCTGGCTGACTCAGGAACACTAAAGGAAAGGGACTACACCTTCTTCTGGCAAGGAAAGAGTTCTGATGCCCCAAGAGAGCACGGAGTAGGCTTTGCAGTAAGGAACAGCCTACTGAACATGATTGAACCAGGCAGCGGCGGTTCAGAACGACTCTTGACTCTCCGCCTCAACACCACCGAAGGCTATGTCACTCTCATCAGCGTTTATGCCCCAACTCTGTCCGCCTCTCCAGACACCAAGGATGAGTTCTACGAAAATCTTGCATCAACCATAAGGAACATCCCCAGGACAGAACAACTTGTTCTCCTGGGCGACTTCAACGCCAGAGTGGGTGCAGACAATGACTCATGGCCCTTCTGCCTCGGTTCCTTTGGAGTGGGGAAAATGAATGAGAATGGACAGCGACTGCTTGAGTTTTGCGCTTGCCATGAACTGTGCATCGCCAACTCCTTCTTCAAGACGAAGCCTCAGCACAAAGTCTCCTGGAGGCATCCCCGCTCAAAACATTGGCACCAACTGGATTTGATCCTAGTAAGACGTGCCGCTATCAAAAACGTTCTCCACACTTGCTTTTATCACAGCGCAGACTGCGACACAGACCACTCTCTGGTATGTTGCAAGATCAGGCTACAACCAAAGAAGTTCCACTGCTCAAAGAAACAAGGGAACCCTCGCATTGACGTCAGCAAGATGTCTCAGCCAGATCTTGTAGAACAGTTCGCAGAGGCCTTTCAGAGAGAATACGATGCATTGCAGCCCAGAGACTCTGCCACTGAGAGATGGGAAACGCTACGAGACACCATGCACCGCATTGCTATGGCCACCTTTGGGAAGAAAACTGTGAAGTCCCACTACTGGTTTGAGGCCAAATCATCAGAGATGACTCCCACTGTTGAGGCCAAGCGTGCCGCACTCACCAAGTATAAGCGGTCACCCAGTGAGAAGAACCTGCAAATCCTCAGGGCTGCCAGAAGTAAGGTTCAGCTTAACGCCAGGCGCTGCGCAAACGAGTACTGGACAGAGCTCAGCGAAGAGATACAGAGTGCTGCTGAAAGAGGCAACATCCGAGGAATGTATGATGGCATCAAGAAGGCACTGGGACCAACACAGAGCAAGATCGCCCCCCTCAAATCCTCCACTGGGGAAGTAATCAGCAATCCTAGCCAACAGATGGAAAGATGGGCGGAACACTACTCCGACCTCTACTCCACACAGAACATGGTGTCCCCCTTAGCCCTTGATGCCATCAAGTGCATGCCGGTAATGGAAGAACTTGACGCAGAGCCAACTGCGGACGAACTCAGCAAGGCCATTGATAGCCTGGCATCAGGAAAGGCACCTGGCAACGACAGAATTCCCCCAGACCTCATCAAGCACAGCAAGACTTCTTTTCTGCACCCTTTGCACGCAGTTCTCTGTCAGTGTTGGAATGAGGGAGCTGTACCACAGGACATGATGGGACGTCAAGATCGTCACCCTGTACAAAAACAAGGGCGAAAGGAGCGACTGCAACAACTACAGAGGTATCTCGCTCCTCAGCATTGTTGGCAAAGTCTATGCTCGGGTCCTCCTAATCCGCCTGCAGAAACTGGCTGAACGCGTCTACCCGGAATCACAGTGTGGTTTTCGAGCAGAGAGATCCACGGTAGACATGGTCTTCTCCCTTCGCCAAATCCAGGAGAAGTGCAGAGAGCAGCGGATGCCCCTGTATGTGGCATTCATTGACCTCACCAAGGCCTTTGACCTAGTCAGCAGAGATGGCCTTTTCAGGGCTCTCCGAAAAATCGGCTGCCCCCCCAAACTGCACAGCTTAATTGAGTCCTTCCACTCAAACATGAAAGGGATGGTGCAGTTCAACGGAAACCTCTCCAAGCCCTTCGACGTACGCAGCGGTGTGAAACAAGGCTGCGTCCTGGCCCCAACCCTCTTTGGAATCTTCTTCGCTCTCCTCCTGAGGTATGCGTTCAGCACAGCGCAAGAAGGGATTCACCTGCGGACCAGATCAGATGGCAGGCTCTTCAACCTCGCCCGCCTCAGAGCAAGGACAAAGGTCCGTGAAGCCCTCATCAGAGACATGCTATTTGCCGACGATGCCGCAGTTGTGACCCATACTCAGCGGGACTTGCAGTCACTAATGGACCGCTTCTCCCAGGCCTGCAAAGATTTTGGTCTGACCATCAGTCTTAAGAAGACAAACGTCCTGGGCCAAGACACGCCATCTCCACCAGCCATCACCATTGATGACTACGAGCTTGAAGCCATCCATCAATTCACATATCTTGGGTCCACCATCACCGATAACCTCTCCCTTGACACAGAGGTCGACAAGAGGATCGGGAAGGCAGCCACAACACTAGCCCGCCTCACACAAAGGGTGTGGACAAATCCCAAGCTGACCACAAAGACAAAGATGGCTGTATACAACGCCTGTGTCCTCAGCACCTTGCTGTATGGCAGCGAGGCGTGGACCACGCATGCTCATCAGGAGAAAAGGCTCAATACCTTCCACCTGAGAAGCCTATGGCGCATACTTGGCATTTTCTGGCAAGACAAGGTGACCAACACCGAAGTCCTAACCTGCGCTGGCCTCCCAACCATGCATACCATGCTGAGACAGCGTCGGCTGCGCTGGTTGGGCCACGTTCGCCGCATGGAAGATGGTCGCATCCCAAAAGACATCCTTTATGGTGAGCTTGCCACAGGGCAGAGAAACATTGGCAGCCCACAGCTGAGATACAAACTAAGACGTTTGCAAGCGTGACATGAAGGCGCTTGAGATCAACACTGAGTCCTGGGAGGACCTCGCAGACGACCGCAACAGCTGGAGAACTACTCTCAAGAAACAGCTGCGGATTGGTGAGGACAAAATGTCAGCTGCTGCAGCAGAAAAGCGAGTTCGCAGAAAAGGGATGACAGCCAACAGACCAGCATCAGCATACACATGCGACCGCTGTGACAGAGACTGCCTCTCTCGCATTGGTCTGTACAGTCACAGGCGACGCTGCTTGGACCAAGCAGACAGCCCATCTAGACATTAGAACGGATGTACTTTGTCCATGGTCAGTCATGACCGAAGGAGGCCTACCTACATCTGTGTAGAATGTTGTTTATCGTTTTTCCTCCAACCTTTAGTTTAATCAAGAGTATTCTAGGTTTCTTATGATGTTTTCGCTGTAAAGTGGAAACAGATCTGGTGACAAAACACAACCTTGTCTGACTCCTCTTTTGATATTTTGGAAAGAGCTTAATATCATTCTCTGTTCTCATTGCAGCTGTTTGTTCCCAATACGTATTTTTCTTTATTAAGTTTATTCATAGATCTTTTCCATTAGTATTGAGTCTTTCTAGTTGGTTGATCAATTCATCATCAGTTCATGTCTTACCCGATTGAAAGCCGTGGTATAATCAACAAAGCATAAATATAAATCCTTATTCAACTCGATTGACCTCTCTATGATAGTTTTTAGGATGTATATGGCATTAATAGTTCCTTTCCCATTCACAAATCCGCACTGTTCTTCTGCTATTTCTCTTTTGATTCTATTCATGTCCTTATCATGATTGTTCTTAATAGGATTTTTGTTACATGACTCATCAAGCTGATTGTGCGATGGAGTTGGCATTCTATAGGCTAGCCCTTGTTTTCTTCGGAACAGCAATGAAAATTGATTTTGACATATATCTTTGGGGATTTTTCCAGTGTCATAAATTTCATTTAGGAGTCCTCAGGACTGTTACTTTTTCAATACCAAATTCCTCCAGGGCTTCAAATTGTTCAATCATCTCTTACTACTAGTCTAAGTAATATTGTCTGGTCCTGGGGCTTTTCCTGGTTTCATCTTTTTCAGCGCTGCTCTAACTTCATCTTTCATTATGGGTGGTCCTTCAACGTTCTTTCTTATAATATGTTCTGTGTTTCTGTCATCTTCAAAAAGGTCTTTTATGTACTCTCCCCATCTATCTAATATTTTGTCTTTTTTAATGATAAGCGTATTGGTTGTATCTTTTGATTTTAAGCAACCAGTTGATGTGCATGTCTTAGTTTTACCTGTGGACAATTTCTTCAATTCTTCTACCTGGAGATCTGTTTTGTGTTGGTCTTCTGTTTCTTTGCATTTTGTATTCACCCGAACTTGCTCAGCTTCATTGCTCCTATTCCTGATTTCTTTATCTTCCTGTATATTTCCTCCTTTCCCTTTGCCTTCCTTCATTCTTCCGTCAAGCCTAGAATTTCTTTTGTCATCCAGTTCTTTTTTGCTTTTCTGTCTACTCTAGTCTCTAGGGATTTCTTCACAAGCTTCATTTATTGAGTTTCTCAACTTTGTCCATTGTTCCTAACTGTCACCAATGTCTTTCAGAGCACTAAATTTGTTTTGAACATGTACGTTAAATTTTTTAAGTATCACTTAGTTTATCTGTCTTTAAAGTTTAAGAGTCCAAGATTTTGTTTGATGTTGGTTTTGGTCTGTTTCCTTTTCCTTAATGTCAGCTTAAATCTTCCCATTACAGGATTGTAGTCACTGTTGCAGTCTGTGCCTGGTAGTGTTTTTGCTGCCACTAGTGTCAGCAAAGAATTTCTAAATCTTTTATTGATCAGGATGTAGTCAATCTGATTTTTGATAATATCTCCTGGATTCATCTATGTCCATTTTCTTTTATTAGGCTGCTCAAACCAGGTGTTTCCTACTATGAACTCATTCATCTGTGCCCATTCTACAAATTTTTCTCCCTTTTTAGTTTGTGTACCAAGGCCATGATGAGGTCCAACTATATCCTCCACCTATCCTGTCCCACTTTAGCATTAAAATCTTCCATTATTATTGAATTGTATTGTGATTTACATATAACACATTATAAGTGGTTAAAAATAAGAAATCAGTGACATTTAGTATAGTCTATTTCAACATGCATTCACGTATTTATAAATGATTACTTACCATTGTTTTGTTTCTGTGTGCAGCCCATCAGATGTTGTGCATCAAGACCATCAGTTTTGAGAAACAAGCTATAATTGTGAGTTGCCTGTTTCCCAAACCACCACTTCTTCTCTCTTGCTCTGAGTCTGTCTTTTTCTCTGCATGAATGTTTTAATCCTTTGACTTCCGCACCCTGTCCACAACACCATGCTGACAAATTAAAAACTGAACCGTTTGACTCCCTCACTCTATCCACCAGCTTCCGGCGTGGATAGGGTGAGGGAGTCAAAGAGTTCAGTTTTTGCAGTTGGAGGATGGGGTGCGGGAGTCAAAGGGTTAAGTCAGTTGGTGTTTGAGCATCAGTAACGTCTGTCTGTCTGTCTGTCTGTCTCTCTTTCTTTTCAATATATATTCTTTTTGATGGTAGACTTTTGTCCCGTTTGTATGTTCTTTTAATGTGTTATGGAATAATGGATGCAGTTTATGAAAAATGGAGATATACATGTATAATGTATTGATGTAATCTGGTCCGTGTGCTAATACATGTGCCATTGGACAGTAATGTGTTATCACTCGATTCACTGTGTCCCCATCTATCAAGTGGGGCTGACTGTCAAGCTCTGTGGCAGCCAACAGGAACTGGAACTTGAACTGGCCACATTCATCACTAGATGTGGCCTGACCATGCGCATGGCAAGTGAAAGAAGATGAACTCCTGCCAGGGCTTTAGTTTTACTAGTTTATATGGTAAATTAATGGAAGTGATTGTAATGTAAGCTAGTAGTATGACCCATAGACAGAAAATATACATTTATTCCTTGAGTGTTTTTTGTTTGTTTGCTTGTGTGGCTGTCTTCACCAAACGCGTGGCTATCCAGTTTGGGGGAAAAAAAAAAAGTCAACACAGTCAACTTAAGCAAAAGCCTTTCTTTCTCAAGTTTCTGTGGTTTTTCGAGAGAGGCTAAACTTTCCTTATAATTTATATTCATGTTGATTAACATTATTATTGTTACTTCTGTTGAAGTTTATTTTGTATGTGATAGAAAAATTATCATCACCATTATCATCATAATCATTCACTTATTGATTGATTTATTTAATTTATTTTTAGTGTTTTGTGTTTCAGGGCTATGTGGAACTTTTAATCCATCCCCTGAGACCTGATCTGCGACAGATTAAGATAAATAGTAAACAGTGTGGTATCCTTTGGCATTGAGTTTCAATGTTTGCTTTGAGTATTTTTGCAGTTTGTTCTTGAATAGTGATAACAGGCTTTTTTTTTTTGGCTTTTTTTTTTGTGATAAGTAAGAAGGAAACTTCTATAATGTAACTATTAAACTGGATTTTCGTACAGGTTTGCCATGTCATAATTTTTTGTAGTGGCAGCTGACTATGTTAGTTTGGGTTCTTTCTCATGCAGGTTACACATGGAATCTCAGCTGTTGGGTTTTTATTTTTCCATGTTTCCTTGTTCTGATTTCTTTATCACTGCCCTCCCAACCCCCCAACCCCCCTCTCAACCCCAGCCCCCCTCCCCCCTCTAGGTTTTTTTTTTCCCGGAAAGGGAGATCATTTCATATTACCTGGGAGAAATGTTTATACATGTCTTTTATTGAAAATGTATTAGTAAGATTTTTCTCAGCTGTTTGGGAGGTGGATCTTAAGCACTAACAGAGAAAGTAAAAAGTGGAGAAGGTTCACTGTGCCACTGCTTGAGAGAGTGCTGTGCACAAAGCAGTTTGTGCTGGGACCACCTCAGCTTCCTGGCAAGGGGTTACCCTGCTGGAAGAAGATGCCGAAGAGTAAACCTGTTGTTTGGTATGTAGCTCCATGCTCAACCATTTGTGTAAAAATGGATAGAGGATGTTCTGTTCCTGAAAAACAAAGCAAGGTAAGAAATAGACAAAAATAGTATTTCTGGTTTAGACTAAACAATAATGAATATTGCAATGCATCATTCATATGTATTGCCAGAACAAATTGAGAGAGAGAGAGAGTGCATGCATGTGTGTGTTTGTATATATGTGTGTGTGTGTAATACTTGCAGTATATGTGTGTGCATGCTTGTACATGTAAACATGCAGGTGTGTGTATGTGTGTGCATAATCGTGCATGTGTGCTCACAAAAGCAAGAAGCTTTCATCAGGTGGAAGATGTCCCATTGCCTTTTTAATACCAGGATGGGCATTGGTCTCTTTAACATCATCATTGTCGCTGCAGTATTTGTGTCGCTGGCATTTTTTGATAAACAGTTGTTTTTTGGAAAAGCAAATATTGCATTGCACCCACCTCTTTCAGATGCATGCTGTCTATTTCACAAGCTGCTCTTCACCCTTGTGGTTGGAAAGTGGTGAACAGTCTTCACTGTTCATCTTGCAGCGTTTTGTAGAATGTGTAACAGGCCTTGCCAAAGTGGCTGTTCTCCCCTTTCCACGTTTTCTGATCTTGACCCTTTGTGTGTGTGTGTGTGTGTGTGTGTGTGTGTGTGTGTGTGTGTGTGTGTGTGTGTGTGTGTGTGTGTTTGTGTGAGAGAGAGAAAAACCTTGTCCATCACATGGCGTCAGTGGCAACTGGCATCTGTGCATATGGAATTATTCTAATCGTATACATAATACAATGTTATTTTGAGAAACTGGAGTTGTGTGAAGGTGTGAACTATCAATTAGCCATGAACCGTTCATTGCCTGTTGTTTTCTTAACAAACTGTTCAGTCATTTACCAGGTGATAATCAATGACAGTTGGGATGCTGAGTTCCAGTATAATGATCCCACTCTGGAGATATGCCAAGGGGACACAAAGCAGTAAGTTTTCTGGACTGTAGATTTTATTGGCATAAAATGAAATAGGTTATAAAAAATGATATGTATGGTAGTATATTCTGTTTAATTTTACGTGTTTAGAATCTTGAGTTTTAAATGTCGTAGCAGTTTTACAGATGTTTATTGTTGTTGTGATTGTATATATATATATAAAACATCAGTTAAATTTACGTGGTTTGATAAAAAATTTTGCCAGAATGAATACTAATTTTATGGTACTGCATTCTGCTAAGCATACTCATAGAATAAAGAGATCTATGAGATTTAGATTTATTGTGGCTGTTTCACAGATTGTTTTGAAACTGTTGTTGTGATTGGTTATACAACATTGTCTATTTGAATGTTTATGAGATTTGTTTGATTTTATATCTTATGAAATTTGAAAATTGGCAAAGGTATAGAAAAATGAAACAAAAAACTTTTATACTTGAAAAAGGTAGCGTCATTTTCCAAAGGTGGTATGCCATGAAACCCTCTGTTCTATCTGCTGTTTATGAAACCGACTGTTCTGCTTTTTTTAAAAACTGTTGTGAATTAGTTATTTTGGTTAGTTGAAAGGGTTGGGTTTTTTTAGTATTTTGATGTGTGGATGATGAGATTAAATGCT
Organism: Monoplex corrugatus; assembly: GCA_030674185.1. NCBI lineage: Eukaryota > Metazoa > Mollusca > Gastropoda > Littorinimorpha > Ranellidae > Monoplex > Monoplex corrugatus. The sequence continues at coordinate 71,949,006 of CM060313.1, forward strand.
TTAGGCTTGTGTGTCTATTTAGATATATGCTGTTTCTTTGGTTTTGTTTGTGTGTTGTTGTTTTTTTCCTAAGGTGCTGAAATTCCTGATGATGTGCATTGGTGATTTTCATTGATTCTTTTCTCCTCAGATATTGAACACAGGTTGAAGCAACTTTGGTATACAATGAGAGCAGTGCTAACTGCTGTTAATTCACCGGTGCAAAACACTATGTTGTCTAACTGTGCATTTTCCATTCGTGATTTTCTAGTCTTAAGAAAATGAAAGCTCACAGATATGGAATGTGTACCATAGAGAAAGGCTCTCTACGTGCCTTGCTTTGTGGTTTGCTCCATCAAGCAAAACTTCTCCAAGTAGACAGCATGTCTAATGGCTTTCAAGACTGTTCTATGGACTGTATGTAATGTAAATATTATGTTATAAATGTGGGTGATTGTTTAGATATGCACCTTGTGAAAAAAAATGCTGTAGACATTGTCGGATTTCATTGACAGCATCATACCGTGACCAACACGAATATTAATCAGCTGGAAAGCTTAAGTTTCAAGCTTTAAAAATGTGCTTTTTATTATGATTTTTTTTTCTCTGTTCTGTAAAAAAGTTCAAAATATTGCATTACTAGAGTGTTTCCACCACTAATTGCAGTATCTGCGAAGAGTTAACTTTTTCACTCTTACTGTATTCACAGGTTTCATGCATTGGATGAGGGAGTGAAAGAGTTAATATATCATTTATGTTGAAACAGTTTATTTTTATATTTGGTTTGTAGGCGTAACCTGGACTTCTACCAGTCATGTCACAGAGATAACATGATAGCAGTGGATCCAGACTGTGGCAGTGGGGAGTTGACCATTGATCTTCCTTCACAGGCACACGCTCTTATCAAAGGTTATCTCTGCTTTCTGCTTTTGTGAAACCGAGTTATGATTGCAGATTTTGTTTGTTTTATTTTAGTTATATAGTTGGTTACTTCATTCTCTCTTTATTTCATTTCATTTGATATTGTCATTTTACTTCCTTTTATTTTTACATAATAATGATGATAGTAATAATTTTGTATACATGTACATAGGGCAAAAAGGCTGGATCACGTTGGAAGTATGCATTGACCTGTTCATGCTATATAACCTGTTTAATCAGTTATTATTAAACTTTAAGCAAACAATGTATGACAGAAAGATAAAATAAGAGAACGCTGGGAACTGCGAGTGAAAGAAAATAGGAAACTGAAAAGATTTTGTTTTTATAACAATATTTGTGGTGTGTTTGCTTTTGGGTGTTTTCTCTCAGACTATCAGCTGAAAGCTGGTTAATACTACAATGACAGAGTGTGCAATGTCAGTGACTTTCATGATCTGTGTTTAATTCAAGTGATTTGCCTTGTTGTGTGTAAGAGATCATGTCTTAGTGTGATTCTTTCTTTCCCAACAGAATAAAATATGATCCAAGGAAAACAGTGCCAGCAAATTTTAAGGTTTTAAATAGATTGATACCATATCCCCATGGATAAAGTGTTAGTGTGGGAAGCTGGAAGAATTTAGTGTGTGAAGCTGGAAGAACCAGAGGTCCATGATTTGAATCGCAGTTGGAAAGGGATTTTTCTTGAGTTGTGGTTTGGGTGCTAGTCTTTCCAATGAGATCCCAAGTAAAGGTTATGTGTGCGGCATGCACTTTGCACATGTAAAATAACCCATGGCAACAAAAAGGCTGTTGTCTTTCTTGGAAAATGCCTTGACCCACTCTTTTAGATAAACAAAACTACATGATTTGAAAAGAGCAAAAGGTGGGTTCTGTATTTTGGTAACATGTTTTCAGCAGCACACCTTCTACATGGAAAAATTTCTTTGTGACAAAACGATAATTCCAGTCCAGATATGTTGGGATGACAGGTCATTGGAATTTGGAACTGAAAAACTAAATGGTTTGTTGGAAACAGCTGGCAAGAAAAGCCCTTGATTTGTGTTTATTAAGCATCTGCTTTAATTCTGGGAACAAAGCTGCCTTATACCCAAACCATCACAATGTCATGCTACCTGTCTGTCTGAACTGAAATCCCACAGCACCCACTAGTCTGGTTTCTGAAATTTTGCTGTTGGACTTTGGGAGTTCCACAGCTCACATTCTCCCTTGTTTGTATTGGGTCATCTGGAATGATTGTAGCATGACGTTATATCTGATATCAGTGATAGTTTTTTAGTGTGTGTTGTTGTCGTAATAGTCTCGTCATCATCATTATTGTTATTATTATTATTGTTGTTATTAATTTTATTGTTATTATTATTATTACTTGGTTTGGCTTTTTGTTTTCTTGCACAGATTCTCCCTGAATTGTGGCAAAATGTTGAATTTTGTGAAACAATGTTTTGAATGAGAATATTTCTTTTGTATGTACAGAACTTCGTCCATTTCGTGTGGCTATCGAGTTTTCTCTGGAGAAGCCACAAGGAGGCGTTCACTTTGTCTTGCCAGAATTTGAAGACAATTTGAGCTTGGCAGAGAGAAGCGCCCATATGTTTACATGTGGCAGAGAAAATTCCTCCAGGTATCTGGCTGTGCTTTTCTTATCAAGTATGTACGAGGATATTTTCCAGTAGAATGAGACCACGCCTGTATAGCTTGAAAAACGCATTTACAGAAAATGGAAAATTACGTAACAGAAAACGTCAGTCTATGATGTAATTCTGTGCCAAATTTCATTATTCATTTAATTACACATACTATACCGTGGCTCACAAATGCAATAAGCGGCAGCGGTTTGCCAATTCTGCCTCGTAACAATAAAGTCCGAAGGGACAGTAACTCTGAGAGTGTCTACGTCTTGCGCATGCGCAGGTGCTCTTCCTCTTTTCTCGGCAGCCATCTTCCAGCTCGCCTCGTACGCTCTGAGCAGCTAAGTATTTTTCGATTTCGCTACGCGATCGATCGATTGTCGTTGTTGTTTTTGTGTCTTGCCTATGTTTTCGTTTAAGGGAGAAACTTATGTGAAGCGATTGGGTGGCAAAGCGAGGGTTAAGAAGATTTCGTCCGCCGAATTCTCAAACCCACAAAGGGGTGGTTCCACCGGTGCACAAACCGCTCTCCCTTCAACTTCGTCTCTCCCTTTTACGTCTTCTCTCTTTCACACTATCGACAAGTCATCGCAACCCAGCTACGGTTCGGTTGCGGTGACCACGAGCCCTCAACTCAGCTCCGGCTCAGTTGAATTTTCGGCATTTTACGGCCCTCACACTGCCCGGCACGGTGATCGACTCAACTCCGGTTCTGTCGATTCTGTGCTCGCCCCCTTCGTACAGCTTAACTCCGGTTCTGCTGGTACTGTTTCAGCCTCCATGGCTGATGGGCGCATTGGGCATGGGTCTCCTTCGGGAGGCAAGATGGACCGTAATGTGAGCGGAACCGGCTCACCCCCTGGTTCGCCAGGCGGGACACCCCTGGTTCGCCAGGTGGGCCAAGGGAGACAACCCCACCTTACGGGCGTCAGATCGTCGATCCGCCCCGGTTGTCTCCCTTCCTCCCCCACAGCCTGCTGCTGCACCCGCCACAACCTCTCTGTCCCATTCCGGACAGAGCACTTGGGCGCCTTGGCAACTACCAAGCGACCCATGGCGGGCTGCCACATCTCTGTCCCATTCCGGACAGAGCACTTGGGCGCCTTGGCACATGCCTAGCCGCCCCCAGCAGGCTGGCCCTTTGGGCACTGGGGACCGGGCCAGGCCCTACCCTTCATGGGGTCAGGGTCCTGATGCCCCTTGGGCTCAGCCCATGCCGCATCCCATGGCACCGCACATGGTTACCGTGGCACCCATCCTTGGGATTTCCCCCGGCCTCGGCCACGGGATGCACGTGGTGGCCCGGCTTTATGCCCGGCGCCCCACCAGCGCAGGACTCACCCTGCCCAGCCCCCCCCGGCACCACCCGTGTTGGACACAACACCGGGGCTGCCTCCTGGGGGCTCTGACCCGGGTCCCACAACCGTGGCACCCCGGTCAGACTCTCCGCAGACTCTCGCCCCCTCCATAGGCGGGCCAGAGGACTCGGACTCGGCCTCAGAGGATGAGGCCCCTGCCCACATGGCATTCTGCTTCCAGGATGCCATGGACCGGCTGGCACAACTCACACCGGAGGCGGTGTCCACTGTGCCAGAGCCCAAGGCTCCCAAGCTTGGCTCGGCCGAGCGCCTTTTCAGCGCTCACCCTACCTCAGCCCCACGGGCCTCCTTGCTAAAACAGTCCGACATGGTGGCTGACTGCCTCAGGCAAGCCCAGGACACCGCCAGGGGGAAAGAGGCACAAGATTTCGTTCCAGGATCTGTGCCTGACTTCCCGGGAGCCTTGCCCTTCAGGAAATTCCTGAAGCCGGCACCGCTCCCCTTCCAGCGGAAGCCCTTCATGGCCCATGGGCCTATCCCTGACGCTCCCCTCTCGCTCACACAGGAGAACCTCCTCCTTGTGAACGATCGCTCTCGGGCCCAGCCGCAGCATATCTCCATCACGGAGAAATGCTTGACGGAATGGGAGGAGAACGCGAGACGGGGGCTGGCGGCAACCTCCGCCCTGGACTCATTCTTGGGCGGCCTAGGGGAAGCCCTGAAGGACCCCAACCAGCAGTCCTTCACGCTCCGCCAGGCGCCTGACCAGGCAACCATCGTGGCCTTTATCCAGGCCATGGCGCAGGGGCTCAGATCCGTGGCCGAATCGCAAGCACGCACGTATCTGAACGCCGTCATGGCGAGGCGGGATGCCATTCTCGCGGCATCCTCGGTTGCCACCTCACCGTCGGCAAGGGCCTCCTTGCGCGCGGTGCCCATCCAGCCGGGCTCCCTCTTCGGGAACCATGTTCAGGCCGTCCTGAAGCACCAGGCGGACATAAAAAGGGACCTCGCCCTCCATTCGAGGCCCTCTCGCCCTGCCGTGAAGCGCCCGGCTCCAGCAGCCTACCCGCCAAACAGGCCCACCCACACCAAGTTTCGGGCCGATCCCAGGCCCCAAGGGCACAGGAGACCGCAACAGCATTCGGGCAGGCCGGTGGCCCGGCCTAAGGCCCGCAGGCCGGCTCCCTCTCAGCCGGCCAACCCCCAATGACTCACCCCCGGCCTGAGGCCATCACCCCCCACGGGCGATCCTGTGGGCAGTCTCTCCAGACACATCGACGCGTGGGAGAGGCTGCCCGCCAGCCCGTGGGCCCTGCGGGTGATCAGGTCGGGGTTCCGCCTTCCTTGGGGCCCAAGGAAGGCTCCTCTCACGCTCTCTCCCCCTGCTTTCGCACTTCCTCAAGATCGCTCGGCCTCGCAGGCCCTGGATCAGGAGGTTCTTTCGATGTTAGCCAAGGGGGCTACGGAGGAAGTTTCCTTCGCTGCGTCCCCGGGATTCTATGGACGCATCTTTGTGGTCCCCAAAACTTCGGGGGGGCTGGAGGCCCGTCCTGGACCTCTCCTCCCTAAACCGGTTCCTCCGCGTCCTCCATTTCCGTATGGAGACCCCTATGTCCATCCGCGAGGCCTTGCACCCGGGCGACTGGGGGATATCCATCGACCTCAAGGATGCATACTTCCATCTCCTCATTCACCCCAGGGACAGGAAGTACCTCAGATTCGTCTGGAGGAACCGGATCTTCCAATTCAGGGCACTGCCCTTCGGTCTGGCACCCGCCCCTTGGCTCTTCACGAAGGTGGCGAGGGAACTCTGCATGCATGTTCGGGAGAAGGGCATCCGCCTCAAGGCCTATCTAGACGATTGGCTTCTACTCGCCTCCTCCAAAGAACAGTGTGCGCAACAAGCATCCCAGGTCCTGCAACTCTGTCACAACCTGGGCTTTGTCTGCAACGAGGAGAAGTCGGACCTAACTCCCTCCAAACAATTCCAGTTCCTGGGCATGTCCTTCGACACCTCCAAGTGGAGGGTCACCCCGTCTCCCCAGCGCTTACTGCGCCTTCAGGGCCTCTTAGCCCAACTGCTCCCCCAACTCCAAGCGCCAGCAAGGAAGCTGGCCTCCCTACTGGGCCTTATGGAGTCGCTGGCACCCCTAGTGCCACTGGGTCGTCTTCTCAAGCGGCAATTCCAACGCGGCTTCAGGAAGCGTTGGTCACAGTCGCTTCAGCCATGGGACCTCCCGGTCCACCTGGGCCCTTGGTTCATATCAGCAGTGACCAAATGGCGCTCCCAGTCACGCCTGGCCCAGGGAGTCCCCATCACACTGCCCCCTCCTCAGGAGCACTTGTTCACGGACGCGTCCACCTCCGGGTGGGGAGCCCATGTCGGCACGCTGACAGCCGCAGGTCGGTGGTCGACCGACCTCATGCCCTGCCACATAAACATGTTGGAACTGGAGGCAGTTTGCCTGGCACTCGGGGAGTTTCTCCCCTTTCTGAAGGGAAAACATGTCCGCATCAACACGGACAACACCACAGTAGCTTGTTACATCAACAAGCAAGGGGGCGCCCGCTCCCACTCCTTGTCTCGGAGAGCGGAACAGCTCCTCATCTGGTGCGAGGAACACTCGATTCAGCTCTCAGCAAAGCATGTCCCGGGGAAGATCAACATACTTGCGGACTCTCTCAGCAGATCCCACATGATTCTTCCATCGGAATGGACACTGGTCCATGCAGTCCTGGAGCCAGTATGGGCAGCATGGTTCAAACCACACGTGGACCTCTTTGCCACCAGGTTCAATCACCGCCTCCCTTTGTACGTCTCTCCAGTTCCGGACCCAGCGGCCTGGGCTGTAGATGCCCTTTCCATTCCATGGTCGAACCTCATCGGCTATGCCTTTCCCCCGTTCCCCATTATGGGGAAAGTGCTGAGGAAAGCCAGGGAGGACGCAGCGACATTAATCCTTGTCGCACCCAAATGGCCAGCACAGGCATGGTACCCAGAACTTCTGCACCTGTCCCATGTGCCGCCGCTAAAACTCGCGGTATCGAGCCGCTCCATCCTCCAACCCAGGTCAGGCATTCCGCACGGCAATCCAGACGTTCTAAACCTTCACGCCTGGATGCTGTGCGGGACTCGATGTCTTCATTAGGCCTGTCCCCGGCCGTAATCGGCCTTGTGCAGCAAGCTCACAGGCCGGGCACACAGGGGGTGTACAATGCCCACTGGAATGGCTGGGTCTCTTGGTGCACCTCAAATGAGGTGTCACCCCATTCACCCTCTCGCTTGCAGTTGGCCAACTACCTCGGCTTTCTGTCCACAGAGAAAAAGCTTTCCGCATCCTCAGTGAAGGTCCACAGGGCGGCCATCTGCACCACCATCCGTCAGTTGGGTGGTCCGTCCTTTGAGCACGATCCTCTATTGCGGAATCTCGTCAGAGGGGCTTCTCTCCAGGAAGCCAGGAACCCCGCCGAACCCCGGCGTGGGATCTCTTTCTCGTCCTCTCATCCCTTAGACTCCCCCCTTACGAACCCATCAGGGAGTGTTCCCTGAAGTTCCTCTCTTTCAAGACGGCCTTTCTCGTCTCTCTCGCATCGGGGAGGCGCTGCAGCGAAGTGCACGCCCTTAGTGGTCTCCCCGGAGATGTTGCTCTCGAACCTGATGGCTCGATGTCTCTCCGCCTACTCCCGGAATTCTTGGCCAAGAACCAGTCTCCAGGTTCTCCTTCGCCGGCCATCCACATCCATCCCCTCACGTCTATCCTCGCTCCGGACGACGAGGATCGCACTCTCTGCCCGGTTCGCGCACTGCGAGCGTACAGAAAGCGGACGAAATCTTCTCGCCAGCAGCGGCGCCACCTTTTTCTCTCTTACAACGAAAACTATAGAAAGGACATTAGACGCACGTCCATCTCTCGATGGCTGAGGGAAGTCATCAAGGCTGCGTATGCCAGGTCGAGCGCCGAGCTAGCTGTCTTCTCCCCAAGGCCCCATGAGATCAGAGCATGGGCTTCTTCGCTGGCAGTCATCCACAATGCCAGCATCCAAAACGTCCTAGACGCCGCGTACTGGCGTTCCCCGGGCACTTTCATCCAGTTCTACCTGCGCGACGTCTCCCGTCTGCGCGAAGATGGGTCCAGGGGTATCGCTTCCGCTGTGGTGGCCCAACACCCCATCTCAGCCACACGCCCTGACTCCTGCCATTCCTCCAGGCGTTAACCAGGTAAGCCCTCCATCCGGGTAGTGCTATTCTGCATTTGTGAGCCACGGTATAGTATGTGTAATTAAAAGGAAATTTCCTTCTAAAATTACGTTTAATCTAACATACTTACCGTGGCTCACGCAGAGTCCCTCCCGACCTCCCCGCCTTCCTGGTTCCTTCTAGCCACAGTCAGGGTCAAGGTCAAGGTCTCCTCGAAAAGAGGAAGAGCACCTGCGCATGCGCAAGACGTAGACACTCTCAGAGTTACTGTCCCTTCGGACTTTATTGTTACGAGGCAGAATTGGCAAAACCGCTGCCGCTTATTGCATTTGTGAGCCACGGTAAGTATGTTAGATTAAACGTAATTTTAGAAGGAAAATTTCCTTTTTTGATCCGTCTTATGGTTCTGACATGTATGTCAAGGCCCTGTCAGACACTGATTTGGAAAATGACAAAGAAAATGGCGTTTTCAACAGCGGATTATCGCAGCTACATCAAGGTACGTGTTGCCCTCGGAAAGAATGCATCCGAAATACTTAAGGACATGAGAGCTTTGGGACAACCTTCTGCTCCTTCGAAAACAACTGTTCAAATGGGTAAAACATTTTGCAAGTGGCCAGGCCAGCACTGAAGACAACAGGGGGAAAACCTGTCACAATTTCATCCAGCTGCTTAGGGTCGCAGTTCTTGTAAATTTTCAGCATATCTTGGCAGAAACGTAACCTACCCCCCTGATTTTCTGGTGTCAAAATATGAGGAATCCATCTTGATGACACCTTCCTGTAGCCAAGCTGATTTCTTAGGATCCTTGATGAAGTCGACGAATGAATGTCGAGACAATCAGCCATCTCTTCAAGGCTGACGAAACCTGGGTGTACATGTATGAACCTCGGAGAAAGTCACAGAACAAGGCCTGGATTCCTAAAGGTGGGATTCCTCCTCAAATCGCTCGTCGTCAACGTTCGCAAAAGAAAGTGTTATACACTGTCTTTTTCAACACAAAGGGGATTGTGCTACAGAAACCATGCAAACAAGGAGAGACCATCGCTGGAAAGTTCTACAGAGACCCAGTACTCTCTGACATCAAGAAGTTTTATGCAACTTCCTAACCAACCGCAGGCATGAGAGGAATCAAGATTCTTCATGATAATGCACCTGCTCACAAGTCAAGGCTTGTACGAGAATACCTTGCGACCAGGAACATCCATACTTTGCCACACCCTGCTTATTCCCCAGACCTTGCACCCTGTGACTTTTACCTGTTTCCACATCTGAAGAAATCACTGGCAGGAAGAAGTTTCAAGAGCCAAGCAGCCTTGGGAACGGCGGTTTTCCAGTGTCTGTCATATATACCCAAAGAAGCCTACAGAGCGGCATTTCTACAGTAGATCGAGCAAATGCAGAAGTGTGTGGCAGCAGGAGGTAAATACTTCGAATAGATGAAATGAATAATTTTTGCCGGTGAGTCTTTTGACGTATAAGTTTGTTGGTCTCTTTATACTGGAAAGTACCTTCTACACACATGTGCATGCACATACGCATACATGCACAAATGCATGCATGTACACATGCACGTCTCATGCACAAACACCTGTGCACACATAAGCACACACAAACAGAATACATGTGCACACATGTATGCTCACTTACACAGATGCACACTTGGATGCACACACACATGCAAACACGCACATGCGCATGCACACGCACGCATGCACACGCACTCATGCACCACACACACACACACACACATGCTTACATGCGCGCGCGCACACACACACACATACACACACACATGCTTACATGCGCGCGCGCGCACACACACACGCACACGCACATACTAAAATGGTACAATCTACAAGTACATCCTCAATTTTGTCTGAAATTGTTGTGGTTAGTTATCAGTTAATAGCAATTAAGATTTGAAATCTCTGACTTAGTGGTATTATCTATATTTTCTGCTGTCTCAAACATTAGTGTGAATTAATTTGATATTCATTAATTAATTCGCTGATAAATACAGACCTCTTTCTGGAATAACAGTTACCATCAGGTTTTGCCATTTCTGCTAATAAATATCTGTATGGTGTTTTTGATGTTATTTGTTTTTTGAATGTCAGTTATTTTATCATCTCTAGAAAATCATTTGAATGTCATCTGGAATTATACATTTAATATTTCCTAGGTCATCATAATCTTGAAAACTATTCAGTCATGATACTGTGGAAACCAGTAGGTCATCAACTGGTAGGAGGACTGTAGCAAATCTACAAAGCATGTAAAAATCAATGAAAGTGTCTGAAAAAGTGCAGCATGGACTTCGAAGTATAGATGAATACATTGATCACTGACTTTGGGTACAGTTTATGAAAAATCGGTGGTCTTACCTACTTACAATTAGGTATTCCAAAGTGCTCTTCGCGGGCGGCGAAAAGTACGGCAAAGTGCGGTTTTTCGCTGGTTTTCAACTTGCTCATTCTCAACAAAATGCAGTGTCAGAAATAAAAAACATAGATCATGTTGATCTGTGATCCTTTAAGCTTTGTTTAAAGTCAAAATAAATCAATAAGTGTAACATTTACCGTTTGAAATATGCTTTTGATGATGGGTACTAAATTGCGATTTTGCTGCTGCTGGAACGACGAAATCGGAATGCGGTTTTGACCCCTACCTTGAAAACTCGCCTCGAGGAGATTCGCTGGGTCAGATATCAACAAACCATTTACACAGTCAAAAAGACGACTAAATTTGCTTTCATCCCATGTAAAAAGTGAACTGATAGGCTTCCATTTAGTCGGTCGTTTCGTGCGTTAAAAACTTCCGTCGATGATTTCGCGACCTTACTCAAAACCAATCTCGCCATATTTTCCACTGTGCAAAAGGTCTTCAACTTTCAACTTCTGCTATTTGCATACGGATTCAACCACTGGCTATTTTCCTCGAGGACTGAGAACAACGCGACCTATTTTTGCTTTCTCTTAGCGTCTGACGCGCAATGGCGGACACGAGCGAAGCCGTTCGGGCAAGCACATGGACGTTGAAGTTTACGTCGACCGCTCCAGCCACGACGAATCAAGCGATCCAACTTATCTAGAGGGTAAGTGAAATATCTTGCAGTTTGTTTACTATTACTTTTCGACATTTTGTTTCCTGATTTTAGAATATAATTGTTTGGAAAGCGCACAACTGCAGCACCCACAGTATCATGAATATATTAGAAGGTAGGGGTAGGTGACGGTTTGGGGTGCGGTAATTTTACAGAGAGTGAGATCAGGCATATGATTAAAGGAAAATGTTTACAAAAGATTTTTTTAATAATCCATGCCTTTATTATATTTATTTATAATGATGTTAATGAGAGATTAGCGATTTATTGTGGTCATGTGACCAACACTTTGATCGATTGATAGTCGAATCGGCCGAGTGCCCTCCCTTGGCTTCTTGTTGACTTCACTCGATCTGGTTCAGTGTCGTTCAATAATTTCACAGTGTTACACCATTTTTCTTTTCTGCCTTTGTGTAAACTTCCTGAATGGTACCATTGAAACAAATCTGCATGTTTATCAATCCTATTATTTTTAGGCCCAATATTATTATCACCTAGTTCAACAGCTTTAAAAGTTTATTATTATTAATATTGTTATCATTATATTTTTGTTATTGTTATTATTTTACTATCATTATTCATTATTATTTATCATTATTATTATTATTATCATTATTTCATTATTAGTTTACTATCATTCATTACTATTTATTATCATTACTATTATTGTCATCAAAAATAATATTTAAACAAAATAAAGTAGGCCTACCAGGTTAATGGGTTGGACACTATGAACCTTCCTAACTAGGCCTATAGTGTTTATGAGATAAATTTTGTTGTGCTGATTTGAGTAAACCTAAATGTATGGGACATTCTACTTTGCCCACTGCTTTGTGAGTTAGGGTAAAGTATTATAATTTTATTTTCAAAGCTGACAATAATACTGGTAGGCTTCTTACAGCTCTACACCAATCTCTCTCTCTTGATCCTTTCTCTCTTTGACAGGCAGGGAAGTTAATTGAGCAGGGGTACAAAAGTCCTTGTGTTCCTGCATGTTTTATATTCTTGTTTTTTGGATTTGTTTTTGTTTTGGTCAGTATTTGCCTCTTGCTCTGTATGTATAGGCCTGTTTGTCCCTACAAATGGGATTTTCACATTACGCTACAGGATAGAACAGATAGATGTACTAATACTTTCCCTCTACACTATTTTTCTCACAGATGATCTCTTCATGAGGATGAAGGAGCAATTTCTTAAGACTGGCAGAGGGCGGAGACCTAGTCTTTTGGACAACTTTGACAGCAATGATGATGAACTGCGTCTTAACATGTTTTAATTTCCTTCACTTGTGAAGGGGAATCACTGATCATAGACACTGACAAGTATTTTTTTACATTTCATTACAACATGTTTTTTGTAAAAAGAGATGATTTCTATCTTTTGTGCTTCCAGTTTAAGTTGAAGGCCAGGACAGTTATCTACTGTGATTAAGCAACAGTGAAAGGTCAAGACAATGATGTGGAAGCTTTTGATAATGTTCTACACACAGTTAAGGAACAGTTAAAGGTCAAGACATGTTTTAATCATTGTTTAATGATAAAAACAACAACAAATTAGCACGTAAAAACTATGAAGATGACTTCTTTGAATGAATGTTGTGGATGTACATGTCTTGTTTGATTCGATATGTAAACAAAACGCATTATTTGTTACTATTATCAGCTGACATTTGTTATAATTTTGTCATCTGATTTGTTTACAGAAAGATTGAAACCTAATGTCTTGTTTGTTATACTGACAGATCATAAAAAAATGATCATTTTGGTATATGGTACTTTGCAGTAGGATGAATGTGACAGAAGTTACGGAGTCTTGCAAAAAGCTGAAAATACACAATTTTTTTCAAAATAGGTATTTTATCCTTACCCAAATATGGTTTGATTAAACATACAGATGTCTGGGGTTGTTTTACATTGAAAGAGTTTGTCATGCTGAGCAATTTGATATCAAAACCATTTTTGTAACTTTAAAGTGAAAAAAGTTATGGTGCACCAAATATGTGTAAAATTCGCCATTTTTTTCACTGTGACAAATGGCATATTTCGCATTTTTGACATCTGATATCTTTTCAACCAGCTTTCAGATGAAGCTGGAAAAAATTAGGGTTAAATTCCTTAATATGTTTATCATATATGATTCATTTCAGTGTCACTGTATTGTATTTCTTAAAGATAATGGAGTTTGAAATTAATGAAAATGGGTCCCTTGCCCAGTTGTTTGGAATGGCGGCGTCCAATTTTGCTATTTTTTGTCATTTTCATAGGTCTGTATTTTTATTGATATGCATTTCTGTCCATATGTTTTTTGCACATCAACGTAACAAGTAAAAACCTCCTCAGAAATGATTTTCTGGACTTGTGTGATTTTATATGTGTGTTCAAGGCAAAAAGAAAGAAAAAAAGCATAAAAAATTTATTTTTTATCCCACATTAAAAAATAAAGTATGTATGTGTTCAGAATGAAAATCTCTATTTTCCCAGCTGATTTTTATACAGATAAGTTCAAATTTGAAAATCACTTTGGAATACCTATTATAATTGGATTTCAGTTATTGACAACAAAGATCTTTTGCATGTCTGAGAAAATGTTGCAACTTGCTATTGTTTTTTAATGGTGTGTTTTGGTTACTGAGATTTCATTTAACTATATGCCTCTGATTGTGTTTGCCAATTTTAAATTTTCAGGCTGTGGTTCCCATGTGTGGATTCCTACAGTGAGCCTTGCACCTGGAAGCTGGAGTTTACAGTAGATGCATCCATGATTGCGGTATCGTGTGGCGATCTGGTTGATACCAGCTATTCATTTGACATGAAGAGCAAGACATACCTCTATAAGCTGCGCACTCCTACTGCCGCACCAAATATTGGTCTGGCTGTAGGGTAAGTCTGAGAGTGTGTGTTGTGTGTCTGTGTGGTTGTATGTATGTGTTGTGTGTGTGTGTGTGTTGTGTATGTCTGTGTCTATGTGTGTGTTGTCTGTGTGTGGTGGTCTTCAATTTAATGTCTATTCACTAAAGTGATTTTAGACCAAAAAAAAAAAGGGGGGGGGGGGGGGGATAGAGGAGTAGTGAAGAGGATATTTGAAAATTGTCAATTTTGGACTTGAGAAAGGATGATCCAGAAAACAACTATTTCGAGGAGGGGAAGGTAAGGCTAACAAATAATGTAATCATAATTAACAATTTAAACAAACAATCTAACAAACAAAATTAATAAACATCTAGAATTAATGAATAAAAATTAAACTAAGAATCGACCAACCACAACGGTGAACAAGTGAAATAACATTTTAAAGGTAATTTGCTATAGGACTTTTTGACAGGTTAACAAAAAATTCATATATTAATGATGGTGAGGCAAATAGTCAGAAACTGTCTTCATAGAGAGTGTAGGAATATGTCGTGTTACCCAAACATATGAAAGAATAAGACTATCCTGTCTGTGTATGTGTGTGTATACATGTACGTGTGTGTTTGTGTGCATGCGTGTGTCTGTGTGGTTGCATATATCTATGTGTATGTGTCTGTGTGTGAGTGAAAGACAATAATTGCACATTAGCATTTTATAGCTGTATGTTGATAAACATTATTTTTTTAATTTATTCACTGATTTTGTAATAGGCACAGCTGGTCAAAGTTTAATCATACAGGCAATCCAAATGTCCGCGAATTCGCGGATATCCGCGAAAGGGGGGGGGGGGGGGGGGGGAATCCTTGAAAGTATGGAGAACTGTGACTGGGATCACCGAAACTATTCAAAACAAGTCGTAAGCGCATGTGCGGTTTTACTTTTGCAACTGACCGCGAGATTTGCGCATCCTCTTTCATAAGTGTCACTTTGTGTGTTCCATCAACGCATTGAAATATGAGTACACGTAGGGAGTTTGTTCCACTAAATGCTTCCATCGCTGACATCGACGAAGGCTTCAAAAATCGCTGGAAATGGGACTGGCTGCAGGAAGTGTACAATGGCAATAAATTCGCTCATTTCTTCGAGAAACTGAAGATCACCGGTAAAGCATACTGCAGACTTTGCCGCTCAGAAATCAGTTACAAGTCCGGCGGTAAACAAGCACTGGTTGATCTCCTGAAAGGAAAGCAGCACAATGACAGGCTCAGAACATCAAACAAAAATATTCGTTTGTCAGGTGAGGCAAAAGAGAGTGAGGAAAAGTTGCATGTTTTGTTCATTGTTAGCAATCGTTTGCCCTTTTTTTTCTTTTATTAAAATACTTGATTTATCTTTCACCAGATCCCGCAGAGGGGGTTAAATTTCCATTTACTAGACTAAAATGCTTCAGCTTCTGGGGGCGTTGCCCTAGACCCCCCACCAGAGGCTCTGCCCCTGGACCCAGCCATTTTTTTTCCTTGAAACATTGTTCCTTGAATGGATTGCCTGATCATAGGATGCTAGTGTTTTTGCACACTGGGGGTACAAATAATGTTAAGGATAGGGAAGAATATCTTCTTTTTTCAGATTTCATTAAGCGTTGAGATTGCTCTCAGATGCCTTTGTGCACTTTGGTTTGTCCACACTGTGCAGGAAGTATGTTGCTGCACTGTTTGCGTACTTTATCTCCAGTGAGTGTTTTTCATGTTTCCATAAGCTGGTTGACATTGACATGACTTAAAGAATCTTTGACATGCGTATTTGATATTTTGTATAATGTATATATACACAGAAAATCGGGTTAAACATGAACAGGTCTGCACACGTGATGATCAGGGAGATCAGAAAAATCTGTCCTTGATTCACTATGTTGGAAGTGCCCTGGGCAGGATCAAACCAAAGCCATCTGATTGGAAATCTGACATCTTACCCATTGGACCATTACGCCTGCCAAACATGATTTGCTAGACTGAGAAAGAAGCTGATAAAGTTGTTGATTGTGGTCAGTAACTCTTGTTTTTTTCTTCTGCAGACCATTTGAGATCCATGTGGATCCCAAAATGCATGAGGTGACCCACTTTTGTCTGCCCCATCTCAAGTCTTTGTTGAAACACACTACTAGTTATCTGCATAAGGTTTGTCTGCTTTTTTTGTTTGTTTGTTTGTTTGTTCTGTCTCTCTTTTTCTTTCTCTCTCTCTCTTTTTCTCTCTCTCTGTGTCTCTGTTTTTCCCTCCCTCCCTCCCTCTGTCTCCCTCGCTCTCTCTCTGTCTCCCTGTATGTCTGTGTCTGTCTCTCCCTCTCTGTATGTCTGTCTGTCTGTCTCTCTCTCTCTCTCTCTCTCTCTCTCTCTCTCTCTCTCTCTCTCCTCCCTCCCCCCCCCCCCCCCCCCCCCCCCCCACTCATTCTCTTGCTCTCTCTCTCGGTATTGCCTGATATATGTTAACGTTATAGAATTGTGCACCTTGATGTAAGGCATGGGTGAAAGTAGTTCCGGAGTGTTCCGGAATTCCGGAATGAACCGATTGACAAAAGTTCTTTTCCGGAATGGCAAACTTGACTTCAGGAAAATGCCAATGCAAAAAAAACAACAACAAAAACGAGAGAGAGAGAGAGGTAATCTTGTAGAATAGAATACGAAAATAATTGGAGCTAATTTCACGCACTTATTCGGGTGTTTTCGGTTCTGTTCGATGTAAAGAGACGTAAGACACCCTTACCTACTCACTTTGACCAGTCCTTCCCCACAAACATGCACAAAATATCCCTGAATGACTGGCGACCACAGCTCCAGCAGTCACCTGCACGCCATATTTATAGACAACTCCCCACTAGTGATGACGTTGTGCCCATGTGATCAGCAACCAAAATGGCGTGCAGGTGACTGCTGGAGCTGTGGTCGCCAGTCATTCAGGGATATTTTGTGCATGTTTGTGGGGAAGGACTGGTCAAAGTGAGTAGGTAAGGGTGTCTTACGTCTCTTTACATCGAGCAGAACCGAAAACACCCGTATAAGTGCATGAAATTAGCTCCAATTATTTTCGTATTCTATTCTACAAGATTACCGAGAGAGAGAGAGAGTCTTTCACACTGTCAGCTCGGCTTATCTGCATAATTCAATTATCTATATTATTTTTCCATTAGTCTTCGTTTGTATCGAACGGCGATTCTTCACTGGTGCTTGGCAACACAGAAAGGGTTTAAAGTTACTTCCCTTCCTTTTCATTCTTGCTCATGCGCATTCCGAGTCTAAACCGAGGGGAAAAAAGTTTTGCGAGCGAAGATTTGTATCGACAGCAAATTTGGGCCTAACACATGCGATAGCAACAATGAAGGACGTGCCTGTTAATGCAGATGTTTCTGCAATAGACAAATCAGTAAAAAACAAGTGGCGATGGCTCTGGCTAGAAGAAGAAGAAGATGGCGATTGTTTCGAAGTGTTTCCATTGCTTCAGGAATGGACGCAGGTTTTCAGGAATGGGAACATTTAGAGGACATGGAAATTTAAGGTTTCAGGATTGGGAGATTTTTTCACTTTCACCCATGTGTAAGGGCTGTAACTTTCGCAGAGTGTCAAGTGTTTCAAGAGAAACAGGAGATTTATTTGCTGGTGTGTGTTCTGATAGCTTTACTACCTGTACTTGTTTTTGTGTTGTCATTCCATCCTTTTCACTGATTTCAGTGTGTGTGTTTGTATGTGTGTGTGTATGTACGCTTGCAAGCATGTGTGTGTCAGTGTCTTGATCTCACAATTTTAGTAGACTTGTTTAAAGATACAGTTGAGATAATGACCCTTTTTTACTTTCCTTGTTTGTAATTGTCATGTTTTGCTATCCCATTTTTTACATCAGTTTAATGACCACAGGATCTGTGACAGTTTTTTTTACAATGCTGTGATGTTGATGATGATAGGAATGATGGTATGGAGTTACATTATGGATAAAACTGCATGACGTGGCTGTACTCTATACTTACCTTCATAATATATCCTTTGCTTCCGAGGCTAGAGAGATTCAGGTACCTGTGGTATTGGTCAGACAGTTTGAGTAACACTTTCAATGACACATTCATGAAGAGCATGAAACATGCCTGCATGGACCCAGTGTTCCCACTGAGCCCATAGCACGCTCAACTCTGGGTAGGAGCCAGTTTTTGCTGAAAAATCCCACAATCATGACAGTGATTCATGAATGCCTGTTTTCATCTTTTTGGCAATTTTCCAGCATTTTCACTGGTACTCTGCCGTAAAAAAAAAAAGTTGGCTGTTGGTGTCTATCTGTATATCTTTACTACAGCTACTTACGTAAAAGTTTGGATTTGTTTATATAATTTACTGATTTTATGTCAATAAATTTCATAGGTGTTGTAGTTTACAGGGTTGTATCACTCTTAAATTCAGTTTTTGGCAACCCGTCATCCGGAAAGTTTGCTGTTTTCTTCCCCCCTAAATTATTGGCATGGCTTTTGATTTTTGATTGGATTGATAGGATCCACCCTCATTGCATCTGCAAAAACAAGCTATTTCCAAACCAAAATCCGGAATGCCTCTTCTTCAAAAGAACTCTTACAACCATGAATCATCTCCTTGGCACACGAAAAGATTTACCTCTCCCAACAAAACACACAAATGAAGAACTCCCATCTGTATTCTCCAAGTATTTCACCACCAAAATACAAACTCTTCGTGACAGGCTTGACAGGACACCCTGTCAACCATGCCCACCTGACCCTTCCTTCTCTGGCACACCTCTTACTACTTTTACCGCAGTCTCACAAGAAGAAATTCTCAACACAATCAGATCCATGTCGTTCAAAACCTGCGAACTGGATCCTCTTCCAAGTTCTCTCTACTCTGACTGTCTCCCTACTCTCCTCCCATTCATCACTGACATCATAAACACTTCTCTCCAAACTGGAACTGTCCCAGATTCTTTCAAGTCTGCTATTGTTCACCCTCTCCTCAAGAAATACAATTTAGACCCAAATGAACTGAAAAATTACCGGCCTATCTCTAATCTCTCTTTCTTGTCAAAACTCCTTGAAAACGTTGTCCTCAACCAACTGAACTCTCACCTGTCTGACAACAATCTCCTCAATCCGTTCCAGTCAGCCTACCGCCAGTGCCATAGCACTGAAACTGCTTTGCTACACATTCTCAACAATCTCCTCCTTGCAACTGATACTGGCAAAGTCTCTCTCCTCACACTCCTTGATCTGTCTGCAGCCTTTGATACCATTCATCATGGTATTCTCCTTTCTAGACTTCATCATACTTTTGGCATCTCTGACATTGCTCTCTCCTGGTTCACTTCATATCTATCAAACAGAAAACAAACTGTTCAAATCAATGGCACTTACTCTCAATCTGCATACCTGACCTGTGGGTTCCACAAGGATCTGCCCTTGGCCCTGTTCTTTTCACTCTTTACACCTCCCTCCTGTCCACCATCATCAACTCCCACTCTATAAAACACCATTTCTATGCTGATGACACCCAACTTCAAGACAGTGACTCTCCTGACAATATACAGCGCCTCCTGACTCGCACCACTGAGTGTTACTCGGACATTAAAAATTGGATGACATTTCAAAAACTTCAGCTTAATGATGACAAGACAGAAGCTATCCTCATTGGCACCTGTCAGAAACTTTCTCAGCTGCCTCCTCTTTCTCTCCCATTATGTAACACATCAGTCCCAATTTCTGATTCAGCTAAAAACCTTGGTGTCTGCATTGACTCTATCCTCTCCATGAACAACTTTGTTTCTCAAACTGCCAGATCTTGCTACTATCACCTCCATCGTATAAGCCTGATCAGGAAGTATCTCTTTGTGGAAACAACTGCAAAACTCGTTCTCTCCTTCATAATGTCTCGCATTGACTATTGCAATTCACTCCTGTCCGGTCTTCCTGCCTCCACCATTCACATCCTACAGCGCATTCAAAACAATGCTGCACGCCTTGTACTCAAAAAGAAAAAAGCTGACCACATATCTCCTCTCCTGGCACAACTTCACTGGCTCCCTGTATCAAAGCGCATACAGTACAAACTAGACACCATGTGCTACAAAAGCCTCAATAACGCAGCCTACTTGAGACCTATGTTCCCTCACGTACCCTCCGCTCTGCCTCCGATCCTCTGACTTTTCGCTTTCCACGCACTAAGCTCAATACCTATGGTCCACGAGCCTTCTCTGTTTCTGGTCCGCTCTCCTGGAACAAACTTCCTCTCTCAGTCCGTCAGCAACCTACTTTTGTCTCCTTCAAATCCGCTCTCAAAACTCACCATTTCTCCTCTGCATAAAATCCTGACCTCACTCAATCCCTCTGCAGCCTGTCTCCACTCAGAGGGGAATCACATTGTAATATATAATTGTATATAATATGCTCTCTATAATTTTCCATTGCTTTTATTCTTTCTCCCCATTTATAGCGTGTGCGTGTGTGTTGTGTGTGGTGTGTGTCGTGCGTGCGTGCGTGGTGCGTGCATGCGTGCGCGTGTGTGTGTGTGTATGTTTCAGCGCTTAGATTTGATTTTATCAAGATTTTGCGCTATCTAAGTATTGTAATTATTATTATTATTATTTTAAGCATTTTAAAGGATTGATAGGATTTTAAGCATTTTAAAGGATTGATAGGATTTTAAGCATTTTAAAGAACTGACAGTTTACATAGGGAAGAGGATTGCCATCAGCTTTAAACAGTTGTGTAGCTGAAATTAAACCTGTATATTAATCTGTTAAAAAAAAGTTTATTATATGATTCAGCTTTTATTGTGTGGCTGAAACTGAATGTGTAAATCCATCTGAATCTGTACACTGGGTCAGTGAACACACGTTTCAGTCTAATGTAAATGGGAGAGAAGCACTGACTGATGTTGTCAGTCTCAGAGAGGGTTCATAAAAGTGACTGGCTTCCCTTACATGACTTTTTGACCTATGCAACCCTCACCAGATTGGTTTTATTTGTCTGAAAAGAGAAACTGGTTTTCAGCAAAATGCTGACACCAGGACTGTCTTGCAATGCTGCATGTTTTTAGCCTTTGAAAGCATGTGAGTTGAGTCAAGAACTTATAAATGACTGTAGGATGATTCAGAAGACAATTCTGACACAAGAACAGGTTGAAAACAGCAGTAGTTTCTCGCTGTTGATATGAAATGTGCACCAGACAGACCCAACATAAAAACTATTGATTTTATGAGCAGTGACACAAAGGGTTTGTGGCCACAGAACACTGCAGCTCTTTGTAGCTCGTCAGCTGTCAGTGATTTGTCAGTAGGAGGTCAGCCAAAGTCTGAACATTTTTAGATTTCATCAGGAGGGTCATATCTTCTATTTCTCCCTTTGTTTTTTTGTTTGTTTGTTTGTTTGTTTTTGTTTCTATCATGAGCGGTTATGAGTTTTTTTATGGGAATTTCCACATAATATTACAAATATATAGCAATTTCAAGAATACGACATAAATCATCTGAAAATACATATAGTCATGCCTAACACATGATTCTGTGTAGTTTCATGCATATATTGCCATAAACATTAAAGCAACAGTTGTTTTATTGTACATGGTAGTGATGGAATGTTTTTCCCCAGCACATGGAAAACACTGGATGTCAAAAAACGTCAGCACTCAAGGGGTTTAGACTGATTTCATGCTGGGAGGTCACATATATTATATGAATATAATCTTATTTTTTATACCTTTTCCTTTCACAGTCTTTCGAGTTCTACGAAGAACTGATGTCCAGCAGGTATCCCTACAACTACTACAAACAAGTATTTGTTGATGAAAGCTATGTTGATGGTCACTCCTATGCCACTATGAGTGTACTGAGGTGAGTGCAAGAAGTATCAAAAAACAAAAAAACAAAATATTTTCATAATAATGTAAATGGACAGTATATTTTTAGTGCAAAGTCTCAAGCTGTAGAGAAACCTATCATACACACATTCATGCAAAGATGCACATTTGAACAACCACAAAAATATACACTCATTTACTTAAAACATTTTTGACAGCAAGAACTTGGAAAACTCATGCGTTGAAATTAACTATGTCTTGCGTTAAATACGTGTTGTTCCTTTGTATTGGAGACCATGAATTGGTCACAGATAGAAATGATGTATAAACTTTTATGATTTGATATTTAAATGACAGCTGAAACTGAAGATAGCCTTTTTTTTCTGCTTAACAGTGATAAAACAAGATCTCCCAAAATTTTGTGAATATCATTACTTGATTGCAGATCCATTGTTAAGAAGCAAAGCATTGGTGATTTGGACTTCTGCCAGAGGAATGTCAGAATTAGGATATTAGAATCAGTTTTAAGCACACGCATTATAATTCTTTTATAAACACAGGTAAGTATGCACAGTAAATTTATGATACCGCCTTTTTAAAGTTTGTGTATTACAGTAGGATTAATCTTCAAAAAAAAAATGTTAAACTAGACAACTTAATAAGTCTATCTGGGTATAATGTTTACATAAACTTCATGCTGTATTATGTTTTGTCTTCACAGCTGCAACCTGCTTCATTCAGCACAGATCATAGATCAGACGTTTATTACCCGCAAAACTATGGCTCGTCTGGTTGCTGAGCAGTTCTTTGGCTGTTTTTATGCCATGGAGTCATGGTTTGTTGTTTTTCATTCTTTATCAGTTTGTATTGTTTGGGCATGTGTCTGTTTTATTTGTTAATTTCCTCAGTATCTTCAGCAAAGCACAATTACTTTGGATATACAGTATAAAAGTTGCACTGATCAGATGTGTATTTTATCATATATCCAGTGTATAGGATATATAGTATAAAATTTGCACTGATCGGATGTGTATTTTATCATATGTCCATTATATAGGATATATAGTACAAAATTTGCATTGATCAGATGTATATTTTATCAGGTATGCAGTTTTATTGTTTAATTCAGAAAATCCAGAAATGTGACCCACATTACTAATATGTATAGTGCAAACAATCCATGTCAGAAGCATGGTCAGTGCACCTTACACTGTAATGGATCATTATTTTTATGTTTCACACAGTGATGGCAGTACGAAACACGTATACAAACAGTAAAACAGTAAATATTGACAGTTCATCAAGAATGATACATCAGTTGTTCATCCGGAATAATGACACAGTTCATCTGGAATAATGATAGACAATTAGAAAAAGCAGTAAATGAGTACTTGAAACATCAGCTTAAAAAAATTTGTAAGTTTTACATGAAATTTCTCGTTTCAGGTCAGATGCATGGTTGACAAAAGGTATTGCTGGTTACCTGTCAAGCCTGTTTCAGCAGAAAACTTTCGGTAACAATGAGTACAGATATACGATCGCCATTGTAAGTATATGATTGCCTTAGTGTGTATTTTTGTCATAAATGTAGTATGAAATTGTTTCATCTTAGAGGCATTTTCATATTGGACTAATTGAGAAAATCTGTGCTTTCCAAAGATTTCATTATCTGACCAAAAATGTTGCTACAAGACTTCTTAAGCCAGTCCTTACCCTCTTGTAATCAAGTCATACAATATCGTCAAGTCACACAATATTGATACTTAGGGAAAGATTACTCTGTATGATACTAGCAATGCCGTACGAACCGAAACGCGACGTCAAATTTGTGGTACCAAAAACTGGGGAAAACCGGGGCCGGCCGCAAAACTGGGGGGGTCTTCGGTTCAATCAAGTATTACTGCCTCTTTAATCGGTGTTTCATTCTTATTTTTTGTCTTATGTGAATAAGAAATGAATAAAGATTTGAATGATTGCCTTTTTATATACTTAGAGCGAAAATGGAAGTAAGTTATTTGATGAGAAAGTCGAAAATCCACGCTTCGGGCGCAATCGCGGCGACGGTATGCGTTTAGAATCGAAGTTTGTTCGGGATGCTTCACTATTTCGGTCGGTACGGCTATATTTGTGAACCAATCACATTGTAATTTTGCAGCCAATGAGAATTAATGTAACAGAATGATATATCCCGACGACACCTATGTGTGCCAGTTTCGAACAGAGATCGACGCTTCCAAAGTTTTGCTTTTTTTCATCGGAAAAGTTTGCAGGCAAGTCGCCATTTTTGGAACTTGTCGTCGGCGGGATTCGATTTTACATGCTTTTTTCTATATATTAGTGTAATATGAAATCAATTTGATTTAAAATACGGCCATACGCCAACTTTTTACATGAGGATCTGTACCAGATCAATGTCAGAATGTGCCGACGCCAGTAGCCTGAGTAGGCCTACAACGCGAAACAGAACGCTGTGCAAGTTTCAGCTCGGCAAGTTTTGCGCTGTCAAAGACTAGATCTAGCAATCAACAGATCAAGTTCTGTTTTATCTGTAACATTGTATTTTTCAAGAAAAGGACTACTGGTTTGAACTCGATTCGGAGTTGT
The DNA here is from genome assembly GCA_030674185.1 of Monoplex corrugatus. NCBI lineage: Eukaryota > Metazoa > Mollusca > Gastropoda > Littorinimorpha > Ranellidae > Monoplex > Monoplex corrugatus. Next base: position 71,973,469 of record CM060313.1, read on the forward strand.
TAGCCGAAGCTTGGTTTGTCAACCATTTCCTTCCCGAGGTCATGCTAATTCGCATGTCGCTGTGTAGACCTGCTCACCCCATGACGGGCGAGCTTACTACTAAAAATACAATGTGATCGACGGGCTTCCCGGGGGCCGTGGAAAATGGGTTTGCCCAAACAGAGGGATAACCCGCCTCCTCCAACTCTCTCTCTCTCTTTCTTTCTCACACAAATTTCAAATGAATGAATAAACATCTAAATAATTTTTTTTTCAAAACCAACAAACAATTCTGTGCAAGTCATTGTACTTTCCTTGACATGAATCTCTCTCTCTCTCTCTCTCTCTCTCTTCTCTCTCTCTCTCTCTCTCTCTCTCTCTCTCTCTCTCTCTCTCTCTCTCTCTCTCTCTCTTCTCTCAGAGAACAAAAAATGAATAAATAAAAAATGAATAAATAAGTAAATAGGCCCCAGTACATTCATATCCAAGTCATTGTTAACAGGCATGATCCTCTCTCTTTCTCTCTTTATCTCTCTCTGACAACACACACACACACTAATACACACAGAGATTTAGAATGTCACAAAACAAAATCTTCTGTTCATTGTTATAATATTCTTTATTTAGGTTTTGAAACTGAATAGAAGGCTATGAGTTGTATTATTTGTAAAGTAGGCCATCCATTAGCTTACGTAGTTGTTTCAATTTGTAGTCAGTATCTGGAAAGGATATGCCTATTGTCATTAATTTGTTTTAACGGGAAGATTGCATCTTATTTAGTAGTAGCCTATTATTGATTCGTATTAAAGGGCAAGAGTACACTGGAAACACTTAGCAGGATTGCTCTGCTTTGGTGGATTTTTACCAGTAATATGCTAAAAATCAAAGTCGCGAGTTTGGGCTTAATGTTAAAGTAATATTGATGTGGAGACTATGCATTATGGTTTCCTTTCCTTTCCAGTCTCTCAATGAATAGTATATATTATGCAGAAATTCATATATTTCTCTATTGTAGGAGTTAAGTGATCTGTTCCTGAATGGCGAGTGATCCCATATCCTTCCAGAAGTTTTCTTTGGACGCTGGCTGTGCTAAGTGTTCGGGGACTTGACTCATCCACAGTCAGTCAGTCAGTTTTCTAAACACTGATGAATAAAATAAAAATCAAATGTACTGTGCAAAAATCTTGTCTGATATGTTTTCCTCTGTGTGTGTGTATGTGTATGTGTTGTATGTGTATGTGTGTGTGTTTAGTTTTTAGTAGAATATTGATAAGATGATATTTTTGGATAGCCTGCAGCAAAAGCATGCAGTAATTTTTAATATTTCAACTATTTAAGTGATTCCAGAAGTCATTGATTCTCAGATTTCCTTTTATATATACAGAAACTGATGAAATATTACAAATTATTCATAAGACTACTGAAGTAGCGAGTCGTGACTTTTTTGGTTTAATTTGCAGTAATAAGACACTTGAACGATGAGCAAAATGATTTTATATCTATCTCATGAAATGATTATATATCCTTGTTTTGTTTCTAGCTTCATTTTTGTCTGTTATTAATACAATATGTGCAATTATTAATGAAAAACAGATAAAACATGCCAAATATCACATGTTTCCTGTAATAAGACAAAAATGGCTCGTCGCAGAGTTACGATAATGGTTTCATTCAATTCGACATACAAAAATACAGCAACGATCAAAATTCTATGACATTTGATCCTGTCTGCCTCTCACAATTACAAAATGAATGTCATTTCCAGCAAAATCAGCATACCATGCCATTTGATGGGTTTGTTCTGTGACAGCTGGTCCCACACATCTCTTCTTTGTCCCACTAAAATGTGGTACCAAAATTTAAGAAATTTTTGACGCTTCAAATTCGAATATCTCGTGAACTAATAGTCCGATCTGAAAAATTTAAACTGCTTTTTACTCAGAACAACAATATCTTCAAAACCATATAGATCTTTTAACTCAAAACCCAATTTCAATTTTTCATGCGGCATTGCTAATGATACTACAGACACCAATAAAACAAACGTGTGTCAAGTCAGCAGACTCCTTACTTCTTTACAGATTTGTGTTTGGCTTTAGTTAGCTGACTGTATTTGAACATCCAGCTTTGTATAGCTTATTCATGTTGATCTTGTGTAGAATAACCCAAATAAAAGATATCAGTGAAGGATTGATATGTGAACAGACCTACAAAATAGAGAACTATCAAAGGGTGGTATTGAAATATTTGGAAAATGTCACAAGACCTGTAATTAAAAGTAAATATTTTTATGAAATTGCATTCAGTAAACATACATTGCATATCTGAAGTCATGCCCTACCTCCCTGCCTCACTAAGAGCTCTTTGCATTTTAACTCTGATACAGGTGCTATGCAGCATCATACTTTCGCTTTCCCTAGAGGGGTATTGTTTTGTACAGGGACAGGTCTAGCTAATCGCTGCCAGTCTGCACTTGTATGACATGATAAATTTCTTATTAAACGCGATTTAGCATAGAAAATTTTATACTGATCTGCTTAATCGTTTCATCACTGTTCTTGCATAAATGCGAGCCCACAGGCAACTGCCAAACTCTTACAAACAGTGTTTGCTTGAGTACTACAATGCAGGATACACATGACAGTGCTCTTTTGTTGTAAAACCACGAGCATACCATATAATTTGTTGTCAGTGGAAGCCCATTCTACCTGCAGCCACCATTTTGAATCAAATTTATGAGGTCAGTATTTGGTATTGGGGTTCAGTGTAGTGAAAGATTTGAGTTTTAGCTGTAAAGTATTTCAGAGAAGTGTAAAGAATATATACATCTTGTATCAGGTATAGTCATCAGGCAAATGTTGAGAAAATATGTTTATCTTGTAAAGAAACTATGCACCTTGTGTTAAATATTTTCTTCAGAATGGTGCTTAGTATTTTCTGACAAAAGTTTGGAAAAAATGTCGGTGGTATATATTTCAGATTTTTTCATTCCGTTGTCATCATCATCATCATCATCATCATGTGCTGTGCCGCATGGCGTTAGCGATCATGGCCCTCCATATCAGTTTATCTTTAGTCGCTGCAAGTATATCTCCTCCCCTTTCTGTCCCCATCCATTCTGCAAAACTGTCAAATATTTTCTCCCTGGGTCTACCTGGTGCTATTTTTCCCTCTAGCTTTCTTGTTGTGACTAAGTGCTCAGATTTCTCTTGCTTTATACAATGTCCTGTAAATGATGTCTGCCTTTTCCTATCTTCTTCATTAATGTTCTTGCTCAAGACTCTCATTTGTTATTGGTTTCATATAACACTGAAGAACTCTGTTCCTGATGTCAGTTGATAGGCATTTGTTGGTAAGAACACTTCATTTTCTTCAGTACGGTTTTAGCTTGGCTAAATCTGCTGGATATTTCTTATGTGCATGTGCCATCTGGTGTGATGATTGTTCTTAGATATTTAAATTGATCAACTTGTCTCATTGTTGTGCCATTTGCTGTTACTATACAGGAGGGGATTTCTTAACTGATTACCATGACTTCAGTCTTCTGTTTAGCTTTAGCTCTTTGTTTCTGCTTTCTGTTTCTATTATATTCACAAGATTTTGTAGGTCTTTTTGGATGCTGTTATCTGCATAACGAAGATTATTTATCTTTTTTCCTCCAGCCTTTATTCTTCTAGGTTTCTCATGACAGTTTTGCTGTAAAAAAAAAAATGAAAGCAAATCTGGAGACAGAACTCATCCCTGTCTATCCCCTCTTTTGATATATTAAAAGGAGCTGATATCATTTTCTACTTCCATTGCTTCTTTCCAGTGTATATTCTTTATTATTCTTACACCTTTTCCATCAATATTGAGCTTTTCCAGTTGATTGATCAGTTCTTCGTGTCTTACCTGATTAAAAACCCTGGTATACTATAATCAACAAAACATAAATATAAATCCTTATTCAACTCAGTGGATCTTTCTATGAGAGTTCTTAGTGTGTACATATATGTGACGCTCCACCACGAAATGAGTCGTAAGTTCCCTCAGGCTATTTTGAGCTAGCAGCTGAATACACGTTATGGGGGTTGCACCCTCGAATTTTGTATTTTCACTGAAATCGACAGAGCAATCATTTTTCTTTCCACTGATGAAGGGATTTTTTTTCTATCGACCTCTAATGTGAAGAAAATTGTCATTAAATGGACCTACCCTTTGAAAACAGCGACAATTTTTATAGAAAAAGCCTCTAAAATTAGCGATTTGTCAATAGCTGCCACCCGTTTTTTCCTGGAGTTGACCCGTCGAGTTGGGTATGCCTAGAAAGCTTAAGTTCAGCACATTTCAAATATTCTAAGTCTGATTGGCTGAGTTTAAAATAGCTAACCAATGAGGGACTGAAAAGAAAGGAATCCCTGTAAACAAGTCGTCACTAAGGAGGGATTTCATCTAACGTCATTGGGCTATTCCAATCACGTGACCAAAAACGGCGTGTTCTAGCGAACGTGCTCGACAGCTCGCTGCCGCATTAAATTCGGCTCGTGATGCAAATATTTTTCATGATGGCGATGCATATCGTGTCAACAAGCTTATTGAAGAGTTTTTTGTTACATCAACATCCTCTGACGACAAAAATGCATCTTCCGACGAAGAATCTCACCCCGATTCTAGTTCGAGTGTAACCAGCGATGATGAAGTGGAACCTGAAGACAGAGATGTAGTCAGTGTGACACAGCCAGATCTGTACTGCGACATAGAAGAGGGGATGGATCTGTCGCATGACAAAGAAAGCACAGCAGTCAAAAACTTCGACTGCAAATGCAAGCTCAAACATCAGGCAAGGAGTGACAGTAGTTGTGGGGAGAGCTCATCCAAGACCGACGACTGAAATCCAGGATTGAAAAGTGGGAACTGGGGACACGTGCTATGCATTTATCAAGCTGTTTCTCACTGATCAGCTGATTGACTTATTTGAATTAGGATTCTGATTCTGGGCTTATTTTTCTCTTGTTTTGATTGCAGAACTTGAAGAACAGACAGAACCAATTCATGATTGTCATGTAGTTCAATGTCTTGAGTACAATGACTGTCATGTTGTTTGTTTAGTGTCTGAGCACAATCAGTTTTATGTTTACTGAAACCATGTGTCATTGTTGGGACAGTTACTCACTTATGTGTCTGCATGAGTTTAGAATCATTTCATGAACAAGTCATTTTCAGCTGTTTTTCTGTTTGTGAGTGTGTTGGGTATCAATCTGTAGAGATAGAAACTTACTTTTTAGACAACACAAAAACTGTATGTCCACTTTGGAACGCCAGGACAGGTCTTTGCAATCAAAATAAGAAAAATAAGCCCAGATTCAGAATCCTTGTTCATTTTCCTTCAAAAAACACATGTTTCTTTGTTGTATCTCATAGTTTTTGCACTAGAATTTTTTGTTAATTATTACCCTCGAATCCTCAAAATTCCCTGGCAACAGGAAAGCACATATTTACATTTTTCCCTGGCACTGAAAGGGTTAAAGTTCTAATGATGTGTTCCTCCCATCTGTCATTGTCAAAAAGGCTTCAGTGTACTGTCCCCATCCATCTAATATTTTGTCTTTAATTCTGGTGTGCAGCTAGTAAAAGAAGTGAGCGATTATGAACAACAAGTGGGAGGCATTTTGTTGGATCCGTCTCGGCGAGATTCCAACCTCCCTTTCTCCATCAAGAATGCTCACACAGTCTCCCCACGCTATGCTGAAATGATGGAGAAGAAAGCGCTCTTGATCATCCGCATGTTGGAGCTGCGCATTGGTACAGAATTGTTGCTGCAGGTGAGCAGAGTTCTGAATCTGTGTCTGCATACACCAGAAAGTAGTATCTTAATATTTGTTTGTTTCTTTTGTTGAAACTTTTTCTTGTTCTTTTTGTTACATGGACGTTCAAACTGTCATTTCTTTGTTTTGTTGTGCTAGTGCATCCCAAGATCATCACTGACCCAACAGTTATGATCACAAAAAGCTTTGAAAAACAAAATGATTGTCAAGAACTGTATAGATTTCACTCAGTATTTGTTTTTAGTGGATGTGCTAGTGCTGATGAGTCCGTTGGTGCATTCATGAGCAGTGGTAGTGCAGTTTTCAGTTATGTCATTTGTTCTAAAGGATGATTGTCATTAGTTGAACATTTTTATGTTGCTCTATTTGATGCATTGTTATCTGGTATACACAGCCATTGTGCTTATCACTGAAAAGTAGTCTTTTGGTGTTTGTTACAAGAAAGATTCATCACGCTTGGACAATTCCATGTGTGCTCTGTCGAAATGTACCAGCAGTGGTTGGGCAGATTCCTTTAACCTGCGCAAAACCACCCGAATGTTGAAAATATTCAAATGGACAGCAAACAGGCCCGTTTTTAATGTTACGGACCAGGATTGAACTCGAGATGTCAGATCATGAGCCCATGCCTCTATCAAAAGAACCAGCCAACCAGCACAAATTTGGAAAGCAGCCAAACAGATGACAGTGGACAAAATGAAACAATGCAATGATAAAAATGGGAACATCATGAGACAGTTGTAAAATTGATGTATTTGTTAATGATATTAGTGTGGCAGATTTAACTGTCGTACAAGAATAGTTATCAAATATAGATATAAAGACAGCTAATGACTGTTTTGTTTCAATCTTAATAAAAGTCCGGAAGGGGAAAATTTAGAAAGAGTTAATTTTCAAATGGAATACTAGCAGTCCCAAAAATCAACAGTGGTTTACAAAAGAATGTTAAGTTATGTTTTAGTTCAGTTTGTTTGATTTTTGTAGATTTTTTCCTGTTTGGTTTAATTTGTTTTTGTCATTTGTGTCTCTTTTGTTGTTGTTGTTTCTCTCCAGGTTTTAAACATAAGCTGGTACCTTTTAATCTGCTTGTTTGTAAGGTTGTGAGTGTAGTTGTATGTCTTAATTCCATGTTTTCAGTTGTTAGGGTTTGAGTAAATTATCATTTCCTGTTTCTGTTTTTATTACAAGGTTTTGAACAAACTCTTGGCACTGAGCTTAGCAGCCAGCCAGCAGCCCCTGATATCTGGATCATGGGGCAACATGCTCATATCTTGGTCTTCCTTCCACCGTATCATCTCTACTGTCACTGGCAAGGATGTCCTACCCTTTATTGAAAAATGGGTACAGCAGAGCGGCTGTGCCAGGTGTGTTTTTTTTGTTCTGTTGATTTTTTTTTAAGTTGTAGAAAAAAATGACCGTCAGGGGCTTCATTCAATAGAGGAAAATCGGGATTGTTTGCAAAGAAACAAAAAGACATTTTTGATAACATTAACCCCTTGAGTGCTGACATTTTTTGACATCCGGTGTTTTCCATGTGCCGGGGAAAAACGTTGCATCGCTACCGTGTAAAATAAAACAACTGTTGCTTCCATATTTATGAGAATCTATGCATGAAATTACACAGAATGATGCATTAGGCATGACTTAATGTATTTTCAGATGATTTATGTAGAAATTTCTTGAAATCACTACATATTTGTAATATTTTGTGGAAATTCCTTTAAAAAACTCTTAACCACTCACGATAGAAACCAAACAAAGGAAAAACTAGAAGATATAACCTCTTGATGAAATCTAAAAGTATTCAGACTTTGACTGACCTCATATTGATAGATCACTGACAGCTGACGAGCAACAAAGAGCTGCAGCGTACTAGTCCACTAAGTGGCTTGACCCGGTCAAGTTGACCTCTGCCACCACGCCTCCCACCCCCACCCCACTTCATCACTCTAGTCCTCCCCTTGCCAATTCTAATACTACTCGCTGAAAGTGTTGCGGTATTCTACAATGTGGGTCCTGTTCGATTGAACGTGTGAAGTTGTTGGCTACCTGCCAGTATTGCCTGGGGCCACAAACCCTTTGTGTCACGTGCTCGTAAAATCAATACTTTTCCTGTTGGGTCTGTCTGGTGCACATTTCATACCAACAGCGAGTAACTACTGCTGTTTTCAACATCTTCTTGTGTCAGAATTGTCTTCTGAATCACCCTACAGTCATTTATAAGTTCTTGACTCAACTCACATGCTTTCAAAGGCTGAAAATATGCAGCATTGCAAGACAGTCCTGGTATCAGCATTTTGCTGAAAACCAATTTCTCTTTTCAGATAAATAAAACCAATCTGGTGAGGGTTGCAGGGAAGCCAGTCACTTTTATGAACCCTCTCTGAGACTGACAATATCAGTCAGTGCTTCTCTCCCATTTACATTAGGCTGAAACGTGAATCAAACTACCTCGGTAAATTTTACGTTTGTAGGCACCACAGAAGGCTCCGAGAGCTCCGTAAATTTTACATTGACGGCACTGAAGGGGTTAATAGTCTGGTCTGTGAAAACACAAATAAATGCAAATATTGGAGACAGATACTGCTGGGAAAAAAAAGACGTGGTGGAGGTAGGGGAAGGGAAGGAAAACTCCCATGTAATCCTCCCAGAGTGTTCTGCCAGTCTTCAGGTCCTTCACAAGGCAGGTCCATTTTCCCAGGGCAAATGAGAATTATTCGGTTATGTGTCGAACTTGTCGGACTTGGTGCCCGGTAAAGCATGGTACAGCAGATGGTGAGGAAGATGAAGACATATGCAGAATTAACCACTCAAACATTAGGTAAACAGCACTCCACAAAGTGAATAGACATCATCTGAATAAGCAACTTAGCACTCTGTGAAGGTAAAAGATGAAAATAGAAAAGCGGTGTTAAGTCCAAGAACTTGTAAAGTCTGAGAAAGCAGCCTTGTGTGGTGCAATATTTATAAAAGAAAGAAGTGCTAAAGGCTTGTAAAAGTCTAAGGATTGCAAACTCTTAGGAAACAGTCTTGTGTGGTTCAGTACTTGTAAAAAGAAATAAATGCTGAGGGTTGCATTATCAAGAAAAGTAATTGCAAATGGAAGTCCACAGCTCCAGAGAAGGAAAGCAAGGTTGTCTGCAGTGCATTAGTAAGGATAAAGAAACAGAAAAGCGAACAAAAATGACCTCTTAGGCAGATACGACCATCTGGTCTGTGTCAATATGAACAAACGGAAACCTATTACTCGTCTTGGAAATGCAGCTAGTGTTCTGCACCGAACGAAACGCTGGTCACTTGCTTTGCATGCACACTTACTTGTGAAAGAGATTGGCAGACCACTCAGGAAGAGTCCAATAATACCTTCCTTCCAAACTTGACATAGTAGTTCATTTCCAAACTGTGGACTTCAACTCGTGCAAAACTGTACATGCCAGACTTGAACAGGATCTTATTTTCCTTTTCACATCAGACAGTTGCTAAAGTAATTTTTCTGTAGTCAGACTGGTGTTTGGTGTGTTGTAAATTTGATCTGATGTTCAGCTGTTGAGCCACCTTTTCTAAAGCTTGTGTGGGTAACTGCAGTGATTTTATTCTTTTTATGTTTGTCATGTAGTCATGTACAATTCTGTATGGATTCTGGTCTTACCATTCAAGTTTGTGTGTATGTGTGTGTGTGTGTGCGTGCGTGCGTGTTGTGCATGTGTGTGTGTGAACGTGTTTATAAGAAAAGAAAATTTAACTTTTAAAAGAACCTTTCTTTGTCCACTCCACCTCATACAAATTTTTGCTCTAGCTCAAGAGGTCTGCCATATAACAGATGGCAGTTTGGGAGGAACACATATGGAATTGCCTGAGTACAATAAATCTCACTTGGATAACGTCTGATAAATGGACTTTTTGCCCCAAATGGACAGATGGAAAATTATTGATAATCTTGTACTGTTTTTTTTTCCCCCATCAAAATCCCACTTAGATAAAGTCTAATAAATATGCAGTTTTTGCCCCAAATTGTCAGATTGAAAATTATGGGTAATCTTATCATACCGTCAGATTCTCTGGAAACTTTGTCTTCAACCGCAAACGCAACGTGGTTGAGCTGGAAATCAAGCAGGACCTCACTGCCCGTGGAGGGCTGCGCTACGTGGGCCCCCTGACTGTGACCATTCAGGAACTGGATGGCTCCTTCAGTCACACGTTCAACATTGAGGAGAACAGGACCAAGTTTGAGATCACCTGCCACTCAAAGAGCCGGCGCAACAAGAAGAAGAAGATCCCACTGAAGACTGGGGAGGAAGTGGATATGGATCTGTCTGCCATGGATGCAGACTCGCCTGTCCTCTGGATTCGTGTTGACCCTGATATGCATCTTCTGCGACAGGTACCTTTCGTTTTTTGAAAATTTTCTGATGCTGATATGTTATTAATGATAATATGATATTAGGCTCAGTATACTAATTAGGATAATATTATTAGGTCTGGTTGGCTTTGAGATAGTAGTACTGCTACTGTTTAGTTTGACTGGGTGGTTGGCTTGAAGGAAACTTTGTGCATGTGACCTTTTGTCCACACATGTGTCAGTGAGTACCTGACCTTGTTAAGGGTGGTAGCAAGGGAAGAGAGATGAGCACCATCCACATAATGTTGAAAAATTGAGGTATCTACTCGCTCCCTTGTATATGACCTTGAAGGGAGGGGAGGGGGGTGGAACAACTTTTACCTTTCTTACACAGTTTTTCCCCCTGTTCTAGGTAATCTGGCAACAGCCAGACTACATGTGGCAGTACCAGCTCAGATATGAACGTGATGTCGTGGCACAGAGAGAAGCCATCTTTGCCCTGGAGACTTACGCCACTCCAGCCACTCGTCTTGCCTTGACGGATACAATAGAGAATGAGCAGTGTTTCTACAAGGTCCGAACTCAGGCCTGCTCCTGTCTGACTAAGGTGGCCAACGCCATGGTTTCCACCTGGCAGGGGCCACCTGCCATGATGGCCATCTTCCGCAAGATGTTCGGCTCCCACTCCTGCCCGTCCATCGTCCGTCAGAACAACTTTACGAATCTGCAGCACTATTATTTACTGAAGGTGAATAGCCTACTCGTACAGTTGTCTGCTGCTTCATGCATGTATGCACACATGTATGCATGCATGCATAACACACAACATACACAGACACACACACTCACACACACAACACACACTGTCGCTCGCTCTCTCTCTTTCTATCTCTCTCAGAACAACTTTACGAATTTGCAGCACTATTATTTACTGAAGGTGAATAGCCTACTTGTACAGTTGTCTGCTGCTTCATGCACATATGCACACATGTATGCATGCATGCATAACACACAACATACATAGACACACATACTCACACACATAACACACACACACACTCTCTCTCTCTCTCTCTCTCTTTCTTTCTCTGTCTCTCTCTCTGTCTCTCTCTCTTTCTCTCTCTCTCTCTCTCTCTCTCTCTCTCTCACACACACACACACACACACACACACACACACACATTAACTAGAAACAATTGTCTCTTTGTTAGTTATTAGCTTCAGTAACAGTCAAACGATTTTTATGGTGTTTACTGAAAACTACTAGCATTTATGAGTTACAGGCTTTTGTGACTTTGTGAAATCTCACAATCAAATCTTCATTTGGGTGGATGTTTCAGGCAATGGTAGGCTCCATGGCATACCTGCGTGATGTTAACCAAGTGTGCATCCCTGATGTTCTGAGGTTCTTGCTGGATCTTTTCAAATACAATGACAACTCCAAGAACAAGTACTCAGACAACTATTACAAAGCTGCTCTGGTGGATGCCATTTCCCACACTGTCACTCCTGCTGCCACTTCTGTCTCACTTCTGACTGGGTAAGATACTTAGTATAGATGTCAACTTGAAGGACAAGGTGGTGGGAAAGATACGACATGAGTGAAAAAGCTTGCTGTAACCAGTGATTGTATAAAATGAGCAAATCTGACTACTCATGGCGGTGCGCACTGAAGCAAGTTCTCAACCCAGCAGTTGCGCTGAAGAAGTCGGCCGGATTGCCAATGAAAGCTACGCAGTAAATAGCTTTTTTTGTCACTGAGAGACAGGTTTAGCCAGGTAGCCATTCTGACTACATTTACATTGCAGAATTCATCTCACCTCCCCCAGACATCATATTTGCCTCCTGTCTTCCCAGTTCTTACTTCTTTTCACAAATGCATTATGATTTCATGTCAGTCGTTTTCTTCTACTGGATGAAGCAGTAGGGAAAATTTTGCTCTTTTTCTCCTAATTTTTGTATTTGTTGTTCAGTGTTTTTTGTTGTCTTACATCTGTGCTTGACATAGGCCATTTGGCTGAAAGTTTGTGCCTGTCTTGACTGGTTGTTTTAAATATGCATGGGTGCAGTTTTTTCTGTTTGACTGCAAAATCCGTTTTTTCAAGAGTCAGAAACGGAAAATCTGTTTTTTGAAAAAGCTTCAGCTATGCCCTCCAGGGGGCGCTGCCAGCCCCTGGACCCCTTTCAGTTTTTTTTTTTACTTTTTCTAAGTTGCACCCTTGAATACGTTTTCTGGTTCGATTGTCATGCTTTTCTGGTTTCTGTTACGTGGAAAGTGAAATGAAGTGCTGACTGAGAGGTTGTGGGTTTGAAACCCTATCGGTTCTAAAATCTGTGGGATTTTTGTGCCCCTGCTGGCTCTTACCCAGAGCTGAGTGAGCAGGGTGTAGGCTCATTGGGAAAGCATGGATCACACAGTTGAGTCTTATCCACTTTATGGATTCCACATTGTGGGTGTTACTCATATTTTCTGATCAACACTGCAGGTGTCTGCAGAGTAAAACAGAATACAGATCAGTCAAGCAATCCAGTCCAAAATGAAAATCCATAGCATAAGCATTACTGTCATCATCCTTCGTTCTTATACTGTCATAGCAAAGTGAAAAAAAATTGTGGCCCATCCTGCCCTGCTCTCTTGGTGACTTCAGCTTTGGTGGGTTTGGACAGTGCGTTGGAGCGCCGAAATGAGCCGCATAGGGGTCTTGATACAGGAGTCATGCGGATGACACAACACAACAAAAAGAAAAAAAGAAAAAGTGGGGGCAGGAGACGTTGAAAAAAAATAGTAACGGAAATGAGCTGTGTTCCTTAAGTTAACTCTTTGAAGACGTAATATAGTTGCCTTGCACAACCACTGTGGACGCGATCAACGGGACCTGCCACAACCCTTGGAGACGCACGATTTTGGGGGGGTTTCAAAAAATTCTCAAAAATACAGATTTTACAGCACAAGAACATATTTTATATCAAAATAAAATTCAATTTACGCTCTTTGAGCTGAAGCTACATACAAGGACAATACATCTATTCTACTTACCTTCCTAGAAGGTGAAATGGGGAAAGAAGTTTTTGATTGACAGTAATCCAACACATAAAGTCAGTAAAACACCCATTCTTGACCAGGTAATCCAGAAATCCAGGTAATCACAAGTCCTTGGTATGACCAGAAGATATAAAAGAACAAACACAGCTTTGTTTTCACACAGCTGAAGCAGCAAAGTGATTATGACGATCCTTTGAAGAAGAAGAAGAAGGCCTAAATGTCGCCATTTTGGTGCAAGGACGGTCACTCCGGTTGGTTTGGATAAAGGCAAAAACTGTAACTAATCGGGATAAAATCGATGCAAGGGAAGTAACAAACACTTCAGAAGATACCAAAGAGTGTTCCTATATGTGTAGTTAGTTCCCCTAGACCAGCGACCGGCTTGCATCTATTTTTAAAAACCGCAGCGGAATATCCGCTATCACGTCTCTAATGGTTTGGCCAGCTGCAGCGGAATGTCCGCTGTCACGTCTCTAATGGTATGCCAGCTGCAGCGGAATATCCGCTGTTACGTCTCCGAAGAGTTAATGAAAAGTGCTGTGAGAATGTAAAATGTCAATAACAATCTTTTTATTTTCAAAGCGTCTTCTTAGTGATAGTGCATTGATTATTTTTTGTCTGTTGTGTTTGTCCACAGTTGGTATATCTTACTTCTTGTTTGATTTATGGCATTGCCAGATTTCTAGATTTGCACTTTCCCACTTAATATATCATCATCATCATCATCATCAGGTGCCCTGCCACATGGCATTGGCGACCATGGACTTCCATCCATCTCTATCTCTCGTTGCCCCTAGCATCTCCCCCACCCCATCCCCACTCGCATCTCCGCATCGATCCATCCTCTCATCTCTTGCAGCATCCCTCCTCCGCACTCGCAGTCACTTCTCTCCCTGGGTCTACCTGGTGCCCTCTTTCCCTCCAGCTTTCCCGTTGTGACCAGGTGCTCCAAATCCCCCTTCCTCATAAAATGGCCTATAAATGTTGCCTGTCTTTTCCTAATCTTCCCTATGAGTGATCTTCTTGTGTCTGCCTCCATCAAGACCGTCTGATGAAATGACCGTTCCCAGGTATTTGAACTTATTAACCTGTGTCAAGGTTGTGCCATTTGCTGTTATTTTGCAGGAGGGGATTTCATGTTTTTTACTGATCACCATGACTTGTCTTCCTGCTGTTTAGTTCCAACCCCTTACCTTTGATTTCTATTTCTAGTATATTCGCAAGGTTTTGTAGGTCCCTTTCATTTTCTGCAATTAGCACAGTGTCATCTGCGTACCGAATGTTATCATTTTCCCCCCAACCTTTAATCCAGGGTCTTCTTCTAGGTTTCTCATGATGTTTTCGCTATATAGTGAAAACAGATCTGGTGACAAAACACAACCCTGTCTGACTCCTCCTTTGATGTTTTGGAAAGAGCTTATATTGTTTTCTATTCTCATTGCAGCTGTTTGTTCCCAGTACATATTCCTGATTATCTGTAGATCTTTTCCATCAACATTGAGTCTCTCCAGTTGGTTGATCAATTCTTCATGTCTTACCAGATCGAAAGCCTTGGTATAATCAACAAAGCATAAACACAAATCCTTATTCATCTCAGTTGACCTCTCTATGATAGTTCTTAGGATGTATATGGCATTAATAGTTCCTTTCCCTTCCACAAATCCACAGTGTTCTTCAGCTATTTCTCTTTTGATTCTATTCCTTGTCCTCATCATGATTATTCTTAACAGGATTTTTGTTACGTGACTCATCAAACTAATATATGCCATTGGCGAATTTCCAGATTTGCACTGTATCTTTAAGATTGACAGCAATTTACTTGTCCATGGGGTGTGTGTCTGGTTCTGTGCATCAGGTTGGTGTAATTGTAGAGCTCTTGCTTTTCCCCGTCAGACCGCATAGATTAAGTCTAACCTCAAGAAAATTTTGTGTGTCTGGCTTCCTGTCCACTGAGCTGTAAATGGGTAGCTGACTGTTCAGAGCTGGGGAAGGTAAAGCAGAAAGTTAGAGGATATAAATACAGTCCTTATAAAGCTGGCCTCATGAAAAGTTGAGGTCTCTTCCACCTGACTCTTGAACTATCTGGGATCCAGTGAAGAAAGCCTTTAGCTTTTATGTGTTATGTATGAGTGTGATAATGTTACATAGGCTATGTTACACTTTGTACGATTATATGTGTGTGGTAGTGTTACGAAGGCTATGTTACATAATGTAGCTTTGCAAATCTTGCTTGCCTTGCAGACAGGTGGTCACCTCAGAAATACTGTCCTCCGACATGAAACAGATCCTGGAAGAGATAACACGAGCCTTGAACATGGAGAAGCAGCTGCCCTGCTATCGCTTCACCATCACTGTCAGTTGCGTGCGTGCGCTGCGTCAGCTGCAGCGCTTGGCCCACCTGCCCAGTGATGCCACAATCTTCAAGAAGTATGCCCAGTATGGGGTGTTCAGAGATGTGCGCCTGGCCTCGCTTGACTGCCTCATTGACTTTATTCGCAGTGAGTCTCATGGTCTTTGCTTCAAGATCATTAGCGTCTAGTTTTTGTAAACAGTTAAAATCAGCACGATCAAAACCATTCCTGAAACATGTACTGATAACCATGTGTGTTCTTGGCTTCTTATAGGCCAGCTTCCTTTTTAACTTTTGTTACAGCAGAGCCTTTGTTTCTAATAACTCTTTGGAGACGCGTCCTAAAATGGCTGCTGAAACTGTTGAGATGCACAGTTTTTGGTACTTTTTGAAAAATTATGGAGAATAACCAACAACAATAAACCTGTCATGTTATATATGTTTAAAAAGGTTATTATGTCTACTTTATAACTGTGTTGACCACTTGTTTATGCTTGCTTTAATTTTTTCTGGTTTACCATTGAAAGAGGCATACAAATAGTTTTAAAAAAAAGTTCTGGATACACACACACAATGACTTGCCAAACTGCCGCTTGTAATACGTTGAATATCCATGTCACACAACTGCGCTGAACATGTCACAGGATGTACATCCTTCACTGGAAGTCACTATGAGTTCTGCTTTTATGAATGTTTTGTCCCAAAAATGATTATATACAGGCATAGAGTCTTTAGACTTTGAAATTCCTTTGTCTGGGGTACCGCAAAAACAAGCCAAAAATAGGTTTCCAACAGTCTGCTATGGTCAAAGGGAAAGAAATCTACTTAGGAAAGTGGTTAAACTGTGCTTTTAGCATAATCTCTCGTACTATAGTATGCAAATTGTCTCGGTAAAAAAATCATAACATCCTCCGCAGCTTCGGCTGCGTAGCATTGTTTTGGTGAGGAGTGGGTTGGGGCAGATGTCAGCAGAAAGATGTCATAAAACATAATGTGAGTGTGATTGGAATGAACATGATGCCTTCAACAAAAATTCCATATTCTTGGGGCTTGGTAATAAAGTGTTTTATATATTAAACAAAAAGACATAAACATCTAAATGAAATATTGTGCATGTGTGGGAGTTTATTTTTGGCTTTAGGGAAATGTGATATGCGGAAGCAATTTTATGTAATTTAGGCACGTTTTTATATATGTTTTAGAGTCCTTAGTTATTTTTAAATCTGTATTTGGGTATGTTTTTTAAATCCCTTGTGTGATAAATTGGACAGAGTGGTCAACATCAGGGGGCTTCTCCTTGGATTGTGTGCGAGGTGCATTGATATGTGTACTTAATTTCTTTTTCCTTTTTTTGCCCTATTGAAATATTGTGTATGCTTTGAAACAGTTATATAGCCTGATGTTAAATGTTAGAGTTAAGTTCTTGTTCCATTTTTCTATTTTCCCACCTACTTATGTCTATAACTCTGTCTCCTCTATGCCCCAAAACCAACCCGCCCATCTCTCATCTCACACTTCTTTTTTTTTTTTCGTCGAATATCGCTCATAGTGAAAAGACGTTAAATCAAAGAACGAATATGGCTCTGCTCAGTCAGCTGGGCTTAAACCCAAAAATAACAGTTAAAGTGATTCTTTTGACTTGTGACAGTTTGACTTCTTTCATTTTAATTAAGTAACCATCCAGAACTATGCATTAAAGAAATGGTCATTGGCTTTCTTACCGTTCAGGTGTTCTACAACACATGATTTTCTATGTA
Organism: Monoplex corrugatus; assembly: GCA_030674185.1. NCBI lineage: Eukaryota > Metazoa > Mollusca > Gastropoda > Littorinimorpha > Ranellidae > Monoplex > Monoplex corrugatus. The sequence continues at coordinate 71,990,741 of CM060313.1, forward strand.
ATGTGGGGTTGTTTGGACTTTCTCAAGATTTACAAGTTCTCGTAACATTATGGGAACATAGGTTTGACTAACTGTAACTTTTGTCACCAAGATTATCAGTCTTCAGTTCTCCCTCTCTAGCTGTATTGCATAATTGCAGTGGGTCAGATGGCCTAGATTCATTGTACAGTAAAAATCTTGAATTCTTTCCTTGTCTCTTTCTCTTGCTCATGCCATTTATCCTTGTGATCAGAATTTAAGTTTTGGAGTACTGATGTGGTCAAGTGTGTTGCTTTTCTGATAGGTAGTTATTAAGCCTTTCACTTCCAACCGCGGAAGTAGCCGCAGTACAGGGGTCACTGTACTCTAAACACTGTTATGAAATGGAAAGTAAGCTGAAATCATGTGACTGCAGTCACATGACCAGAGCACACTTCCGTGCAATGGCCGCACACAAACTTTTTTTATTTTGGGAAGTTTTAGGCCGATTTTGATCAGATTTTTTTCGTTTGAAAAAGTGCTGACCGTATCAAAGCCCAAGAATGGCGTCCAGACGCTATACTGCTGAGGAAGTAGCTCAATTTTTGATGGATTTACCGATAATCCAGACAGTTCTGATGATGAAAGTGGTGGCCGTGGTGACGGAGATGCCATTGTTTCAACCAACAGAGGATTCTAGTTCGGACAGTGATTATCCTGAGGATTTTGTTGACATTCCGAGCACCTCAAGGTAGGCGTGGTCGTGTGCGTGTTCGATCAAGTCATGGACAGACACGTGGCCATGCTAGGAGTGAACCGAGCTGTGTTTGTTCTGCAGTAGACGATACTTTTGATGTCAACATTCCAAAGGAGTACCCCACTTACCACGGCTGCCATGGACCTACTGAGTTCCTGCCACTGGATGCACGCTGTGTGGACTTTTTCGACTTGTTTTCTGATGAAACTGTACTGCTTGTTTATAAAATTGTAAAAATTCTAAAGTCTTTGATAATGCCAAACTCCTCCAAGATTTTAAATTGTACACCATTTTTCATCATTTCTGCCAACAAAAATCTTTGTAAAACATTCACATTAATTTTTTTTTTTTTTTTAAATCAACTCCTAATTATCTTTTGAAAAGTAAATTATCCCCCTTGATCAGGAGTTATCTGTGCTTGGATCGACAGAAAAACATCTGCAATAAATAGCCAGTTTTCATTTTTCTTCAAGAAAACATATAGTTTATTAGATATTAGGTAATATAATTATGTTTTATTATTTTTTCTCTAATATAACCCATTTTTTAGCAAAAAATCTGAAAAGTTCCGGAAGTCAAGGGGTTAAGTGAGATTTTTCAGGATGATGGTTCTTTTTTTTTCCCCCTTCTTATATTTATTTTGAGATATGAATATTTGAGTGCTGTTTAGGAAACAAATGTTTTAATGCTGTGAGGAAATGAATATTTCAATGCTATCGATGAGAAGCAAATGTTCCCAGGAGTCTATCAGAGCTAATGCTCCCAGATGTCTGATATTCAAAGTCAGGTGTTTCCTTTGAAATTAATAAGTGCTTGACTTGATCATCTCTATTTATTTATCTTTGTCTATGCAATATCTTATTATTGGATTGTATGTTTTCATCTCTGTTTATTTATCTTTGTCTATGCAATATCTTATTATTGGATTGTATGTTCTCTCTCTCTCTCTCTCTCTCTCTCTCTCTCCTCCCCTCTCTCTCTCTCTCTCTCTCTCTCTCTCTCTCTCTCTCTCTCTCTCTCTCTCTCTCCCTCTCTCTTCTCTCTCTCTCTCTCTCCTCATTTTCTTTTTCATTTTTTCTTGGTTTGCATCCTAGCAGTTCATTACGGTACATTCATTTTCAGCTGAGGCAAATCCAGAAGAGTTGGACTTTGTTTTGGATATGGTGGAGAATGACAAAGATTACTATGTCAGGTGAGATAGGTTCAGCTTCCATTCATTAGTTACCAGCTGTTTGGTATAAAAGTGTGTGTGTGTGTGTGTGTGTGTGTGTGCGTTGTCACAGGTTGTTGTTAGATGTGTATGATCTGACTAATTTCCTGTAGTACATGTTGGTTTCTATTCGGCCTTACCAATCACAAGCGTACCTGTTGTAAAAGACTGAAATATATGAACAGAGTATTTTATTTTCCTCAGTGCTGAGTAAAGAGACTGAGAGGTTTGGCTGCACAGACTTGATCCTGACTAGTGAAACCTGTTCATGTAACCTCCAGTTTGTCTGGCGTTTTGTAAGTATTTAATCCTCGTCAGGGTTGTGGAAGGTAAAGCTGTGGTGAGGAGTGAGCCTGTATCACTTTAATTCCATATGATCCAGCTTAGGGTTATGACTGCCCGTCTACAGAAATTAAACTGTGGCCTATCGATACAGCTTTATAATTTTTTTCTTGCAACTTTTATATTTTCAGTCTTTCTGGTCTCTCTTTCTTTCTTTCTTTCTTTCTGTCTTTTGTTTTTTCTTTTTTCTTTCGTCTGTTCTTTTTTTTTCCCTCCAGATTTCATTTTTTGATGCACATGAGCAAAATAAATGGATGAAAGTATTGTATGCTCAGTATTCATCCACTCACACATGATATATATAGGAAGATTAACAGTCAACCTGATCTTTAGAGAAGAGAATGGACTGTGAAAAAAGAATGGACTGGTGAGTTGTATGCAAGTCTGACAGGGTTTTATTTGTTTGTTTTCTTTTGTTTATGTTTTAACCCCTTCTCATTGAATGAATATAAAGATGCTCAATTGCTGTGAAAAGTAATATACTTGCTGGCCACTGCCAGAACTTTTCAGTCATGCAACAGTTGTTTCTGTGCTAACCATTCGCTGCTTCGTAAAAGTAGGTACTCCAAACTGACGCCATTGGGTTGTCTGCTTACCAGATTGACCTACTTTTCGCCTGTCTTTCCTCATCAGTATCTTCACAACCATTACATTAACCACTAAACCGCCCCATCATGGGATATCCCGTGAAGTTCCGGCCTATCTGAGATGGCCCCGTCACGGATATTCCGTGTGCGTCATAGTAAGACTTTTCCAACTCTATTTTAAGACCAGGGGTTCCCAATTCACTCCAGTCACAAAGCTTAGTGTGTCTGCTAGTAATATTTATAAAGCGAAGGATCCAATGAGATTAAAAGGGGTCAGTCTGGGCTGTTTCCTAAGCCACCCCCTGCAACTTTCGAGCTCACTGATCATTATGGCGGACAAAGAAACTCAACCTGGCCGAAGCGGGTGAAACGAAAGCGAACAGCAAAAGATTACAGTGACTTTGTTACCACTGATGATAAGAAAGTTCTACAATTGATAGAGGACGACGAATTTAGTCGTTATGACGAAACTGCTATGTCAAATGGCTCGCTGGAGTCGAACCAACTTTCCAGAGGAGCGGAGGGGGTGTGTCAATATCGCAATTACTAGAATAGTCCAGCAAGAGGAGAGAGAGCCGAGTTGGAGGCTGTAACTGACCCAGATTTTGAAGAGGGTGAAGGCCAGTCAAGAGAACAATGGCTCAGACGGGGAGAGTGAAACTGGACACAGTACAAGCGTCGTCTGCTACAGCTTACACCGGAACTGACACGGTGGAGCAGCTTGCTCGTGGTTAAGCCAGCCCGCGTCTACCCGCGAGGGCAGGGCGTTGGCAGAAGTACAGGTATGACCCATTGTTATTGTCTTGTGTCATTGTGTTGATAAATGGAGTGTTATCACGGAGCAGTGACTGCAAAAGAGAAGACTTTGCTGAATGGGCGTGTGGGCGTAGCACTGAGTGTGTTTGTGTCATCACTGTACTTATGTGTGTGTAGCTGTGTGTGTATATGGTTGTGTGTAGTTGTGTGTGTGTGTGTGTGTGCGTGTGTGTGTGTGTTCTTGAAACAAGACTGAGTGAGAACTAGTGTTGCAGTGGTGCATGTGTCAATGTAGTTGTGTGAGAGAGAGAGAGAGAGAGTGTGTGTGTGTGTGTGTGTGTGTGGTGTGTGTGTGAGTGTGTGTGTGTGTGAGTGTGTGTGTTGTTTCCAAGCACAAGGATGTGAACCTGATTTTTTTTTGTATCCACAGGTGGTACCAGAGACTGTGAGACCAGAGGCAGGGGACAGGGAGCTTCTCAGCAGAGAGGGAGAGGGAGAGGTGCAGTATTAGACCAGCCCCTTGTGCCACCCAACAACACCCAGCCAGATATTCCACAGTTCACAGGGGAACCTGGCCTGAAGATTCAGCCTGATGGGGACAGACCTGTGGACTACTACCGGCTCTTCCTCAACAACGAGACGCTTGACAAACTTCTCTACTACCCTGGAGAAGACTGTCAGAAAGCTTTCCTCTGGCAGGAGGTGCAAGGTGTGCAGCAAGAGGGGCATCAGGAAAGAAACCAACTTTGTGTGTGGACATTGTCCTTCAAACCCATCTCTTTGTGTGCAGCCTTGCTTCGTGGCGTACCACACCAAGAAAAACTACTAGTTGCTGACTGATGCCGTATGTAGACACAGTGTGTGTATGTATTTTTCATCTGTGTGTTGTGTGATGTGCTATTGCAAAATTTGTTTAAAAAAAAAAGAAAAAGAAAGAAAAAACAACAGTGACACTGAAAACTCTTTCGAGTCGCAAAGTGTGTGTGTGTAGATATGAACATGTATTTGGTGATTGTGAAAATTCTTCTTGGACAGAGGGTAAGGAAATACATTTTTCATTATCATTCTTTTGCTTTCTGACAATAATTCAGTTTTATTATTCATTGTTTTTCCCTTTTTTTATATTTATATGATATCATGTCTAGAATAGTGTAAAAAAGAATAAATCCTGTTTCATTGGACATAAACTTTCAGCTGTCCTGTTGACTGGATGTGTAATTGTGATCAGTGTATAGAGGATTCAGTTACCTTTCAGAAAAGTATAGGTTTTATGGAGTTTTATTGAGTAGTTTTTGTGTCAGAATTTTTATTTAATTATTACCCTTCGTGATGTAAAATGGCCTGGCAAATACGAGGGTTGTTCAATTTAAGATGACACTAGGCTTGCCGTTTGAAAACGAAGCAACGCACAGAAAAATGTTTATACCAAACACAACTTTAAAGTTTACCTGATTAGCATGCAGAAAATAAAGTTGACATCATGACGCAACTCGGAGTATGACGTAATTACAAATGTGTTTCAAATAGCTGAGCCTGAAAAAAATGGACGTCACCAATGAGCAATTTCGTTTCTACACTTTCACAAGGCTACAACTTGGTGACGATTGTAGGAAGATACACGCAGATTTGCAAGCTGTTTACGGAACGGATTGTGTGTCTTACCGCACAGTTTGCAGGTGGGTCAAACAATTAGGAGCAGGTAGAGTGCCATCTGATTGGGGTAATCGTGCAGAGCGAGCTTTACCAGCTCGGAACGAACAAAACATTGCATATGTGAAAAGACTGATAGAGGAGGATCCACATTCGACTGTGCGGGAATTAAGCGAGGCATGTGAGCTTTCAATTGGCACCATTAACAACATTCTGCACAAAGACCTTCACATGAGAAAACTGGCTGCAAGATGGGTGCCACATCTCTTAAGTGATGATCAGAAGCAGCAGCGGGTGGCATGTTCACGCAAACTGCTCGATGAGTTTGAGCCCAACGGGCCAAAACGACTGTGTGACTTAGTGACGGGAGATGAGAGTTGGCTCACATTCTACGGCATCCCCAACAAACGCTGCAACCGCATGTGGGTTGGCCCTGACGGAGACCGACCAGTTGTTCTTCGCCCAGGATTCCAGAGTCGCAAGCGACTGTTTTCTATTTTTTTCAACACGCAAGGCCTTGTGGCAATTGACATTTTGCCTGAGAAATCAACAATCACTGCCTCCTACTATACCCAAGTTGTGCTCCCCAAAGTTGTAGGAAAAATCCATGAGCAGCGCCCAACCGTCGGCACCCAGAGGACCCTTCTTCTGCATGACAATGCCAGTGCCCATAAGGCGAAGGTCACCACAACCTTCCTGAGCGAGCAAGGGATCCAAGTTTTGGACCACCCACCCTACAGCCCCGACTTGGCCCCATGCGACTTCTGGCTGTTCCCTGTTCTGAAGGAAAAGCTCGCTGGGCGTAAGTTTGACCGGGTACAAGACCTCGCCAAAGCCGTAAGATCAGAGTTGTCTGGTCTGCCTAAAACCGACTATCAGAGGGCGCTTGAGAATTGGCGTAGGAGGCTTGAACTTTGCATCCTAGCCAACGGAGAATACTTCGAGGGGATGTAAAAGTTTCAAGTTGCTGAGATGAGAGGTACGTTTTTTAAGGGGGTGGTGACATCTTAAATTGAACAACCCTCGTAGTGTTCTCGGAGCTAAAAAAGGGCATAGCAGCGAAAGGGTTAAATGGAATAAAATTATTACAACAAATAAATGTACATTTTTGAATATGTGTGTGTAGAAATTTAAAAAAAGAAAGTGCTGACCATAACAGTTAAATCAGAAGTACTGGACCAGCGCCCCACCAGTATGAATCATGTTGTGACAGCTGCCAGGGGAAGTGACAAGTCCATTAGTAGCAACGCTGCATTAGTTCAGAAGAACAGCGTGCAGTTAAACGTCGTTTCTTTCATGCCGTCGTTTTTGTTTTGTTATTCTTCAATCCATATACAAGCGTTGCAAAAGCTGACAATAATTCATCCTTCCCCCAAAAATCTACACCAGCAGCCCAGTCTGCTTTTTTTTTGTCTCTCTCTGTTTTTTGTTGTTGTTCTTGTTTTGGTTTTGTTGTTGTTGTTTAGTTAAACTTCAGGCAATCCAAATGTCCGCAAATTCGTGGATATCCGCGAAAGTGAAAAAAAAGAAAAAAATTCCTTGAAAGTATGGAGAACTGGGACTGGGATCACCGAAACTATTCAAAACAAGCTGTAAGCGCATGCGCGGTTTTACCTTTGCAACTGACCGTGAAATTTGCGCATTCTTTTTCACAAGTGTCACTCTCTGTGTTCCATCAACGCATTGAAATATGAGTATACGTAGGGACTTTGTTCCACTAAATGCTTCCATCGCTGACATCGATGAAGGCCTCAAAAATCGCTGGAAGTGTACGATGGCAATAAGTTTGCTCGTTTCTTCGAGAAACTGAAGATCGCCGGTAAAGCATACTGCAAACTTTGCCGCTCGGAAATCAGTCACAAGTCCAGCGGTAAACGATCACTGGTTGATCTCCTGAAAGGAAAGCAGCACAACGACAGGCTCAGGACATCAAACGAAAAGTTTCGTTTGTCAGGAGAGGCAAAAGAGAGTGAGGAAAAGTTGCATGTTTTGATCATTGTTAACAATGCTTGTGCCCTTTTTTTCTTTTATTAAAATACTTGATTTATCTTTCACCAGAGGGGGTTAAATTTCCATTTACTACACTAAAATGCTTCAGCTTCGGGGGGCGTTGCCCCCAGACCCCCACCAGGGGCTCTGACCCTGGACTCAGCCAGGGGGCCTATGCTGTCCCCTGGACCCTCGGCATTTCTTTTCTTTGAAACACATTGTTGAATGGATTGCCTGGACTTTCTCACACTGATAATATATCTTATTAAAATGTGCATTGTACAGTATCTTACGTATGTATATTATATGACTTATAGCTTTGTTGCTGCTGTATAGGTCAGTGGTATGATAGATAGTAAAGAAGGAAATAGAAATTACACATACACAAATAAATGTGGTGCTCTTTCTGTGTACCCCTACAGGCACCGCATTCTGCGAATGTTGACGATCAACCCTCCCTTCAAGAAACTGGACTTGGTGCCCAGTCCCTTGAACACTGAGGAGCTGGTAGAACGTCTGTGGAGAATGATGAAGTCAGTTTTCTGTCTTTTTTAAAAAAAAAATTATTTCATGGTGGTGTTATCCATCCATCTGTTTGTTTATCTGTGTAGCTCTGTCTGTCTGTATCTCTGTCTCTCTGTCTCTGTGTCTGTCTGTGTGTCTATCTGTCTGTCTCTCTTTCTTTCTCTCTCTCTCTTTCTCTCTCTTTTCTTTTCCTTTGTCTCTCTCTCTCTTTGTCTCTGTCTCTGTCTTTGTCTCTCTATCTTTTTCTGTTTTCTGTCTTTAAAATTATATGTCTATCACAGTTACACACACACACACACACACACACACACACACACACACACACACACACACACACACACACACACACACACACACAACCAACAACACAACGGCACACACATAACACACACAGCAATCATGCAACAAGCACAATCTGCACACACATACACACACATGCAAGCATGCAACGCAACACATCACACACATGCGCACACGCACACAACACACACACACACACACACACACACACACCACCACCCCGACCACCACACACACACACACACACACACACTCACTCACTCACTCACTCACTATACAAATACAATACCCCAGTCTGCAACATTAAAATCTGGCCTTTTCGCTGTCCTTAAGGGCTGATGGAGGCCCATTTTGCAACCATGAATTTGTGTTTGTACAATTTCAATCTTTTTTTCATCTTTTTGTCCAACAGTTCGACCCTGTACAATTTCAGTCTTTTTTTTTTATCTTTTTGTCCAACAGTTCGACCCTGTACAATTTCAATCTTTTTTTTGGATCTTTTTGTCCAACAGTCGACCCTGTACAATTTCAATCTTTTTTTTTTATCTTTTTGTCCAACAGTTCGACCCTGTACAATTTCAGTCTTTTTTTTTAATCTTTTTGTCCAACAGTTCGACCCTGTACAATTTCATCATCTTTTTTTGTGTTTATTTCTTTTTGTCCAACAGTTCGACCCTGTACAATTTCAGTCTTTTTTTTTTATCTTTTTGTCCAACAGTTCGACCCTGTACAATTTCAATCTTTTTTTTTATATCTTTTTGTCCAACAGTTCGACCCTGTACAATTTCAGTCTTTTTTTTTAATCTTTTTGTCCAACAGTTCGACCCTGTACAATTTCAATCTTTTTTTTGGATCTTTTTGTCCAACAGTTCGACCCTGTACAACTTCAATCTTTTTTTCAATTTTTTGTCCAACAGTTCGACCCTGTACAATTTCAATCTTTTTTTCATCTTTTTGTCCAACAGTTCGACCCTATCGTCTAACAGCCAGTTGCGGTGTGCTGTGGCTGACCTGTACTATGTCATGTATGGACGAACACGGCCTACTTGTCTGCCTATTCCTGAGGTTAGATGTAGCCAATAATTGTGTTTAATTGGATGGTTTTGTTGGTATTGGGTTTTCATAATTCTTTTCTTTCGTGTGTTAAATTTGTTTGTGTATAAGAAAATATGTGTATGTAGATTAGCAACAGCAAATGTGGAAAATGGTTTCTAGTCAGTAAGTTTTATTGATGGAAAATAAAGTGTTATTCTTATTGTCACTTTATGTTTATTGTTTGAGACATTTTCACTTTTTTGCCTCCTCTCTTTTGTCCCTTTTCTGTTGTTTTGTTTTGTTTTCCTTTTACATATTAACTTCTAGTTTTTAGTAATATGTCAACAGATTTTCTAACTCTTTGGTCATTCCAGTAAAAAGCCTCTGGTTAACTTAAATGAAGTAGAGGAAGAACAATAAAATATACAGCAAGAAGCATTGTATTATAAACAAACATAAATTATGTCTTTTTCAAGGTACAAGAATTGTCCAGTTATTTATAAAAAGTCCTTTTTTATACTGTGTGCATGTCTATGGTTGTAATGCATCCTTATGATGTAATTTCATTTTTCTTTCATATGCAGTTTATCTTTCATCCCCAGTGACATGATTTCAGAAAAGATATGCCTGGGAAGCATGTACTCAGTTATTTATTTATTTTACTGTTAACTTTTTTTCAAATGGGGCAAACATTTTATTAATGCATGCAGGAAGTTACTGTTAACTTTTTCAGACTGGACAAGCGTTTTATTTATGTATACCTGAAGTGGTTAGGATATCCGAAGGTCTGAGTTCGACCCTTCCTGGGTTGTGTCCATCGATAAAGGGTGTTGATCTTTCAGGTCAACAATGTGCCGGCCTGTTAGTATCTGAACCCCGTTCATATGTAGAGCATCAAATTCACACAGTCAAGATCCTGTAATCCATGTTAAGTATTTGATGGCTCATGAAAACAAGAAAACTCTAAGTGTGCACACCCCACTAGAAACTTGTTTTGTAAACACCGCAGCAACTTAACACCTGCTCATTGTTGTCCAAACAGGGTGTGTACATACATCCAAAAAAAAACATTGCTTGGAACAGAAAAAAATTGTGTTAAGAACCCTTTTGTGTGTATGTATGTCTCACCTGTTGGCATTACCAGGTTCAGCATTGGCCTCTGCACTCTGTGACACAGTCACCCACCTCCAAGTGGCTCTGTCTTGACTTTTGGACAACTTCTTAAATATTTAGACCACTGATGTTGGTTTTGTTCTCGACGTGTGAGATTGAAGGTCTGCTTTTCTTCCTTTTTGCCTCTGTTTTCCTTGAAAACTGGTTGCCATGTCTGCTCTTGTTGATGTCTGCTAGTAGTTTTCTGATGGTATCAACTTCTTCCAGAACACTTTCATTGGATCTTCTGTCTGTCCATCTGACAGTTCTTCCAGGATACTTTCATTGGTTCTTCTATCTGTCCATTTGACACGTAGCAGTCTCCAGTAAAACCGCATCTCTGCTGCCTCAATTCTTTTGGAATCAGCTTTTCTCAGAGTCCAGGCTTCGCAGCCATAAATCATGATTGGCCAGATCAGACATTTCAAAAGTTTAATTTTCAGGCCATTTGGTCTGCCTCTGTCTTGGACCAATTTTTTGCTTTGCCATTCCAGGTATTTTGAAGTCTTTACAGTAGATTCCATCATCAGTCTTTACAGAATCATATGTATGTGATAGATTTTAAAAAATTTTACAAGACAGCATATTGTTTCAATATTTGCGTGTTGTGTATTGTTTCATACACAGAGTGTGGTGGTGCTGAACCTGAAGGGAAAGAAGACATCATTGAACCCAGCAGTGCCGTTCAACCCTAGTACTAGCAAGGTGAGAATTCAGTGCCAGTAAGGATGATCTGTGTGGACTGTTGGTTAGCTGCTTTTTGCCCAAACCCTACATTATTTTTCTCTACTCTTTTGCAAAAACCCATTTCAGTTCAATTAATCCAAAATACTTTGGTATCTCTAAAAGAGAAGTAGATACAGTTGCTGCCCAGTGCTGGCCACAGTTGTAAAGCACATTGAAATGAAATAAAGTATGCGTGCACATGCACACACACACGTGCGCGCGCGCGCACACGCACCGCACACACACGCACGCACGCACCACACACACACACACACACACACACACACACACACACACACACACACACACACACACACACACATCTCTCTCTCTCTCTCTCTCTTTCTCTCTCTCTCTCTCTCTGTTCTCTGTCTCTTTGTCCCTTCTTCCCATCTGTCTCTCTCTCTCTCTCTCTCTCTCTCTCTCCCTCTCTCTCTCTCTCTCTCTTCCCTTCCTGTCTTTGTCTCTGTCTCCGTCGCTCTTTTTTTTTTCTTTTTCTCTCTCTCTGACCCCCTCCTCCCACCCTCTCTCCCTTTTTCCTCACTGTGTTCACCTGCAGTGTATCTATCCAAGAAAATAGTTATGGAATTGAAACTAGTCTTATTTGATACATGTATTTGACATTCAGTTGGAAAAAGTATTCAGCTACAACCTACCATGGCAATGTCTCAGTTCATATGCTTGGATGAAAAGTTTGTATTCACTTGTTTTAGATGCAGTTGAAAGTGGCTGTTTCACTCTTTGCTTGGTATGTAACTTTTTTATAGCACAGATTCATGTTAAAGTTTAAATTTTACCCTGACTAGACGTCTTTGCTTGTGATTCGGTGAAACAGTGTTGACTGTGCTAAACACATGTTGATTTTGTTGGGGGATGAGGGGCTAATTTATGGAAGATTTTGGGCTAATTTATGGAAGATTTTGATTTATGCCTCTTTATTGAAGGGTTTAAACTATGTCCAGTAATTGAAGATTTTTCATTTTTGACTTGTAAAATTGAAGATTTTAATGTGTGCCTTCAGCCGCAGGAAACGGCCGAATCATCGAATGGTCTGATAGAACAGACGGTGGTGGAGGAGGGGGAAGTGGTGGTGGACATGGAAAATGAGGTGGAGGTTCTCACTGACTCCATCATCACGGATTCCCCTGCAGACGTTGCTGCTGGGCCCACAGGTGGTGTGAAGAGAAAGTTGGAGTTTAAAGAAGAGACCTTGTTTGAGCCATCATCGATGCTGCCGTATGGTGCCAGTCAGAGCATGTCCTCCATCGGAGACGTCTCCATCGTGAATGAGGAGCACATGGAACTGGAAGAAGGGGAGCTGCCTTCTAAGACAGCAAAGATGGTGAGTGGACTGACATCTTTTGGGAAAGTATGTTTGTGTGTGTGTGTGCGTGCATGTGTGTGTGTGTGTGTGTGTGCCCTTGATCGTTTTGCAGTATATTACATCCTTTTGCAGTATGGCGTCACATGTTGGGGTCTTGAGAAATTCGGTAATAATAGTGATGATACTATTAATAGTGATACTAATAATGATAATAACTGTTATGATAATAGTGGTAGTCATGATAAGGGTGATAATTACATTTCTATTGTGCAAACAGTCCATGTCAAAACATGCTCTCTGCGTTTAACATGGCAAAAACAAACAAACAACAGGGAGAGGGGTTGCTATACCCTTACAGTAACGCAGTATAAACATAGGTATATATATACATTCATTCAGTACAAAAATGATTTATCAAGAATAACAACATATCGTAACTTGAATTAATGAATAGGTAGTAGTAACACTAGTGAAAAAAAAGTGTAAAAAATGAAAATATATGCATCCTTTGATGATTGCAATTTTTCATATACACCACACATACAAGCAAGCGTGCGCACACACACACACACACGCATGCACGCACGCACACATGCACGCACACACACACACATGAAAAAATACACACAGACACAAATATACACATACATGCACACAGGGACAATGAAGGGGTCTATACATTAATGTACAGCTAAATATTTGTATGTAAACAGTGAAGCTAGTAGTTTGCCATCTGTTTCTTTGTGGAAGAGAAATTACACAGTTGTGAATGAATGGATAATGAATGTCCGTATAATCTGTCAGAATTGTACAGACTAAGTCTGGAAGGAAAAGAAAATAGGAAAATCAGTCGGAATCTTTTTGTTTTTGATACAGACTGACCATTCTTGGTTCTCATATTACGTAAATTTATAGCTAAATAAATGTACCAGTATTCAGAATTACAGTGCCTAGTAGTTTATGAAAGTAGTTCATGACTGATTCTCACCTGTTCTTTTCTATGACAAATTTACACACTAAATCTTACAATTTGAAATAAACTTTGGCTTGGTTTAACTGTCAGTCTTGGGTAATCTAACTTCACAGACAATCTAACTTCACAGACTAACGTAGCATTCACCATTTGACAACTATTTGACTGAATTTCAACTAGATAACAAAAGAAACAGAGCTAAAAGAAATAAAACTTAACGCCAACATATGTACTGCCAGCATCCTTTAGGGACCATGCTGGGTACCATACCATCAGGCCTGTACCAGTATACTTCTTGGTCCCCCCCCCCCCCTGCTTTTTTTCCCCCCACATATGAATTTATGGATGAAGTCTTTAAAAAAAAGTTTGCAATTGATCACAGGATACAGACAGTCCACCCCATTCCTCATCCATTCCACCCCTACCATCAGCCACCTCTACACCCTCGCTTGGAGGATCATTGAGCCTGCTGGGTTCCTCGTCAGTGACTGCAGAGAGGTTACATCACCATGACAGGGTCAGTCGACTCAGTGAGGACTCTGGTGATGAGCAGACATCGGTGCAGCCATCATCGTCTGTGGGTAAGTTGGTTGGTGTAGTTTGGCGGTGGAGATGAAAGGTGTGTGTGTGTGTGTGTGTGTGTGTGTGTGTGTGTGTGTGTGTGTAAACAGTGGTTTAAACAGGAGAAAAAATGAATGTTGCTATTTAACTGCTGCAAAAGGCCGCTGCACATTTTGACACCACCATCTCCCTCCAGGCCGCTCTGTCTTGACTTTTGTGGACAATTTCTTGAATATTTAGGCCACTGATATTGGTTATGTTCTCGATGTATGAGATTGGAGGTCTGCCTTTTTTCCTTTTTGCCACTGTTTTTCTTTGAAGGATGGTTGCCATGTATGTCTTTATGTATGTTTTTTTGATCTGAAATTGCATAATTGATATTACTGTTAGTATTTAGCGACAGGTAAAGGTTGTGTGATGCCAAACTTGCTAATGCATGGTATTGTACAATCTTGCTGCTCAAAGTATAGCATACATGTTTTTACGTATCTGTTTTTATGATGTAATCTAAAACGATATAATTGATGCAACTGTGATTATTAGTAAATTGTGTGCAGTAACTTGTTAATGCATGGTTTTAGTACAATCTTGCAGCTCACCCTGTCTCACTGTCGTCGTCTCTACCGTCGACGCCAGCAGTTCTTCCATCATCATCAGTGTCAACACCGAGCAGCCTGGACCCTGCCAGCAGCAAGCCCCACAAATCAAAGAAGAAGAAGAAGAAGAACAAGCACAAGCACAAACACAAGCACAGACACGAAAAGACTGACAAGGAGAAAAGCGAGGAGAAGAGCAGAGAGGGTGAACTCAGCAAGGAGGAGGATGTGACAGTTAAGGAGAAAGGGGAGGCGGGAGGCTCAGGGCTTGGAGGGATGGGGATGGACTTGTTCAGTTCTGGAGGCAGCAACAACAATTCACCGGTCCTTGCTTCCAACTCCATGCCAGATGAGCTGAGCTCATCGGAAGTTGAAATGTTGTGAAGTTCGTCTGAGCTTGAAATGATGTGAAGTGCTGTGATATGGGGGACTGTAAAGGGTATGTGACAATAGAATCTCCACAAAAAACTCTTTTGTTCGGGGGGGGGGGGGGGGGAGGAGCTCCTGTATATTGTCAGCTACTATCATTTTATAACTCCTCTATCCCCACCCTTTTACTCCTGTATGTATCCTTTCGCCTCACATTTCTTCCCAACTCCACATGCTTATGGGTCATACATGTGTGGGACTCTTATTTCCAGGATTAGGCCATGGAGATGGTAGTGGTGTATTGTTGATATCTTTGTAATATTTAAAAAATAAAATGAAATTTTAAAAAATGAAGTAGAAAAAATTATATATGCAGCCTTCATCCCTATCACACAAACACATATAAGCAGCTCCACCTCACTTGTTACAGCATTCCCTTTACCATATACACATTATCTCCCCTCCATCCTCCTTCGTTAGTCTGCTTCATCGTACTGTCCATGTCCTGACAACGTTATCTCCATTGTTTCTTTTTTGTGTTTTGTACCCTGTAGAAGACCCACAGGTCGAAATTTTTTTAGGTCTGTTCTGTGTTTGTGCAATACAGTTCCTTTCCATAGCAATTTCTAATCTCAGCTGCAGTCATGCTTTTCGTTAAAGTTTGCATCATCTGATTATATTATGTGTAACCAAAACTAGTGCTTGACATATATACTGTCTTTACTGGTTGGAAGCCATCCTAATTCAGTAATGTGAAAATCCTGTGTCTGTTCAGGGCTAGAAACTCCCTGATAATATTTATTTAAGTCAGTCTGAACATAAAAATTTCATGTCTGTTCGGGGCTAGAAATGCCCAGATAATTTTTATTTATGTCAGTCTCAGACACAATCCAAAAATTATTTGCCTGACAGAGGGTAAGGAGCATTTCCACTTGTCTGCCTGAAGACTTGGTTGTCCCGGACAACCAGACATGTAGGTATTTTTAGCCCTGCTATTATATGCTGATGACCAAGTGATTCTTCCTAGAGATGAAATAGGATTGGAAAATAATTAAACTCTGTCACTTTAGCACAGAATGGAGACTAGACCTCAACCAATAAAAAAAAACTAAAACTAGTAATGTTTGCTAACTCCAATCTCCAGGTACCTGTTATGCCATCTTAAGTGTTGTAGTCATTCAGTACTTGGCTGTAGTTCTATATGCATTGTAGGCTACTTGGCTGTAGTTCTGTATGCATTGTACTTGGCTGTAGTTCTATATGCATTGTACTTGGCTGTAGTTCTATATGCATTGTACTTGGCTGTAGTTCTATATGCATTGTACTTGGCTGTAGTTCTATATGCATTGTACTTGGCTGTAGTTCTATATGCATTGTACTTGGCTGTAGTTCTATATGCATTGTACTTGGCTGTAGTTCTATATGCATTGTACTTGGCTGTACTTGGCTGTAGTTCTGTATGCATTGTACTTGGCTGTAGTTTTGTATGCATTGTACTTGGCTGTAGTTCTATATGCATTGTACTTGGCTGTAGTTCTGTATGCATTGTACTTGGCTGTAGTTCTGTATGCATTGTACTTGGCTGTAGTTCTATATGCATTGTACTTGGCTGTAGTTCTATATGCATTGTACTTGGCTGTAGTTCTGTATGCATTGTACTTGGCTGTAGTTCTATATGCATTGTACTCGGCTGTAGTTCTGTATGCATTGTACTCGGCTGTAGTTCTATATGCATTGTACTTGGCTGTAGTTCTATATGCATTGTACTCGCTGTAGTTCTATATGCATTGTACTCGGCTGTACTTGGCTGTAGTTCTATATGCATTGTACTTGGCTGTAGTTCTATATGCATTGTACTCGGCTGTACTTGGCTGTAGTTCTATATGCATTGTACTCGGCTGTACTTGGCTGTAGTTCTATATGCATGTACTCGACTGTACTTGGCTGTAGTTCTGTATGCATTGTACTCGGCTGTACTTGGCTGTAGTTCTATATGCATTGTACTCGCTGTACTTGGCTGTAGTTCTGTATGCATTGTACTTGGCTGTACTTGACTGTAGTTCTATATGCATTGTACTCGGCTGTAGTTCTGTATGCATTGTACTCGGCTGTACTTGACTGTAGTTCTATATGCATTGTACTCGGCTGTACTTGGCTGTAGTTCTATATGCATTGTACTCGGCTGTACTTGACTGTAGTTCTGTATGCATTGTACTCGGCTGTACTTGACTGTAGTTCTATATGCATTGTACTTTAATATGCCATTGGTCCAGACAGTACACTGAATGTCATCATGGAGAAGCGCAGTTAACACTATTGTGACTGGCCCTGTCTCTGCCTGAACTTCCGGCCAGCCTGAGCCTGCCTCCAATAAATTTCCAGTAGTTGTAAAAAAAACTAGCAGGCCTGAATGAAGTCCAATTGTCACCAAACTGTGTGTACTTAATGAAAAAAGGATGCTGAGTTTAGCTGTGCTATTTATAAAGCTCAGGGCTTAAAACATTCCGCGTCTGGGCGGAATTCCGCGATTTCGGTTTGTCAAAACAAAACAAAAAACCGAAAGGAGCAAGGCATCCGTGATCGGCTTGCAAGCATTCATAGCAACGGCGCGCAAATTATGGCCCCTGATTTGCCCCTGGTCCACCCAAGTTTCAGTGGTTTTTTCCTCCTCCTGTTTTAAGCCCTGAAAGCTATTACTTAAATAGTTTTTAGCCACCATCCAGTTCTGCACTATATATCACCGAAACGACTTTTAGTGCGGCCCGGCAGTAGGTGAAGCTCGGCGTTCACGACTATAGTCGCGTCCCGTCACGGATGTGTTAAAACATCACAGCAACTGAAAGGTGCATGCTGTCTGTTCTGCCTTTTGTGTTTGGAGGGTGCTGTCAGCATACTACTCCATAACTGCCTTTCCCCAGTAGTCAAATATGATGTGCTACCGTGCCCATTATCAAATACTATTCCTCTCTGCATCTCCCTATGCCTCTGTGCTGCCTTTACCCGGCTACACCTATCCTACGAATGTAAATGAACTCTTCAACTTTTCACCACCCATTTCATTATTCAGAGATTTATATGCGACTCAGGTGTGCGGGTATTTGTTCACACTAATGTTTGGGAGAAGTCAAGGGAGAAAAAAACCTTAATGGATAATTATTCGGCTCAGGTGTTTTGGCTTTTTGTACCAAAACCAGTGTTTAGAAAAGACTATGTATACTAACAAGAACCAGTCACCAGGTTCTCCTACTCGGTCTATCTCCATTCATCCCCCGACGGTGGATCTAGGGGTATCGCTTCCACTGTGGTGGCTCAACACCCCATCTCTCCCGCACGCCCTGACTCGTCTCATTCCTCCAGGCATTAACCAGGTAAGCCCTCCTTCTGGGTAGTGCTATTCTGCATCAGTGAGCCACGGTACAGTATGTGTAATTAAAAGGAAATTTTCCTTCTAAAATTACGTTTAATCTAACATACTTACCGTGGCTCACGCAGAGTCCCTCCCGTCCTCCCCGCCTTCCTGGTTCCTTCCATTCACAGTCAGGGTCTTGGTTTCCTCGAAAAGAGGAAGAGCACATGCGCATGCGCAAGACATGGATACTCTCAGAGTTATGGTCCTTTCGGACTTTATTGTTTATGAGGCAGGAATGGCAAATCGCTGCCGCTTATTGCATCAGTGAGCCACGGTAAGTATGTTAGATTAAACGTAATTTTAGAAGGAAAATTTCCTTTTAGAAAAATATAATGCAAGCATATCATTGTGTTCTAGCATCATACTTATGGTGCTATTAATAAGAAAAAATATTGACAGTGGTTGTGTTCCTTCATGGATTGTTTGCAGAGTGAAAAAACTGGCTGCAGACAATTTGAAAGATATTTTGAAAGGAAAGATCATGTATTTTGAATGAAAAATGATCATCCACAAAGTATCAGAGAAGTGTGTGTTCGTTCGTTGCTTGATTTAACGTCTTTTCACTATAAGTGATATTAGACAGTATTAGAAGTGTGTGTGTGTGTGTGCGTATGAGAGTGTATGTGTGTGTGCATGTGAGAGTGTGTGTGTGTGTGTATGTGTGTGTGTGTGTACTATGTATGACTTTCGCTTTGTACATTTTTCAACCATAATGGTAAGAATAATACAGCAACAGAATGTTTTTTGTACTGTCTAAAGTCCAGCATCTTGCAGAGATTCCATTAATCTATATAATTCATATCAGTGTGAATATTTGTGTGTGGATGTGTCGTATATGCATACATCACTGCCTCTGTGTGTGTGTGTGTGTGTGTGTGTGTGTGTGTGTGTGAGAAGGATTTAGCATGTGTACATTCATTAAAACAAAGCATGTATGTGTCTGCACAAAATGTACCTAACAGAAATGTACAGTTATGTAATTTGTTAACTGAATTAAATGAGATGTTAAATACAGTTTGCATGTTTCTCCAGTTTTGAATGCTTGAAATAACCAGACATGTGAGCAGTTGGTTTACAGTTTCTTCTCTTTTCTTCTCTCCCTCTCTCACAACACGCACACACACACACAGACACACACACACACACACACACACACACACACACACACACACACACACACACACTACACACACACTACACACACACTACACACACTACACACACTACACACAACACACACACACTACACACAACACACACACACTACACACAACACACACACAACACACACACTACACACACACACTACACAGCATACTACACACACACACTACACACACTACACACACACACACACACACACGTTCTCACCAGGAAACAAATTTCGTATTTGGTTTATTTTATTCCAATTTCTTTTCACAGTATAAAGTATAAATGTAAAAAATATTTCAGCAATTCATTTATCCATGGTAACACATCAGGTCATACAATTAAGTCTCATGCTTCCCCCATTTATCAGCACCACTCACAGAAAATGTCAGACTTGAAAGCATCTTGTGCACACACAAAGTTTAAACTTATTTTTTTCTTCAACACCTCGTCAATCTATCCTTGTTTAAAAAGATCGGAAAATGTTGGTAAAAGATTGCCAAACTATGCTAATAATTGTCTTTTTTAGGGAACTTAGGGTGATCATGACTGAAAACAGACAAGGATTATGCACATTACACGCATGACTGGGTGAATTTCAGATGCATCATTTTATGAATGTAATGGAGAGCGGCATGTTAATGTCCAACCAGCTGCCCGCATAATATGTTTGGTACAGGGAGCATTTCTTCTTTGCTTTCTTTCAGACGTGAAATGAAATTCCAAGGCTGATATGATTTGAAACACTTCTCCTTAACTGGAAGTGGAAAATTAACGCTAAAGAGTTGTACCAGTCTCAACTTATCCCAGCTCCAGGTTTTTTGTTTTTGTCTTTGTGTTCATTCAGAAAGAGCCTTCCTACTGCTGACTTAAAATAATGTTTCAGGAGAAGAAAAAAAAGAAAGAACGAAAAACCAGGCACATAGTTTACATGCTTGAGCATTACAGCATCTTTCATCATGGTGATAAGTAGTTGTACTGTTCACACACAATACCTGGCATGGCATATTATATAACTAGACTCATAAGGTAAAGATCCCAGTTCGTCTCAAATCATTCAAGGAAGTTGGCATCTCTCCACCACTCACACACATCAGTGCACATGCACCCACTTGAGCTGAAAATGACCTATCATTGGCATAATTCATAAACGGCATAACTGTCATAAATCAGCAGAAAAAAATGTATTTAAGACATACAAAACTGGAAGATTATCAGTGTGAATCATTCAATGGGATTAGAGATAACTTTCACAATTCTATTCTGAATATTGTTAAGTAAAGTCTGCCTCAACACGTACAAGAACGCACATAATCATCACGACCATTATTTGTTGGAATTAGTGATTGCATATTGATGACACTGTTAAAAGGTAAATAGTACAAACAGAATCATGTATACCTTTTTAAGTCTATACTTTTTAGGGATTAATTTGAGTGATTTTCCCATTTCATAAATTGACATGAAATTAAAGTGATTCAGTTTTATCTTTTTTACTGCGGTTACATAAATTTTTTTATTTTTTTCACACTTTGTATTTGATTTCAAAGAAAAGAATCTGTCATACCAAAATATTAATCAGGCCAGTTCCATTACTCATATTTTCCTTAAAAGCAGACATATGCAGCCACACTAGCATAGAACATCTCTACACATTCCTCAGGGGATCCATGTCTTCTCACACCGTTTAAGATTTGAGTATGTGTGTGTGTGCGTAGTTCCATCAGTTCTATTTTATTTTCCTCCCTACCCTGACATAACACTGCCAGACCTTAACCCTGACCAAGCCCTGAAGCACAAGCTCTGTGTGAGAGGCGCTGTATAAAAAGACCTGTCGAGCAGCCCAGATGTGACATGATGATTAGAAACAACAAGGTAGAGAAAATAGTGGAAACAACATTGATCCACCATCATATTCATCAACAGAGACTTAAAGCCACAGCTTTAGCACCATGTGGCCGAGATGGCGGCTTCTTTTCTAACCCTTTTAACAGCAGACATCACATCTCTCGACCATTTTCTCAAGTAGTTCTCAAATAGTTTGATGCAGAAGCAATGACACAATTTCATATTTGGTAGAATGGTAGCCGTTATTACTTCCTAATATTTCATTAAAGGTAATGTTGCATTAATGGAAAATGCCATGATAAATCGACAGAAACATTTCTAGTCAGGCTGATTTGAACTACATGTAGTGTCTGGCACACGCATCCCCGCCTTACACCACGGACCTAAAAATGAATGTTTAGGTTTGTGGCACTGTTTCTGGGGCCGCAATAGGGCTGCAGCTTGACCAAACCATAATTGGAGGGCCTACCCATGTGCATGTGTGAATACGCCTGGAACCCTTAAGCGCTCCACTCTGCAATAACACGAGCACAGCGTGCAAACAGGGATGAAAATCTGTGAACTAGCTCTTCTCACCCGGTCCGTCAGATCGGCTGGCAGATCTTTAAGAGGTTTCATCATCTGGCAGAATGCAGCACCACAAACTGGCTCACCATATAACACAAAGATTCCTGAATTCAAAGTAAGAGGCAGACCAAGGAAGACTTGGACTGATGGCATGAAAAAGATCTATATGTCACACAGCGTTATCTTCTCTTCAGGCCTTCCGGCTCTCTGCTGACCATCAACTCTTCCAGTAGTACACATGATGGTACAAGTGGCAGATAAGAGCAAAGGAAGAAGCACATGCGAAGAGGAGGCTGAGGAAGTATTCAACGGACACAGAATTGTCAGCTCAGCAATTAAGTCACATATTAACAATGATGCTGCAATGAATGTGCATCAACATCAGAAAGGAATATGGGAAAAATTATGCATCCCCACATTCAATTGCTCTGCACATACTTAATTAAGGCACATTTGAAATTTAGTTATCATACAAATCATCATTCGATACTATCAGGTCTACTGGAATTGTTTTTGCTGCAGCATACATAACATTTCACTTTTTTTCTGTCCTGGATATAACAATCTCTCTCTCTCTCTCTCTCTCTCTCTCTCTCTCTCTCTCTCTCTCTCTCTCTCTCTCTCTCCCCCTCTCTCTCTCTCTCTCTCTCTCACTCACTCTCTCTCACTCTCTTTGTCTTTCACACATACGTGTACACGCGCGCGCACACACACACACAAACAAACACAAACACACAAACATGTAATTTAAAATGGCCACAGAAGATTGAAGGATTTACACAAATCCAAGTTCATAGTTTTCTTCATTGTTTGGTTCATTATTCTTATGTCGAGTTTGAACTTAACTGAAATGCTAAAATGCATTTATTCTCTCAGTATCAAGATAGGGCAGTACCGATTTCCAAATGAAAACACAGTAGGCCTACTGGTATGTAGCTTTTGTGTCATGCTCTAGAAATTCTGCGTTTCGCTGCGACTTAATTTTGCTGCAATGATCAAGTCATAAAGCCGAACAGACCACCTCACTTTTTGGACTGTTTAAAAGCACATTAATTCGTGTTCTTGTTCCATGTCACATGCACAGAGATGTGGCCATTGTTCATACCGACTTGCACATTGGTCTGAGCCCTACAATTCAACTGTGATTTAAACAAAAAATGAGACTTAAAGGTTCTTGTTATATATTGTTACTGTTATTTAAAATCCAGACAACTGCACAGAGCCACGTCAACACTTTAACCCTTTGACTCCTGCACCCTATCCACCATCTGCAAAAACTTAATCCTCTGACTCCCTCACCCTGTCCATCAACTTCCTGCAGGAAGCTGGTGGACAGCATGAAGGGGGGAGTCAGAGGGTTAAGTTTTGGCTTTGCTAGCATGATTGACAAAGCAGGAAGCTGGTGGACAGAGTGCGGGAGTCAAAGGGTTAATCATTGCAAAACATAAACTATACCTCATTGGAGAAAAAAAGACACCTGGAAATGAAAATTAAGTACATGTCAATGCATTTGCGTATGTAATCTGTGGATATGCCCCTCGTGATGACCACTCTGTTCAATTTATCACCACGGGGTTAAATGAACAAACCTGAATGCAATTGTCAACATAACTAAGGACCCTAAAACAGATGGATAGACAGATAGATCAGATAGATAGGTAGATAGATAGATCAGATAGATAGACAGATAAATAGATAGAAACATATGGGCCTAAATTATCTAAAATTGCTTCTGCACATCTCATTTCCTTAGAGCCAAAAAATGCACTTAAAACATGTACCCAACCTAATAATAATCCTAGGAGAAAGTACGTAAGGATTTATAAAATACACATGTGAATGGACCAGCAAGGCAGAAAAGGTGTAGGAAGGAATGACAGAAAGCGAAAGAGCAGGGCAGAAACAAAGAGAGTAAGTGAAAAGAGGAAATTTCTAGCGCAACACTTCCAGAAGGTGGGGATCAATACCATTTACACTGAAAGAGCCCCCGGCATCCCCACAGGAGCAGAATAAAAGGTACACAAATTTTCCTGGCACTTTTTGAAAAGGAGCTGGGACAGAGGAGACAATGTAAATATATAATTCCCAAGCCATTCAATTTTAAAATTCATGACTTTTCATTGCACTGATTTGTGACCCATTCAAAACAAAAATAATAAGCCAAACTAAATTAAAATAGCATGAGAAGAAAAGGAAAAGTCTGCAAAAAAAAAAAAAATTACGACTTTTGAAACAAACGCATTCACAGATGTATGGTATGGGTTCAAGTATCATCACTTTTGTTTTCTTGATCTAAGAGTATTCTAAAGTTAATACAAGATATTCTGTCAACGCTGTATACAATTTTCATTCTCTGTCACATTCCCTCTGTTCAATTTCTAACTACTTTGGCTTGTTTTTCTGATTCTTAACAGAGTGTATTGATAACCAGCTGCCTCTGACACTAATCTGTTCATGTTTTACCTCAGCTGTCATGCCTTCGTGGTCTGCGTTGTTGATGTGAATCCACTTATGCACCTCTCTCTCTCTCTCTCTCTCTCTCTCTCTCTCTCTCTCACACACACATACACACACACACACACACACACACACACACACACACACACCACACATACACATACCCACATAAACACATACACTTTAAATCAATATTGTATCACTGGCCACTGCCACAATGTTGTCTCTTGATGATGGCAATTCTTAGATGCTTCATGTTCCTTGTGCACATTGCAGTCGATGGGTACTTCAAGATCCTTGGGTACACTGGGACCTAATCTTGGCAAAAGATGTTCTGTGTGATCATGAATTAGGACGCTCACAGTCAACCTTCGTACACACCAGAACCTACATCACTGACCACATTCACCACTGTCTTCACAAACATCGACACAAGAAATGGATAGGATTCTTAGGACCATCATATCCTTCAAGACTTTCCACTGCATCAGGAACTCTCATACGTTTCCATGACCTCAACACAGTCTGGTTAGTTCTTTTGATACACCCGTGGACTCAAGATCTGATGTCTCGAGTTCAATCCCATCTACAACAGGAAAAAAACTGACCAGTCTTTTTGTTGCCCATCTTTATGTTTCCATCATTCTGGTGGCGTCAGCTTAGTGTTTTATCGGGCCCTTTTCCCCACCATCCAATTTCAAGTCCTTGCCACCACATATGGTTTTGCGCAGGCTCAGGGAGTCTGGCAGATAACTGGTTGCAGATTTGGGTGAAGCGCATATGAAATTGTCCAGGTGCGATGAATCTCTTTTGCGCAAACTCCAAACTCCAAACTCCAGAATCCACAAAGCTGTCACCTGTCTCCAAGCGTGAATCTTGATGTTCAGGATCATTGTATGTGTGCCAACAGTTCCAATTTCTTACCACAAAACCTGAGCTCCAGAGGTCATACCTGTCGGCATCCTCAGTATTCACACCTGTCAGCATCCTCAGTATTCACACCTGTCAGCATCCTCAGTATTCACACCTGTCAGCATCCTCAGTATTCACACCTGTCAGCATTCTCAGAATTAGCGTAGTACTCAGAACGTACTGCGATCTTGCATGTACATCAACATTCTCACAATCACCAAACTCGTCGTTGAATCCTCACACACGCACTGAAGTGTTCATGTGCACAGCATCACCAGAAGATCGCCAGAATTAGCAAAAGCACCAGGGTCTCCTGTGTGGCAGGATCTTTTAGCACTCACACTTTCTGCGTAGTCCATGGTGTACTGAATCTCTCTCTCTCTCTTTTTCTTTCACACACACACACACACACACACACACACACACACACACACACACACACACACACACCACACACACACACACATACACACACACACACACATCGGCACGATCATTACTAGTACAACCAGCACCTCACTTGTTAAGCAGTCGTTAAGAGGACCCTACTCTCCAAGACGTCCAGAAAGTAGTCAACATGACACACACAAAACTAACGAGCAACGTCAAGCACAGGTGTGGCACTGTCCTGGCACCATCAGAATGTTCGCTGTCGCTGTGGCTGTTGCTCCGATCGCCATTTTCATAGTAATCGTAGTAGTCAGCGTCGTCCGCATCGTACTTGCTGGTGGTGCTGCCATCGGTGGCGAAGATGACCATCTCGTCCTTGTAGTCCCAGATGTTCTGAGGTTCTTCTTCGGTCAACGGTTTGTCATCTGTAACAGTAGGTACCACGTGTTACCGTTATTTTTGTTTAAAGCCCAGCCGACTGCGTAGAGCCATACCAGGGCTATAACCCCTTTCAAAACATGTTATTTCAATAAGGAAAAAAAATTAAATGCACGTGTCGAACATTCGAGCACATAACCTAAGGAAATGCCCCTGGCGTTGACCACTCCGTCCAGTTTATTGCACTGGGGATTTAAGAATCATACCTGAATACAAATTTAAACACAACACACTAAAACATATCTAAAAACGGGCCTAAACTACCTAAAATTGCTTCCGCACATCTCACTTCCTTAGAGCCAAAAAAGCACTTAATACATGTACCCAATTATCAATCCTAGCAGAAAGTACGTAAAATTTTATCGAACACATACAGGTGAATGGACCAGCAAGGCAGAAAATGTTAGGAAGAGATGACAGAAAGCAAAGGAACAAGGCAGAAACAAGGAGAATGACAGAAAAGAGGAAACTTCCAGCACAAAATTTCCAGAAGGTGGGCCAGCAAGGCAGAAAATGTTAGGAAGAGATGATAGAAAGCAAAGGAACAAGGCAGAAACAAAGAGAATGACA
>CM060313.1:72029790-72034790 GCA_030674185.1 Monoplex corrugatus
AAAGAAAAAAGAAAAGAAAAACCAGTACACATATCAATACATTCGCGCGCATAATCTAAGGAGATGCCCCTAGCGTTGACCACTCCGTCCAACTTTTCGCACAGGGGATTTAAAAACATACCTGAATACAAGTTCAAACTTTAACTAAAACGGGCCTATATTACCTAAAATTGCTTCCGAATATCTCATTTCCTTAGAGCTAAAAAAAATGCACTCAATACCTGTATCCAATTATCAATCCTAAGAGAAAGTACATAAGACTTTACCGTACACATACAGGTGAATGGACCAGCAAGGCAGAAAATGATAGGAAGAAATGACACAAAGCAAAGGAATAAGACAGAAACAAAAGAAAGTGACAGAAAAGAGGACATTTCTAGCACCGAATTTCAAGAAGGCAGGGGATACTATTTATACTGAAAGAGCCCTCACCATCCTCGCAGGGGGGGAGGGGGGAGGTATTTTCTCTCCTTTTCTAATCTGATTCATCCCTGCAGTCAGATTTTTGGACGGTGAGTGCTCGTCCTCAGCATCGCCACGGGGAATATTCAAGAGGGGATTTATTGCATTCGCATTATGTCACAATGCTTCAAACCCATACCGTTCTATTCGACAGACTAGCACCCTCACCATAACTTGCAGTCTAGTTGAGGAAAGAGAAACTCCTGTGGTCTCAGTCTGGTGTCGATCCTTCGACTTTTCTCAACTTCCAAGTTGTACACTCTCTGACCTATTGAGTATCCATCTGTTTCGCTCTAACCCCAAGGCCAACACTACACCACTTCATCTCAGTGAAATTGGTGGCTTGTGTGTGTGTGTGTGTGTGTGTGTGTGTGTGTGTGTGTGTGGTGTGTGTGTGTGTGTGTGTGTGTGTGTGTGGTGGTGTGTGTGTGTGTGAGTGTGTGAGTGTGTGTGTGTGTGTGCGTGTGTGTGTGTTGTGTTGTGTATGTGTGGGTGTGTGTGTATATGTGAGTGTGTGTGTGTGTGTGTGTGTGTGTTGTGTGTGTGTGTGTGTGTAAAATTGCGTGTTTGTGTAAATATGTGTGTTTGTGTGTAAAATTGCGCGTTTGTGTAAATATGTGAGAGAGAGAGAGAGAGCGAGAGAGAGAGAGAGAGCGAGAGAGAGAGAGAGAGAGAGCGAGAGAGAGAGAGAGAAAGTGTGTGTGAGTGTGTGTGTGTGTGTGGGGTGTGTGTGTGTGTGTGTGTGTGTGTGTGTGTGTGTGTGTGTGTGTGTGTGTGTGTGTGAGTGTGTGTGTGTGTGAGTGTGTGTGTGTGTGTGTGCATGCGTGTATGTATGTGAGTGTGTGTGTGTGTGTGTGGGTGGGTGTAAAAGCGCGTTTGTGTAAATATGTGTGTGTGAGAAGAGAGAGAAAGTGTGTGTGTGAGTGAGTGTGTGGTGTGTGTGTGTGTGTGTGTGTGTGTGTGTGTGTGTGTGTGTGTGTGTGTGTATGTGTGTGTGTGTGTGTGTGTGTCTGTATGTGTATGTATGTGTGTGTTCATTCATTCGTTCGTTCGTTGATTTAACATCTGTTCACTATGAGTGATATTAGACGAGCGAGCGAGCGAGCGAGAGAGAGAGAGAGACAGAGAGACAGAGAGACAGAGAGACAGAGACAGAGAGACAGAGAGAGACAGAGAGAAACAGAGAGAGAGAGAGAGAGAGAGTTGTGGTGTGAATGTGTGTGTGTGTGTGTGTGTGTGTGTGTGTGTGTGTGTGTGTCCGCACGCGCGTGTGCGTGCGTGCGGGTGCGTTTGTGTGCGTGTGTGTGTGCGGGGATGTGTCTGTGTGTGCGAGTGCAGGTGTATTCTCATTTTTTCGGATGGCCGCATGAACATTTTTTGGCCCACATTACGCAGGCGGTATGTCGATGCATAATCTGTATACGTCATGTTCCGTGGGCCTGAATGCTGTGGGAGGTTTTTCACGCTTCCATACACCATCGCACACTTACATGACTTGACAGTCAACACGTAAAGTCAGAACAAGATCGAGGCAGCTGATATGTGGTCTCTAAGAATAATGTTAAAGAGTTCCACGGAGGTAAGCTAAGGAAACGAACGAGACAGGATTGAAAGAGGCAAACACAAAAATTACGTTAATGAAGATTAAGGAAAAGAGGCAGACACAAAACAAACATTAAAATAAAGAAGATCAGGAAAAGGCAAGCAACATGTATAGGACATTTTAAGAGGCAAGAGAAATTAGAGCGCACAGTCTTAACAGGAAAGTTGGAGGGGGGAAAGGAGCACCAGGTAGACCCAGGGAGAAAATATTGGACGGACTTGCTGAGTGGATGAAGACAGACAGGGTGGGAGATGCACTTGCAGCGAAAAAAGATAGATTTGTATGGAGGGGCCATAATTGCAACGCCGTGGGGCAGGGCACATGATGATGACCTGATATTCTGCATTAACCCTTTGACTCCCGCACCCTATCCACCAACTGCAAAAACTTAACCCTTTGATTCCCTCACCCTACCCACTACCTTCCTGCATGAGGCTGATGGACAAAGTGATGGAGTCAAAGAGTTAAGTTTTTGCTTTGGTGGCATGGTTGATACAATGCGGGATGCTGGTGAACAGGGTGCGGGAGCTAAAGGGTTAATACGTGGGCACACATGCTGACCTAGGAGATCAGAAATAAAATATTCACTCTTTATCCATTAGGCATGAGGTACCCAGGCAGGATCGAACCCTAGTCCTTCTGATAGGAAGTCTGACATCTTACCCACTTAACCGCCGAGCCCATCGAAACTGGTATGTCCAGCACTGCAATGTTAACTCTTTGACCCCCGCACCCTGTCCACTGGCACCCTGCATAGTCAACCATGCTAACAAAGCAAAAAACTTGGCCCTTCAATTCTCTCACCCTATCCACCACCTTCCTTCAGGAAGCTGGTGGATAGGGTGAGGGAGTCAAAGGGTTAAGTTTTGCATTTGGTGGATAGGGTGCGGGAGTCAAAGGGTTAAGTTTTGCATTTGGTGGATAAGGTGAGGGAGTCAAAGGGTTAAGTTTTGCATTTGGTGGATAGGATGCGGGAGTCAAAGGGTTAAGTTTGAATTTGGTAGATAGGGTGCTGGAGTCAAAGGGGTTAAGTTTTGCATTTGGTAGATAGGGTGCGGGAGTCAAAGGGTTAAGTTTTGCATTTGGTGGATAGGGTGAGGGAGTCAAAGGGTTAAGTTTTGCATTTGGTGGATAGGGTGTAGGGAGTCAAAGGGTTAAGTTTTGCATTTGGTGGATAGGGTGAGGGAGTCAACGGGTTAAGTTTTGCATTTGTTAAATAGGATGAGGGAGTCAAAGGGTTAAGTTTTGCATTGGTAAATAGGGTGAGGGAGTCAAAGGGTTAAGTTTTGCATTTGGTGGATAGGGTGCGGGAGTCAAAAGGTTAAGTTTTGCATTTGGTGGCTAGGGTGTAGGGAGTCAAAGGGTTAAGTTTTGCATTTGGTGGATAGGGTGCGGGAGTCAAAGGGTTAAGTTTTGCATTTGGTGAATAGGGTGAGGGAGTCAAAGGGTTAAGTTTTGCATTTGGTGAATAGGGTGCGGGAGTCAAAGGGTTAAGTTTTGCATTTGGTGGATAGGGTCCGGGAGTCAACGGGTTAAGTTTTGCATTTGGTGGATAGGGTGTAGGGAGTCAAAGGGTTAAGTTTTGCATTTGGTGGATAGGGTGCGGGAGTCAAAGGTGGATAGGGTGAGGGAGTCAAAGGGTTAAGTTTTGCATTTGGTGGATAGGGTGCGGGAGTCAAAGGGTTAAGTTTTGCATTTGGTGGATAAGGTGAGGGAGTCAAAGGGTTAAGTTTTGCATTTGGTGGATAGGATGCGGGAGTCAAAGGGTTAAGTTTGAATTTGGTAGATAGGGTGCTGGAGTCAAAGGGGTTAAGTTTTGCATTTGGTAGATAGGGTGCGGGAGTCAAAGGGTTAAGTTTTGCATTTGGTGGATAGGGTGAGGGAGTCAAAGGGTTAAGTTTTGCATTTGGTGGATAGGGTGTAGGGAGTCAAAGGGTTAAGTTTTGCATTTGGTGGATAGGGTGAGGGAGTCAACGGGTTAAGTTTTGCATTTGTTAAATAGGATGAGGGAGTCAAAGGGTTAAGTTTTGCATTGGTAAATAGGGTGAGGGAGTCAAAGGGTTAAGTTTTGCATTTGGTGGATAGGGTGCGGGAGTCAAAAGGTTAAGTTTTGCATTTGGTGGCTAGGGTGTAGGGAGTCAAAGGGTTAAGTTTTGCATTTGGTGGATAGGGTGCGGGAGTCAAAGGGTTAAGTTTTGCATTTGGTGAATAGGGTGAGGGAGTCAAAGGGTTAAGTTTTGCATTTGGTGAATAGGGTGCGGGAGTCAAAGGGTTAAGTTTTGCATTTGGTGGATAGGGTCCGGGAGTCAACGGGTTAAGTTTTGCATTTGGTGGATAGGGTGTAGGGAGTCAAAGGGTTAAGTTTTGCATTTGGTGGATAGGGTGCGGGAGTCAAAGGTGGATAGGGTGAGGGAGTCAAAGGGATAAGTTTTGCATTTGGTGATAGGGTGCGGGAGTCAAAGGTGGATAGGGTGAGGGAGTCAAAGGTGGATAGGGTGAGGGAGTCAAAGGTGGATAGGGTGAGGGAGTCAAAGGTGGATAGGGTGAGGGAGTCAAAGGGTTAAGTTTTGCATTTGGTGATAGGGTGCGGGAGTCAAAGGTGGATAGGGTGAGGGAGTCAAAGGGTTAAGTTTTGCATTTGGTGGATAGGGTGCGGGAGTCAACGGGTTAAGTTTTGCATTTGGTGGATAGGGTGCGGGAGTCAAAGGTGGATAGGGTGAGGGAGTCAAAGGGGTAAGTTTTGCATTTGGTGGATAGGGTGCGGGAGTCAAAGGGTTAATCCCCAGCTTGGGTCGAAACAGGTGGAATTAGCAAAACAGCTATTAAGACATCCTGAGTGAAAACTGGAAGGTAGACCTTATACACGAATGCAAAGTTTATGTATGGTCTGCTGACCCATAATATTCATGTGTTTATTTACAGGCCCCGTGCCTCC
>CM060313.1:72052290-72062290 GCA_030674185.1 Monoplex corrugatus
AGACAGAGACAGAGATAGACAGAGACAGAGACAGAGAAAGAGAGAGACAGACAAAGAGAGAGACAGAGAGACAGACAAAGAGAGAGACAGAGAGACAGATAAAGAGAGAGACAGAGAGAGACAGTGAGAGAGATAGATAGATAGGCTTTTCGTATTACTGATTACCGTAAGGAAATATGCGTTGTGGGATTGGACGTAATCACAACACACACACACACACACACACACACACCACACACACACACACACACAACACACACACACACCCCAACACCACACACTACACTCTCTCTCTCTCTCTCTCACACACACACACACAATCACACACACACAAATAACCACGGGAATCTGTCAAAGCACAACAGCCCCCCCCCCCTCCAAAAACAACAACAAAACAACAACAACAACAAAACAAAAAAGAAAGAAAGAAAGAAGAAAGAAAGAAACAAAAAACAAACAAAACAAAAAAACAAAAAAACCGGAGCAGCCTAATAACGATGATTTGATTTTATCAACCCTTCCATACTATACATACATACATACTGACCACGATAACAGGAACGATAACCACCCCATAATCCCAGTGTCAATGAAAGGTTAAGCCCCTCGCCACTCGTTACCGGCTTAAGGCCACGAGAAAAAAAATCCCCTTCTTTTGTCATTGGCGTCTCGGAGTAGTAAGTTTCGATATGCCCTCCAGTTTGCTTAGTTAACCCTTAGATTTCCTTACCCTGTTTCCACCATCGTCCTGCATCGTCAGCCATGAGGAATCTTGCATCAAAAAGAATGACAAAGCAATAGAAATCCTTGCATCAATAAGAATGACAAAGCAATAGAAATCCTTGCATCAAAAATGATGATTAAGTAATAGAAATCCTTGTATCAAAAACGATGACAAAGTAATACAAATCCTTGCATCAAAAACGATGACAAAGTAATAGAAATCCTTGCATCAAAAACGATGACAAAGTAATACAAATCCTTGCATCAAAAACGATGACAAAGTAATAGAAATCATTGAATCAAAAACAATGACAAAGTAATAGAAATCCTTGCATCAAAAACAATGATAAAGTAATAGAAATCATTGAATCAAAAAGAATGATGAAATAATAGAAATCATTGAATCAAAAAGAATGATGAAATAATAGAAATCATTGAATCAAAAAGAATGATGAAATAATAGAAATCATTGAATCAAAAAGAATGATGAAATAATAGAAATCCTTGGATCTAAAACAATGATTAGGTTATAGAAATCATTGAATCAAAAACAATGATAAAGTAATAGAAATCATTGAATCAAAAACAATGATAAAGTAATAGAAATCATTGAATCAAAAACAATGATAAAGTAATAGAAATCATTGAATCAAAAAGAATGATGAAATAATAGAAATCCTTGCATCTAAAACAATGATTAGGTAATAGAAATCATTGAATCAAAAAGAATGATGAAATAATAGAAATCATTGAATCAAAAAGAATGACAAATTAATAGAAATCATTGCATCAAAAAGAATGATAGATAGATATCCTTCATCAAAAAGAATAGTAAAGTAATAGAAATCCTTGGATAAAAAAAAATGATGAAATAATAGAAATCCTTGCATCAAAACAAAAATGATAAAGTTATAGAAAAATCCTTGCATCAAAACAAAAATGATAAAGTTATAGAAAAATCATTGCATCAAAACAAAAATGATAAAGTTATAGAAAAATCATTGCATCAAAACAAAAATGATAAAGTAACAGAAAAATCATTGCATCAAAACAAAAATGATAAAGTAACAGAAAAATCATTGCATCAAAACAAAAATGATAAAGTAACAGAAAAATCATTGCATCAAAACAAAAATGATAAAGTAACAGAAAAATCATTGCATCAAAACAAAAATGATAAAGTAACAGAAAATCATTGCATCAAAACAAAAATGATAAAGTTATAGAAAAATCATTGCATCAAAAAAAAATGATAAAGTTATAGAAAAATCATTGCATCAAAACAAAAATGATAAAGTTATAGAAAAAATCATTGCATCAAAACAAAAATGATAAAGTTATAGAAAAATCATTGCATCAAAACAAAAATGATAAAGTAACAGAAAAATCATTGCATCAACAACAAAAATGATAAAGTAACAGAAAAATCATTGCATCAACAACAAAAACAGATAATAGAAATCCTTGCATCAAACAAAAATGATAAAGTTATAGAAAAATCATTGCATCAAAAAGAATAATGAAATAATAGAAATCCTTGCATCATAAAGAATAACCGAAAATCCTTGCATCAAAAAGAATGATAGAATAATAGAAATCCTTGCATCAAAAAAGAAAAAGAAAATAATAGAAATCCTTGCATAGAAATAATGATAAAGTAATAGAAATCCTTGCATCCAAAAGAATGATAAAGTAACAGAAAAATCATTGCATCAACAACAAAAACAGATAATAGAAATCCTTGCATCACAAAAGAATGATAAAATAACAGAAAAATCATTGCATCAAACAACAAAAAACAGATAATAGAAAATCCTTGCATCCAAAAGAATGATAAAGTAACAGAAAAATCATTGCATCAAACAAAAAAACAGATAATAGAAATCCTTGCATCCAAAAGAATGATAAAGTTATAGAAAATCATTGCATCCAAAAGAATGATAAAGTTATAGAAAAATCATTGCATCCAAAAGAATGATAAAGTTATAGAAAAATCATTGCATCAAAAAGAATGATAAAGTTATAGAAAAATCATTGCATCAAAAAGAATGATAAAGTTATAGAAAAATCATTGCATCAAAAAGAATAATGAAATAATAGAAATCCTTGCATCATAAAGAATAACCGAAATCCTTGCATCAAAAAGAATGATAGAATAATAGAAATCCTTGCATCAAAAAAGAAAAAGAAAATAATAGAAATCCTTGCATAGAAATAATGATAAAGTAATAGAAATCCTTGCATCAAAAAGAATGATAAAGCAGTAGAAATCCTTGGACAAAAAAAAAAAAAAAAAAAAAAAGAAGAAGAAAAGGATAGAAATCGTTGCATCAAAAACAATGATACAGTAATAAAAATCCTTGCATCAAAAACAATGATACAGTAATAAAAATCCTTGCATCAAAAAGAACGACAAAACAGTAGAAATCCTTGCATCAAATAAATAAATAAGTAAATAAAATAATAGAAATCCTTGCAACAAAACAACAAAAAAACAACAACAAAGTAACAGAAATCCTTGCATCACCATTTTCTTTAAACAGAGGCATTCCCATATCCCTGAAACAACGTGACTCAAAATCACATCTATTATCAACACAGTAAGACACGATGACGGGGGAACCCACGGCAAATCCCAGTGTCAACAAAACCTAAAACCCCTCGCCACTCGTTACCAGCTTACGGTCGTCAACGGGACAGACGCTACCAGAAAAGAATTGGAAAAAGAAAACCCTTCCCATTGACGCTAGCGTTGTACAGAGAGTTCAACAGGCACTTCAGTGTGTTTTAGTGTAAACGGTAAAGGCTATGTCCGATGACAGGCAAAGTGTAGAGTGCACCGCCTCGTCAAACACTCTCAATCCAAGATGGAACACCGCTTATCATCGTCATGCATCATCATGACAGGATTGTTGAAAATTATTCTGGGTACTGTGGCTATTTCAAAGGCGTAGAAAATAGGACAGCGCGCGCACGAGCATACATACACACGCACGCGCACGTATAAACACACACGCGCGTGCGCGCGCACACATGCACACACACACAAAGTATGAACACACACACGCGCGCGCGCGCACGCACACACACACACACACACACACACAAACGTACACACACACACAAACACACACACACAATAAAGGGGGAGTCAGGTATCAGAAAACACACACACACACACATACACACACACTATATATATATATATTATATATACACACACACACACACACACACACATATATATATATATATATATATATATATATATATATAATATATATATATATTACGGTAATTACGTAGTCATCTCATCATGTGCCCTGCCGCATGGCGTTGGCGATTATGGCCCTCCACACGAATCTGTCTCCTGTCGCTGCAAGTACATCCCCCATCCTATCTAGCTTCAGCCACCCTGGAAGTCCGTCCAATATCTTCTCCTGTTGTGACCAGGTGCTCTAATTCCCCTTTCCTCATAAAATGCTATATAAATGTTGCTTGTTTTTTCCTAATCTTCATTGTAAATGATCTTCTGGTGTCTGTCTCTTTCAAGACTGTCTCGTTTGTTTTCTTTGCTGTCCATGGAACTCTCAACGTTCTTTTTAGAAACAACATTTCAGTTGCCTCAATTTTGTTCTGACTTTGCGTGTTGACTGTCCACGCCCCACAACCGTACAACAGAATCGGTTCTATCTAATATCCAAGAAGTCTTTCTGATGTTAATTGATAGGCATTTGTTGGTAAGAACGCTTTTCCATCTTCTTGAATGCTGTTTTGGCTTGGCCGATTCTGCTAGCTATTTCTAAAGTATATCTGCCGTCTGGTGAGATGACCGTTCCCAGATATCTAAACTTACCAACCTGTTGTGCCATTCGCTGTTGTTTAGCATGAGGGGATTTTTTTGTTTTTTATTGATTACCATGACTTCAGTCTTCTTGCTTCAACCCTTTATTTTTGCTTTCTATTTCTATTATATTCATAAGATTTTGTAGGTCTTTTTTCATTTTCTGTAATTAGCACGGTGTCATCTTCGTGACGAATGTTGTTTATCATTCTTCCTCCAACCTTTATCCCAGGGTATTCTTCTAGGTAGTTCGTAGTAGAGACCTCAATCCATAATTCCACGGGGCCAATATTACGAAGGCGGTGCCCATCTCCTCTCCCAAGTGTTCCTTTGATCGTTTTGTTTGTTTCAAGTCTATGCAGGAAGACCAGTAACGCACGCGCAAGCTCCAATTCAACGCTTGAACTGCAAGTTGAACAAGGGAAGAAAAAACAAAAACAAAAGAAAGAGAAACCGTTGCATTAAACATTAACCGTTATTATTAAACCACCACCAAAAAAAAAACAGTTCTCCCTCCTATCACCGCAGTCAGAAACACCATCGCTAATCCCTGTGTCTATAAAACCTCAGCTGCCCCACGTCACTCGTTAACGGCTTACTGGACAAATGACATGACACCAAGAACTGAAAAGAACGACAACCCAGCCTTGTGTCACTGGCTTCTTAGCAAAGGCTCAACAACCACTCCAAGTCTGCTGGACGTAGCTTTGGTCAGTACTTGAAAGAGGAAAAAAGAAAGTTCTCTATTCAAAAGCGTGCCCACAAGCTTTATTTTGGACGTACGCTAACCAGCTTGGCATTTGAGTTACACGTCAAAATTGCCCATATGTTAAATCTGCCTCCTGGCATTTTCTACAGTATACTTAATCTTCTAATCGAAGGTGCGAGCCTATGTACACGTGCAACATGAAATGTGACGTTATACTTTGCCCCACACGTTACCCCAATGTTACAAATACAAATGCAGATGATTTATTTATCATCACCATTACCATCACCACCACTATTATTAGTAGTAGTACTAGATTATTATTATTATTATTATGATGATGATGATTATTATTATTATCCTTATTATTATTATTATTTTCATCATTATTCATACTGTCATTATCATCATCACCATTATAATATTCCTGTTCTTTTGTGGCTATTGTTATTATTATCATCATAATTATACCGATGACTTGGTTATTATTACTATTATTAACAACGATATTTTTACTCTTATTATCATCCCCATTATTATTACTGTTATAATTAAAGGTGTGTGGCCAGCAACCACTACGCAGTTTTCTGGAAAAGATGACCAAACCGTACAATGCTACATTATTTTGAAATGGCTTTCTTGTTTTGTTTTGCTTGTTTTGTCGTGTTTTGTTACTAAAGTATTTCATAACTTCATGCACAGGATCTTCGTTGCTGTCAATACAAAATACACTACCATCAGCATGAACAACACACAAAGCATCAACAATCAAACTTTAAAATTATGTAGTTCTGGCGTACCTATACTCTACACAGCATGATATTCTTTTATCATAACGGATGAACTGCAGAATCACAACCAGAAACACATAGGAGAAAAGAACGTGTATCTGGGTGATAAAACAAAAGAGGCGCGAATTTTCGATCGAATGACTTTTATCAAAACAAAGAAACGAAATCTTGACGAAGTTTACGACATTCAAATCTACTTTCCTGAATCAGTTAAGGGGTGTCTTAGTTTAGTTTAGTTTAGTAATAGGGACATAACACATTAGCCGTTTGGCTATTTCAAGTCCCATCATTTTTATTTTTATTTTCTTACACTCGTAGTCAAGGTCTGTCGTACGCCCAGTTTTTTTGATGATTCATTCATCATATTCGTATTTAAGTTCAATGTAATGTTTCCAATGGTCAAGCTGGTTTTTAAACGAGTTTGTGTTTTGTGCTCTTTTCATTTCGTTTGGTAATTTATTCCATACATGTGATAATTCTATTTGTAAAATAAAACTTTCTAATGTTAGTCTTGCAATATTCTATAAATATTTTATCAGTATTATTTCTTGTTTTGTCATAACTTGTCAGTTTGAACAATTCTGTTCTATCTACGTCATCTATATTGTTAAAAATCTTGAAACTTTGGATCAAATCTCCCCTCATTCTTCTTGCTTTTAAACTGGGTAAATTGAGTAATTCTAATCTTTCTCTGTATGAATAATTTTGAAAACCATGAATTAATTTAGTAGCTCTTCTGTGTATCTTCTCTATCAATGCTGACTGTCTTTTAAGACGTGGAAACCAAATAATGTTACCATACTCCAAATGAGGCCTCACTAAGCCTTTGTACAAATATAAAAATGTCTCCCTGTTTATGTATGAGAATGTTCTTTTTATGATTCCAAGCAACTTGTTTGATTTATTAACAACATTTTGAATGTGATTATCAAATTTGAGACTTTTATCAAATATTACTCCTAAATCTTTTTCTTCTAAACATTCTTCATTTCACAAAACATTCTATTATTTCTTGTTTTGTCAGTTCAACATGTGTTCATATTTTATTCTCTTTTCGTGTGTTTTTGGTTCCTACTATTTTCTGGTTCCCACCTCTTTCTGGTTCCGACTATTTTCTTGTTCTTACCATTTTTTGTTTTTTGTTTTTGTTTTTGTTTCTGTTCTTTCATTCTTGGTTTCTGCTCTTTTAATTTCTGATTTCACTATATTCTGGTTTCTATTATTGTCTTGTTCCTATTATTTTCTTTCTTTTTAGGTGTTTTTTTTTTTTTTTTTTTTTTTTTGGGGGGGGTCTATTATTTCCCTATCATTTATTATTTTTATTGTGCTTTTAATTCATATATTTTCTGATTTATACCATTTCATATTGTTTTCTGGTTTCTGCTCCTTCATTTCTGATTCTTTTTTTAAATTTTTTTAATATTTTTTATTATTCCTAGTTCCTACTAATTTCTGGTTCCTTCTGATTTTCCTACTATTTTCTGATTCATATTATTTCTATTCTGGTTCCTGTTAGTTTCCGATTCTACTATTTTTTTGTTTTTAATACTTTCGGGTTCCGACTATTTCAATTGTGGTTCTTTATCGTTTTCTGGTTCCTATTATTTGTACCCTGGTACAGCTAACCGCTGCTGAAAGAAAACTCTTAAAGTAGGAACATTATTTAAATGCTAGTCCGATTGTCATTTGTCTACCTGTAAAGGTCTTCCTGTCAGTTCACCGCCTGCTGTCCGTCCACAGGACACGACAGCTCTGAAAGGCTCACACTCATTTTGGGATTAAGGAAGAAAAGGGAGTTAATCCCTTTTCCCCTTCTGGGTAAGGGAGAGCAGCGCGTTGAAGCATAAGTCACCGTGTGAAGAAGAATGAAAGTGAAGAGGACAGATATAAAAAAACCGGGTTTCTCGGTGTGTAATTGTCAAACGGGATTTGGATCTTGGTTCTGCTTGGTTGGAATGACGATGACTTATTGGGCGTGATGAAAAGACGGCGCTTGTGCGCGTGCATGCGTGACGAGATGGAGGGTAGTATCTTTATGACAGCTCTGCCGTGTGACAGTCTGACTTCCTGAAATATAATCTGAATCAATG
Organism: Monoplex corrugatus; assembly: GCA_030674185.1. NCBI lineage: Eukaryota > Metazoa > Mollusca > Gastropoda > Littorinimorpha > Ranellidae > Monoplex > Monoplex corrugatus. The sequence goes on from CM060313.1 coordinate 72,060,448, forward strand.
TTACTGCCAGCGTTCAAGTGAACAGGAACCAGATTTACACAGAGTCAGAAAGCGAGAATTATGTATCTAAACAAGAAAGGCTAAAAACGTTCGGCCAACTGACCTTTGTCAAACGTGTAGAAAAGATAGTGAAACGTAGTGCGCGCACGCGCGCGAACGCATACACATACCCCTCCCCCCCCCTGCACACATAACACACACACACACACACACACACACACACACACACACACACACATCACACTAAACCAGTCACACACACACACACATCTTTCATCACTACCGCACTATCTCTCTCTCTCTCAACAATCTGAGCTGAATCTATCAACTAAAGCACACACAAAACGGACCGGACAGTCAAAAATGACTGCGCCTGAAAATATGGTGGTTGGAAGTGAATAATTTCATACAGACAAGAAGAGAAATGAAACAATCAAAAAGATGGGCAGTTTTATAACGATAAAGTAAACATAAAAATGCAAAATAAGCAGACAAATAAATAAAGGCGTTACCGCTACCAACAACAATAAGAAACGTCTCTTAGATGGACAGTGTTGAAATGGAACAGGAAGGAGGACATACAAGCGGTGGTGGTATGGTAGGGTGAACATGCTAAAAGCTTGAATATTTTGTTTTTATTAAAAAAATGTTTTCCGCAGTATCAAATGACACATATTCAAACGGGCCCGTCCTATAAGTAAACAAGAATATAAATAAATCATAAACACAAGCTGTACCATGAATAAATCATAAACACAAGCTGCACCCCTCTCCTTCATTTATTTACCTATGTTTACTGTGAGACTGTAGCTCATTGCGGTGTGTGTGTGTGTGTGTGGGGTGTGTGTGTGTGTGTGTGTGTGTGTGTGTGTGTAGTGTGTGTTGGTGTGTGTGGTGTGTGTGTGTGTGTGTGTGTGTGGTGTGTGTGTGTGTGTGTGTGGGGTGTGTGTGTGTGTGTGTGTGTGTGTGTGTGTGTGTGTGTAGGTGTGTGTGTGTGTGTAGGTGTGTGTGCGTGTGTGTGTGTGTGTGTTTTCAAACGCCGACCGACTGCTCAGAGTGACGTCAGTGCTATGATCATCTCAAACCAAATACGCACACATATAAACAAATCGATGACCTCCGAAATAAGTAACAATAAGATAACACGTGGAAAAAAATAGCAAGCACACACATCACTGCATTCACGCAAACAAGCCCAGCATACGCCTTTGGCGTTGGCCATTACCACCCCCCCCCCCCCCCCAAAAAAAAAAAAAAAAAAAAGATCGCCAAGGGGGATAATCATATAGAGATAGAGAGAGATAGAGAGGATATATATGCATAAACATGAGTGTGTGTGTGTGTGTTTTGTGTGTGTGTGTGTGTGTGTGTGTGTGTGTGTGTGTGTGTGTGTGTGTGTTGGTCTTTGATTTAATGTCTGTTCAGGAAAGTGATTTTAGACCCCCCCAAAAAAAAAATTGGGTGGGGGGATAGAGGAGGAATGAAGAGGATATTTGAAAAGAGTCAACTTTGATCTTGAGAAAAGACGATCCAGAAAACAACAGTTTCGAGGAGGGGAAGGTAAAACTAACAAAACAACGTTACCATAATTAACGATTTAAACAAACAGACTAACAAAACAAAATTTATAAATGTATAGACTAAATGAATAGAAATGAAACTTAAAAATTAACTAACCATAACAATCAACAAGTGAAATAACACTTTAAAGATAATTCGCTATAGGACTTTTCAACACGCAAACAAAAAAATTCATATATCAATGATGAAGAGGCAAATATTTCAGAAACTGTCTTCGTAGATAGTACAGGAACATGTCGTTTTACCCTAACACAAAAAAGGA
>CM060313.1:72069790-72084790 GCA_030674185.1 Monoplex corrugatus
TACCTCTTAACCTCCCCCTACACACACACACAGACACCCTCCATATGTTTTTATATACATCTGCAACTGACATAAAACAGCACACGTGGGAAAGAAAATGTCTACAGATTCCCTCGCCCTGGACACCGCGAACAAAAACACCTTAGAGGAGATGTGACAAGGGGAAAGAGGGGGTGGGGGGTGGGGAACGGGGGAAGAATCCCGTGTTAACCCTTTGACCTCCTCACCCTATCCACCAGCTGCAAAAAAAAAACTTTTTAAAAACATGTCACTCTCTCTGTCTCTCAGTTGGTGGTTTGGATGAAGGAGTGAAGAGGTTAAGTTTTGTTTCGCTGTCATGGCTGGCTGATATAATGCAGGAAGGGTGGTGAACGTAGTTGAAGGAGTGAAAGGGTTAAATTTTTGCTTTGCTGTCATGGTTAGTAATACAGGGAAGCTGGTGTATAGGGTGAGGAAGCAAAACAGTTAATATCTTGTTTTGCTGTCATGGTGGGTGGGTACTGTAGGAAGCTGATGGACAGCGTGAGGAGTGTGAGGGTTGAGGTTTTGTTTAGCTGTCTGACTGACAACGCAAGGAAGCTAATGGATACGGCGAGGGATGAAAGGGTTACGTTTTAACTTAGTAGGATGCTAGGCCATTTTATGAGGAAGGGGGATTTGGAGCACCTGGTCACAACGGTAAAGCTGGAGGGAAAGAGAGCACCAGGTAGACCCAGGGAGAAAATGCTGGACGGACTTGCAGATTGGCTGGGGACGAGGAGGGTGGGGGAGATGCTAGGGGCAACGAGAGATAGGGACAAATGGAAGTCCATGATCGCCAACGCCATGATGATGAGGATGCTAGTGGACAGGATGCGGAAGTCAAAGGGTTAACTTTGCCATCATGACTGATAATACAGGGCAAATAACTTAATCATATCTTACAAGTGCATAAGCTCAGCTATTGCGAGACACTATATACTAACTGCAAAATACTCGACCAAGTGGTCGAGAAATTGGTGAAAAGACGTCCACCGCCAGGTGCCTATGTCGAGCCCACCCCTATGCCAATATCCGGTTCCGGCCCGAGTGACGATTGTCCTCTTCAATGCAGGAAGCTGGTGGATAGGGTGAGGAAGTGAAAGGGTTAAGGTCTTGCCTCGCTACCAGGCAAGGAAGCTACTGGATAATGGTGAGGGATGAAAAGGGTTACGTTTAACTTTACTATCTTCACTGATAATACTGAAAGCTGATGGATAGGGTGAGGTATCAAAGAGCTACATTTTTAACCCTTAAACTCCCGCACCCTAGCCATCAACTGCAAAACTTTAACCCTTTGAGTCCCTCACCCTATCCACCAGCTTAATGCAAGGAAAGTGAAGGATAAGGTGATAGAGTCAAAGGGTTAACAAAAACCTGGTGGATAAGGTGCGGGAGTCAAAAGGTTAAGTTTTTGTTTTGGTAGTATAGTTGACAATGCAGGATGCTAGTGGACGGGTGCTGGAGTCAAAGGGTTAACTTTTACCATCATGACTGATAATGCAAGGTGATATGGTGAGGGATGAAAGAGTTGACGTTTTAAACTTTCCTATCTTGACTGATAATACTGTTATTGTTGTTTCAAGCCCAGCCGACTGCGGTATAGGGCTATAACCGTTTCAAAACATACAAAACTTCAACAGGGAAAAAAAAAAAAAATACACATCTCAATGCATCCAGGCATATAATCTAAGGACATGCCCCCCCAGCGCTGACCATTCCATCCCACTTATCGTGCAGGGGATTAAAAAAAAACCACATCTGAATACAAATTTAAACCAGCCTAAGGACACCAAAACATATCAGAAAACGGGCCTAAGTTACCTAAAATTGCTTCCGCATAACTCACCTCCCTAGAGTCAAAAATGTCCTTCATACATGAACCCAATTATCAAATCCTAAGTGACAGAACGTGAGACTTTATCAAACACGTACAAGGTGACTTGACCAGCAAGGCAAGAAAATGACAGGAAGAAATGACAGAAAAGCAAAGGAACGAGGCAGAAAAACAAAGAGAAGCGACAGAAAAAAGGAAATTTCTAGCACAGAATTTCCAAAAAGGTGGGGGGGGGGATACTATTTAAACTGAAAGAGCCCCCCCCCCCCCGCCCCCCCCCCCCCCGGCATCACCACCAGGGGGGGGGGGGGTAAGGGGAGGAAAGGTAGGGCAATCAAAGAGTTGGACACGTGTGGGTTATATACATACCTCCCAACAAGTGTTGTCAGACAGAGAATGAGCGTGGTGGTCAAGGCGCTCCTTTCTTGTCAGGCAACTATGCGGTTCGCTAGGTGTGATTCATTGCCTTTCTTCTCCGTTTTACTGGTTGCGAGGGAGCTTAACGTAGGTGTTAATGATATAAAGAGACGGCACCTTTTTTTTTTTTTTTACCCCGCTTGCTTCCCCCCGGCCTAAACGCGGGTCCCAGTAGCTCAGTTGGTTTGAGCGTCGGATTCACATGCTAATGGGTGTGGGTTCGAATCCCGGGGTACGCTACATTAAAACTGGCCTTCTCACCGTCCCATCTTAAAAACATCATTGTTGTTCTGGTGGTGTCGGTATAGAATTAGATAAGTCCCACTTCCCCCACTTCCCTGGGATGGTTATCCCCGTCGGCCATATCACCTGAGGTGGGTGGGTGTCGACGTAAAAACTGAACCAAATCAAACCCCCGGGCCTAGGGGTTAGCACAAACGAGATGACCGGGCCGCACTGGATGGTCAAGCCATATAGACGACACCAGTTTTAAGTATGTGTTAATGACATCGAGAGATGGAAAGCGTTAATGATATATATTAACCGTTTGACTCCCACGCTCTTATCCACCGGCGTCCTGCATTGCCAACCACGCTAACGAAGCAAAACCCTAACCCTTTGATTCCCTCACCCTTTCCACCAGCTTCTCTCTATATGTATCTACATATATATATATAATATATATATATATATATATAATATATATATATATATATATATATCAACATGTATTCATATATGTAGACATATGATTTTTATACATAATTTCAAAGTTCTGAAAAGAAGGAAACACAATGGATACTTGTTCACAAGTGTTTCATCACAGTCGGAAACAGCCATCAGCCATCTAACACAGTCATTCAGTCTGCACACAGCCCCGCCAGTAAGGAGGCAAAGGCCTTGACAAGGAAGCTGGGACGGAACTAACTAGAATGAGCGGAATGTGCAATTACCTCCCCTGGATTTTCGCCAGGGGCTTTCATAATCTGCCTCCATCATCTATATTTGATCTATCTAAAAAAAAAAAAATCTCCACATCACTGTCATACCGCCATTAACTCCCCCTCACTTCACCCTCCCTTGAGGGGGTTAGGGGTAGGGGTGGGGTGGGGGTTGGGGGTGGGAATGTTCACTCGTGCGTCTCAAAACACACAGGCATATTCGTTTGTAGGGGAATATATAATATATATATATATATATGTGTGTGTACGTCAAGGAGATAAAAGTATGACGGTCGAGGCGTATCGCAAATCTCTCTCTCCCTAGGACCTCACAACATGTCCCGCGTAACGCGCCTACACACACACACACACACACACACACACACACACACACACACACACACACACACACACACACACACACACACACACATCCGTCTAATATCACTCATAGTGAACAGACGTTAAATCAAAGAACGAACACACACACACACACACACACACACACACACGCATACACGGGGGGGGGGGGGCGGGGAGAGAGAGAGAGAGAGAGAGAGAGAGAGACAGACAGACAGACAGACAGACAGACAGATAGACAGACAGATATAGAGAGAGAGAGAGAGCGAGAGAGACAGACAGACAGACAGACAGGCAGGCAGCAGACAGACAGAGAGAGAGAGAGAGAGAGAGAGAGAGAGAGATACCGAGATACAGAGAGAGAGAGAGAGACAGAGAGAGAGATAAAGAGATACAGGGAGAGAGACAGAGATACAGAGAGAGAGAGAGATACAGAGAGAGAGAGAAAGAAGCCTTAAAAACATCAAGCTACCCTCGAAAATAAGAGTATGACTGCCTTAATGGCGAAAAATCCAAAAACAAAAAAAAACAAAAACAAAAAACCCCAGAAACCGTCAAACACAAAAAAACGCATTCGTATAGTTATTCGAATGTAAGTGGAAGTTGCAACCCATGACCGTAAGAAAGACAAAGAGACAAAGCAACCAATCAATCAACAAGCACCTGAAGCGGGTATGGAGACCTGTCAGTGCATGTTCTAAGTAAGCAATCTTCTTTTGAGTGTCTTCAACTGTTACTTCAAGACTTTCTCTTCAATCACTGCGAAGGTCAGGGCTTTTTTCATGCATTGATATGTGTACATAATTTACTTTTCTTTTCTTTTTCCAGTTGACGTATTGTGTGTGTATTGAAACAGGTTATAGCCCTGATATGGCTCTACGCAGTAGGCTGGGCTTTAATTAAACAGAAACAACAATAACAATAACAATAACGAGCCTGAACACAAGGGAGCCATTTCAACTGGACGTGGCACGGGTCTGTCTGTACTGTATCTGCTGAAGGCAACACAATCCTTTCGTGGGTGTACGAAGAAGACTTGTAATAACTATAAACACAGAGGAGACACTTAACCTGACTATGCTGATCTGTCAGTGTGGTGTATTGGAGGCAACACTTCTCCTCTTATCACTGTCAGATCGCCACTGTTTTGATGTCCACGTGGAAGGTTATCGGGCCACTTTCAGCACTCTCTGGTATCAGGGGCCGTTGTCTGGTCCCTTGATGGGCTTTCAACACTATCGTCAGCTTTGTGGCACCACCAGCTACCTCTGCCCCTCTCTCCAACCCACAACTGACCGCCCTGGTTTGCTTCTGCTTACGCAAGTTTTTGTTGAAGACCTATATAGCGTTAAGATCGTGTTTAGCGGAGGTGGTATGATAACTAACAGTGGTAGCAGTGAATGGTTGTTTGCGATGATTGTAGTGGTGGTGATGGTAGTGGTGATGGAGATGGTGGTGGCGGTGGTGATGGTGGTGGTAGTGGTAGTGGTAGTGGTGATGATGATGGTGGTGGTGGTGGTGGTGATGGTGGTGGTGGTAGTGGTGATGGTAGTGGTGATGATGATGGTGGTGGTAGTGGTGATGGTAGTGGTGATGATGATGGTGGTGATGGTGGTGATGATGGTGGTGGTGGTGGTGATAATGATGGTGGTGGTGGTGGTGATGATGGTGATGGTAGTGGTGATGATGGTGGTAGTGGTGATGGTGGTGGTAGTGGTGATGATGATGGTGGTGGTGGTGGTAGTGGTGATGATGATGGTGGTGGTAGTGGTGATGGTAGTGGTAGTGGTGATGATGATGGTGGTGGTGGTGGTAGTGGTGATGATGATGGTGGTGGTAGTGGTGATGGTAGTGGTAGTGGTGATGATGATGGTGGTGGTGGTGGTAGTGGTGATGATGATGGTGGTGGTAGTGGTGATGGTGGTGGTAGTGGTGATGATGATGGTGGTGGTGGTGGTAGTGGTGATGATGATGGTGGTGGTAGTGGTGATGGTAAGTGGTAGTGGTGATGATGATGGTGGTGGTGGTGATGATGGTGGTGGTGGTGATGGTGGTGGTAGTGGTGATGGTAGCGGTAGTGGTGATGATGATGGTGGTGGGGGTGGGGGTGGTGGTACTGGTGGAGTGGTGGTGCCGCGTGCCTTTCTTTTCTTATGCAAGTTTTTGTTACAAAAGTAGAAGGCAAGCGATGGCGTCAAGATGGCGACGTGCTGATGGTAACGCCATGACGGAGCGCCACGTTTCAGGCTTTTGTTGTTAAAACCAGAAAATGAGTGCCAGGTTTGAAAACCAAAACTAGACAGGTAGCATCAGAGGAAAGGATACACAAGCATAGTGGTCTGCCTTATCCATAGACAGCACTATAAGACATGCGGCTTGCGCGGTCCAGAAAGAGAGTGAAGAAAAGTAAAGATCCTAACGCCATCCACGTAAAATATCTAAAAGATTGTTATCATATTTGTTGCTTAGAGGCCAGCCGACTGCGCAGAGCCATGTCAGGGCTATACCTATCTCAAAAATTACACCATATCTCACAGAACATTAAAAAAAAAAAAAAACTGGGGAAAAATTTTGAGTATTCATATCAATGCATTCGCGTACATAATCTAAGGATACGCTCCGGGCGCTGACCATCCGTCCAATTTATTACAAGAAGAATTAATTAACATAACTCGGGTCACTGAAACATACATATTAAAACGGACCTAAATTACCTAAAATTGCTTTTGCACACCACATTTCCTTAGAGTAAAAAAAAAAGTACTTTATACGTGTACCTTGTCAATCTTTAAAAGAAAATATGTAAGACTTTATCGAACACATACAGCTGAATGAAATAGCAAGGCAGAAAATGATAGGAAGAAATCACAGAAAGCAAAGGAACAAAGCAGAAACAAAGAGAGTGACAGAAAAGAGGAAATTTCCAGCAAAGAATTTCCAGAAACAACAAAGAGAGTGACAGAAAAGAGGAAATTTCTAGCACGTAATTTCCAGAAAATGGGAATACTATTTATACTGAAAAAGACCCCGGCATTCCCACGTGGGAGAGGGGAATCTAAATGATGATGATGATTATGACGATGACGACGACGATGATGATGATAACATGACAACAACAACAACAAGAACAATAATAATAGTAACAATGATAATAATAAGTAGAAAAAGAAGAATGATGAGAATAACTGTAAAAAGCCGCATCTGGATACATAAAATCAAATCAACGCACGCTCTCGATCTCATGATTCACCAAAACATTTACTCAAAGTGACTGCCAGCGTTCAAGCAAGGAGGACACACACAGAATCAGAACCTGTATTTAACGACAAAACAAGATAGGTGGAAACTTTCGGCCAACTGGCCTTTGTCACGTGAACACAAAAGACAACAAGAACAAATACACAAAAAATAACGGAGAAAAAAAACCATAAGCAAGAATTTCCTAATGTTTCGTCGGCCTGTCTTGTTTTGTAAACTGAATGCGCGTTCTCGTTTTATTTTCTTGTGTTTCTGATCATCCATCCACAAAAAAAAAATTAAGATAAAGTCTGTTAGTCACGTAATATGAGAGATGGGGGTGGGGGTGGGGTGGGGGGCAATCCATTTAAGGGACATCACTTCTCTCATCTTAGCGAGTATTCGTCTAAATCTCCAGTGAGTTTGATGACAACGACGAACATGACGATGCTGATATGATGATGAGGGAGGAAGGGAGGAATAGGAGAAGAAGAAGAAGAAGAAGAGAAAACAAAACAAACAAACAAAAGCCCGGCCGTTCTCAATTCAAGGCTCCACAAAACGATCCCCAAAATGCATTTTCACATGACTCAACCAGACATATTCAACAAATTTCTTAATGGTTTTGCTCGGGGGGTTCAATACACCAACCACCGTCACTGAAGCCCCACCACTTAGGTCAAAATTCTCTAAAAGTACGTGTATATATATGAGAGTGACACACAGCTCGACAAAGTGAGGCTAATGGACGAAAATAAGTTTCTCGCCAGCGCCGCCTGTGAACAAAGTGGCAGAGGTTCAGTCTGGAACTAGTTGATGGGCTGACCTAGGGTCCCAGACAATTGGAAGCGACAACCGGCAGGCAACAAACTCTTCGAGCCAGGACCCGTAGCAGCATAGACATGGATAGTCAGACAGGAAAGCACCTGTCTTGCACTCCTGTGATTTGCCACTGGGGTTCGCGAGCGTACAGAAGAAAAAAAGAGTGGCAGAATGGTTCAGACGTTCGCCTGCCAATAACTAAACTCGAGGTTCCAGGGTTCGCTCCCCGTAGAGGCCTCGACTTTTTTTCCCCTCAGTTTGACTGGAAAATCGAACTGAACGTCCAGTCCTTCGGAAGGGGACGAAAAACCAGTCGGACCCGTGTGCCTTCTGGCTGCGCACGTTAAAGATCCCACGGCAGTTGAAAATCGTAAAGAGCAGGGCATTGCCCAGCTGCCTTGGTAAAATTCATTGGAGATATAGGTTGATATGGGTTGATTTCCCAGGTCCCATCTTTTGAAGACCAATTAGCTTTCTTGGTTTAAAAAAAAAAAGTGAATATGAATTTGAAGCGAGGGAGAGGGGATGGGCGCCGCCCTCGCGGTGCTGGCCCCGGGAAAAGTTGAGGTCTCTGTCACCTCACTCCCCTACGACCTCAGGGTTAGGGAACTAACATTTCAACGACAGTTTGAGGTATAAAGGGGTTAATGTGAGAAGGAGGAATCGATGCTAAAGCTGTCGCAGGTTACTGTGACTGTTAGTTTTGTTTAAAGCCCAGCCGACTGCGTACAGCCATATCAGTGCGATAACCGTTTCAAATACTTCAACTGGGGAAAAAAAAAGAAAAGAAAAGTAAGTACACATAACAATGCATTCGCGCACATGATCTTACGAGATGCCCCTGGCGCTGACCAATTTATCACACAAAGGATTTAAAAACCATACCTGAATAAAACTTCAAACATAACTAAGGACTAAGGACACTAAAACACACTTAAAAACGGGCCTAAATTACCTGAAATTGCCTCCGCATATCTCATTTCCCTAGAGCCAAAAATGCACCCAATACATAGACCCAATTATCCATCGTAAGAGAAACTACGTAAGACTTTATCCAACATATACAAGTGAATGGACCAGCAAGTCAGAAAATGATACAAAGAAATGACAGAAAGCAAAGAAACAAAGGGGAAACAAAGAAAGCGACAGAAAAGAGGAAATTTCTAGCACATAATTTCCAGAAGGTGGGGATACTATTTATACTGAAAAAGCAAAGAAACAAAGGAAACAAGAAGCGACAGAAAGAGGAATTTCTAGCACTAATTTCCAGAGGTGGGGATACTATTATACTGAAAGAAAGCAAGAAACAAGGGAACAAAAGCGACAGAAAAGAGGAAATTTCTACACATAATTTCCAGAAGGTGGGGATACTATTTATACTGAAAGAAAGCAAAGAAACAAAGGGGAAACAAAGAAAGCGACAGAAAAGAGGAAATTTCTATCACATAATTTCCAGAAGGTGGGGATACTATTTATACTGAAAAGCAAGAAACAAGGGAACAAAAAAGCGACAGAAAAGAGGAATTTATACATATTTCCAGAAGGTGGATACTATTTATACTGAAAGAGTCCCCGGCATCCCCACGAGGGGAGTTCGAGGTATAAAGAGGTTAATATGACAAAATAAAGAGGAATCGATGTTAAGGCAAGTCGCAGGTTATCAGAAGTTAGCTGACTTTTCAATCTATGTGACTATACATGTCTATGGGCAGCGGTACGTACACAGCTCCTGACTATGCATGTAGGTGCTCTGTCTGTGACCAACTGTGTGTGGCTCTTGAGAAACAGTTTACAGAATCTGTGTCGACACTTTATCGTCAGTATAATGTCTGGCTTTTGATGAGTCATACCTCTCTCTCTCTCTTCAACTCCTACACACACATGGCCGGCCATAACCCTCTCATTCTCAATCTTACAAACACAGCCATAACCTTCTCATTCTCACTCCTACACACAACGGCCATGGCCCTCTCATTCTCATTCACACAAACACACAGCCACGGCTTGTTCTCTGCATCCCCCCCCCCCCTTCCCTGATATACACGCGCACATACACACACACGGCCACCATTTTCACATCTACACACACAACACACACACATGGACATGGACATGGTCCTCTGATTCTTACTCCTACTCACACACACGGCCATGGCCTTCTCATTTTCACTCATATACACACACAGCCATGGCCTTCTCATTCTCACTCATATACATACACAGCCATGGCCTTCTCATTCTCTCATCTACACACACATGGCCTTCTCATTCTCATCTATACAACACAGCCATGGCCTTCTCATTCTCACTCATATACATACACAGCCATGGCCTTCTCATTTCACTTCATATACATACACAGCCATGGCCTTCTCATTCTCACTTATATACACTACACAGCCATGGCCTTCTCATTTTCACTATATACATACACAGCCATGCCTTCTCATTTTCACTCATATCATACACAGCCATGGCCTTCTCATTTTCACTCATATACATACACAGCCATGGCCTTCTCATTTTCACTCATATACATACACAGCCATGGCCTTCTCATTTTCACTCATATACACGCACAGCCATGGCCTTCTCATTTTCACTTATATACACGCACAGCATGGCCTTCTCATTTTCACTCATATACATACACAGCCATGGCCTTCTCATTTTCACTCATATACATACACAGCCATGGCCTTCTCATTTTCACTCATATACATACACAGCCATGGCCTTCTCATTTCACTTCATATACATACACAGCCATGGCCTTCTCATTTTCACTCATATACATACACAGCCATGGCCTTCTCATTTTCACTCATATACACGCACAGCCATGGCCTTCTCATTTTCACTATATACACCACAGCCATGGCCTTCTCATTTTCACTCATATACACCACTGCCATGGCCTTCTCATTCTCACTCATATACATACACAGCCATGGCCTTCTCATTTTCACTCATATACACACACAGCCATGGCCTTCTCATTTCACTCATACACACGCACTGCCATGGCCTTCTCATTCTCACTTTTACACACACACTGCCATGGCCTTCTCATTCTCACTTTTACACACACATGCCATGGCCTTCTCATTCTCACTTTTACACACACACTGCTCATGGCCTTCTCATTCTCACTTTTACACACACACTGCCATGGCCTTCTCATTCTCACTTTTACACACACACTGCCATGGCCTTCTCATTCTCACTTTTACACACACACATGCCATGGCCTTCTCATTCTCACTTTTACACACACACTGCCATGGCTTTCTCATTCTCACTTTTACACACACACACTGCCATGGCCTTCTCATTCTCACTTTTACACACACATGCCATGGCTTCTCTTCACTTTACCACACACATGCCATGGCCTTCTCATTCTCACTTTTACACACACACATGCCATGGCTTTCTCATTCTCACTTATACACAAACACACACATAGATATGGCCCTTTCATTCTCACACACGTACACACACATATACACAAGGCCATGGCCCTCTCATTCTCACTCTCACACACACGCGGTCATGGCTAAGGACACCAAAACGTATATATAAAAACAAGGCACCGAGAGCCAAGTACTCATGGCACGGACTGTGGACTGATTTCATTCAGAATTTGTCAACACTTGTTCACCAAATTTCTGTGTCGGGGACCTTTCTGCGTGCGACAGACGGTACATTGCCTCTGTCGATTTGGGGGCTTTTCCTGAAGATAATATCTGATCCATTGTTTAACCTGCGCCCAGAAACTCCTCGATTTAACAATAAATGGGATGGCTCCATGTCTTGTGGAGGACTTCTAGAACACAGAGTGAATATCAGAACCACCAGGACATCTGTCTGTTCATGAACGAAAGGTCAAAGGTTTTCGTGTTCTGGTCACTTACAGTTAAAAGGCAACGGAGCATATCTCCCCCCCCCCCCCCAAAAAAAAAAAAAAAAAAAAAAAAGAAAAAGAAAGGAAGAAGAAGAAAAATAAAGAGGAAGAAGATGAAGAGGAAGGACAAGGAGAAGGAGGAGGATGAGGAGAAGAAGAAGAAGAATGCGAAGAAGACTGCAAAGAAGAATGCGAAGAAGAAGAAGACTGGAAGAAGAAGGAGAAGAAAGAAGAAGAAGAATGCGAAGAAGAAGAAGAATGCGAAGAAGAAGAAGATGCGAAGAAGAAGAATGCGAAGAAGAAGAAGAAGAAGAAGAAGAAGAAGAACGAAGAAGAAGAATGCGAAGAAAGAAGAAGAAGAAGAAGAATGCGAAGAAGAAGAAGAAGAAGAATGCGAAAGAAGAAGAAATGCGAAGAAGAAGAATGCGAAGAAGAAGAATGCGAAAGAAGAAGAAGAAGAAGAAGAATGCGAAGAAGAAGAAAGAAGAAGAGAAGGAAGAAGAAGAAGAAGAAGAAGAAGAAGAATGCGAAGAAGAAGAAGAAGAAGAAGAAATGCGAAGAATGCGAAGAAGAAGAAGAAGAAGAGAAGAAGAAGAAGAAGAAGAAGAAGAAGAAGAAGAAGAAGAAAGAAGAAGAAGAGAAGAAGAAGAAGAAGAAGAAGAATGCGAAGAGAAGAATGCGAAGAAGAGAAGAAATGCGAAGAAGAAGAAGAAGAAGAAGAAGAAGAGAAGAAGAAGAAGAATGCGAAGAAGAAGAAGAAGAAGAAGAATGCGAAGAAGAAGAATGCGAAGAAAAGAAGAAGAATGCGAAGAAGAAGAATGCGAAGAAGAAGAAGAATGCGAAGAATGAAGAAGAAGAATGCGAAGAAGAAGAAGAAGAAGAAGCGAAGAAGAAGAAGAAGAAGAAGAAGAAGAAAAGAAGAAGAAGAAGAATGAGAAGAAGAGAAAAAGAAGAAAGAAGAAGAAGAAGAGAAGAGAAGAAAGGAAGAAGAGAAGAAGAAGAAGAAGAAGAAGAGAAGAAGAAGAAGGAAGAAGAAGAAGGAAGAAGAAGAAGAAGAAAGAATCGAAAAGAAGAAGAGAGAAGAAGAAAGAAGAAGAAGAAGAGAAGAAGAAGAAGAGAAGAAGAAGAAGAAGAGAAGAAGAAAAACAAAGAAGAAGAAAAGAAGAAAGAAGAAGAAAAGAAAAGAAGAAGAAGGAGAACAAGAAACAAGAAGAAAAAATAAGAACAAGACAGAACAAAGAAGCAGATTGAACAAGAACACAGTAAGAGAATCACAATTATTGCATGGTTCTGAGTAGATGGAGATTGTCTCTTCGTGAGACTCGCAGAATAGATCAGTGTCATTCGAATCAACCGTTACTTGTTCAGCTTCAGCTTCAAGTTCAGACTCTGACTGAAAGATTGGGCCCATATAGTCATCTCCTTTATAACCCCTAACCTAAAAACTGAGAGGCAGGTATGGCACCACTGTCATCGACCACATTATTCGTATAAACGATCAAATAATGACGACACACAGCTACCTCCTCATACGACTGGACACACACACAGATAGTCAAGACACAGGGGTTATCTCTCTTGACAGCACAGGAAACGGACAATCAAAACAGGAAGTTTGTTTCTAATATCACAAGAATACGTCGTGGGGAATACAGGTGTGAGTCATCTGCAATATTTCACCGATACATGCTGCCAGACACAGCGTGAAAACACAGTCGTCTCCAACATCACGCAGAACAGTTTATGAGCAACGCCATAAAGGTGTTTCCAGGTGCCACTCAAACAACAGTACTATAAGCAGCTGGGCTGCCTCAGGTGAAATATCTATGGACTCAAGATTTGCTATCGCAAATTCAGTCCTAGCCCGCAGACAGAAAATCTGGTCTCGTTGTCGTTCATCTTAACCCTTTGACTCCCGCGCTCTATCCACCAACCCGCAAAAACTTAACCCCTTTGACTCCCTCACCCTGCTGGCGGATGGGGTGCAGGGAGTCAAAGGGCTGCAGGAAGCTGGCGGATAGGGTAGGGAGTCAAAGGGATTAAGTTTTTGCTTTGTTAGCTTGATTGACAAAGCAGGATGCTGATGGACAGAGTGCGAGGAGTCCAAGGGTTAAATACTCTAATCATTCTGATGGTGTCAGCGTAGTGTTCCGTACGTCCCGTTCTCTCCCCCCTCCCCCCCCCCCCCCCCCCCAATTTTCCCCCCATTTCAAGATTTTACTAGCACAAATCCAGAACAAGATTAGGCAGCCCAGATGTGGTTTCTAAGAAGAGTGTTGTGAGTTCCATGGACAGCAAAGAAAAACAAATGAGACAGTCTTGATGGAGGCAGACACAAGTAGATCACTCATAAGGAAGATTAGGAAAAGACAGGCAACATTTATAGGCCATTTTATGAGGAAAGGGGAATTGGAGCACCTGGTCACAACGGGAAAGCTGGAGGGAAAGAGAGAGCACCGGGTAGACCCATGAAGAAGATACTAGACGGACTTGCAGAGTGGCTGGGGACAAAGAGGGTGGAAGAGATGCTTGAGGCAAACAAGTGATAGAGACAGATGGAAGTCCATAAAAACATCGCCAACGCCATGCAGCAAAGCACCTGATGATGATGATGATGATGACTAGTACATAGGTTTTTGCTCAAGCTCAAGGAGTCTACCATTTAATTACCAGCAGACTGAGTGAGTGCGTATGGAATTATCAGAGTACGATGAATCCTTACGGAATAATCAGCAAACAAACTCCAAGCTCTGACACATGTGGTCAGCGTCCATGGGAACAGACTTGGAGTGACTTCTAACGAGATAAACTGCGATACAGCCACTGCATGCTTCTTCCACCCATATCCCCTGTCAGAATAATAGGATACAACGGGGGAGACAAATCATAGAGCCACGACAAAGTTGTTTCCCATTTTGAACAGGCTAAAAGTTATAATATTCGATTTCAAAAGAAATTTTTTTAAAAAAGGTACATAATATCTCGAGGTTATCTTTAGTACTGTTCAACAGGACACACACACACACACACACACACACATGTACGTACACACACACCCAGAGAGAAAGAGAGACAGACAGACACAGATAGACAGACAGACAGACAAAGGCAAAGACAGAAACAGAAACAGAGAGACAGAGATAAACGGAGACAGATAGAAACACAGAGACAGAAGGACAGAGAGAGGACACGCACACACACACACACAAACACACACACACACACACACACACACACAGATAGAGAGAGAGAGAGAGAAGAGAGAGAGATACACACACCCCTCTGGTCAAAATGAAACAATCTCCCTCTTTTTTTTATATGAATGGGAAATTTTTAAAAAAAGGAAAAAAATAAACATATAAGAGAGAGAGAGAGAGACAGAGAGAGATACACCCCCCCCCCCCCCTCTGGTCAAAATAAAACAATCTCCCTTTTTTCATATGAATGGGAATTTTTTTTTT
>CM060313.1:72089790-72092290 GCA_030674185.1 Monoplex corrugatus
AACACACACACACACATACACACACACACACACACACACAAACACACACACACAAACATACACACACACACACACACACAAAACACACGCACACACATACACACAAACACACACACACACACACACACACACACACACACACACACACACACACACACACACACACCACACACACACACAAACATACACACACGCCCCTCAAACCCCTCCTAACGCTTCCCCCATCACGCACCTCTCAATCTTTTACATCATATTCGTCGTACTCTCTGCACTCTTCCACCCTCGAAAATTTTTCACCACTGCAGCGAAAGTAAGGGGGGGGTGGGGGGGTGGATGAGAGATGTCAGAACGGTTTGGGAAGGGAGGGAAAGGAGGAGAGGGAGGGGGAGAGGGAGGCGCAGGAGAGAGATCCCAATCCGTCTTCCTCGCGGAA
Organism: Monoplex corrugatus; assembly: GCA_030674185.1. Taxonomy (NCBI): domain Eukaryota; kingdom Metazoa; phylum Mollusca; class Gastropoda; order Littorinimorpha; family Ranellidae; genus Monoplex; species Monoplex corrugatus. The sequence goes on from CM060313.1 coordinate 72,090,224, forward strand.
GGAGAAAACGCCGAACGGGGAAGGAGTTCTCCACACAACTAAACCTCCTCCTCCTTCACCGTTGACGAAGAGTCGATAAAAGGGAGCTAATGAACACCGACGCGAACGAGAGATGTGGCGAGATACTGTCGCCACTATGAGGTCTTCACACACACGCCGAGAAGCCTTATAGCTTTTTTGTGCCCATGCTCGCAGCAAACAACTGTTTTTTTTTTCGGTTTTTTTGTTGTTTTTGTGATCAGCGGAAAACGGTGTTAATCCTTCAAACATAAGGGGATGTACTTCACGGTTCTAATATTTCATTTTGTACACAAGAAAAAGCAAGGAGCTTATCATGGGATTGGCAACTCTTATCATAAAATAAAATGGTGCTCTATCGTTGTTTTTGCATGAAGGATTTTGAATTCTTAATTCATGTCGGAAGGATCTGATCATCTGCTAGCCTTATTCACATACAAAACTGTCTACCAGAAATGGAGGGATGTTCATACAGAGTCAGTTCTCTAGGTAAAAAATATGTATATATATATATATATAATATATATATATATATATATCATCATTATCAGGTGCCCTGCCGCATGGCGTTGGCGACCATGGACTTCCAACCATCTCTATCTCTCGCTGCCCCCAGATCTCTCCCACCCTCCTCATCCTCAGCCACTCTGCAAGTCCGTCCAGCATTCTCTCCCTGGGTCTACCTGGTGCTCTCTTTCCCTTCAGCTTTCCCGTTGTGACAAGGTGCTCCAAATCCCCCTTCCTCATAAAATGGCCTATAAATGTTGCTTGTCTTTTCCTAATCTTCCTTATGAGTGATCTACTTGTGTCTGCCTCCATCAAGACTGTCTCGTTTGTTTTCTTTGCTGTCCATGGAACTCTCAACATTCTTCTGAGAAACCACATCTCGGCTGCCTCGATCCTGATATATATGGTCGACTTTCATGTTTAATAAAGTCCAACCTAGCGCTGAAATCGGCTCTTCTACAGTGAACTGACAGAGGGCCATCAACCACGAGGACGGCTAAAGCTTCGCTACATAGACACCCTGAAAAAAATCCCTCCAGAAATGTGACATTGATGAAGAACAGTGGGAAATCAGGGCCACAAACAGGTCTGAATGGAGGCAATCTATTCGCAAGGGAACAGAAGCTAATGAAAATGAAAGACGAAGCAGCCAAGTGGAAAAGCGTGCAGCAATAAAGGCCACAACCAACTCTGCAGAGCGTTCCACTGAGTGTCCAGTATGCAGCCACCTGTGTACATCAGACTTTGGCCTGATATTCTACATGAGGGTACACAAAATAGAAAGTACCAAGAATTTATCACAGGCGATAACATGTCTCACTACCAAAACTCTGTGAGACAATGCTCTGATGGCAACATTTCAGTGGGGCTGTACTCTTCAAACATTGTATTTACATTAGTGTAGAATGTGAATGAGAGGGTGTGATAAACCATGAGATGTTAGTCTATAAACTACGACCCTTGTCTTCTTAGCTTAAGAGATGTTTGTCAATAAACTACGATCTTTGCCTTCTTCTTTAAGATGTGTTTGTCAATAAACTACGATCTTTGTCTTCTTCTTTAAGATGTGTTTGTCAATAAACTACGATCTTTGTCTTCTTCTTTAAGATGTGTTTGTCAAAACTACGATCTTGCCTTCTCTTTAAGATGTTTGTCAATAACTACGATCTTTGCCTTCTTCTTAAGATGTGTTTGTCAATAAACTACGATCTTTGTCTTCTTCTTTAAGATATGTTGTCAAACTACGATCTTTGCCTCTCTTTAAGATGTGTTTGTCAATAAACTACGATCTTTGCCTTCTTCTTAAGATGTGTTTGTCAATAACACGATCTTTGCCTTCTTCTTTAAGAGGTGTTTGTCAATAACTACGATCATTGCCTCTTCTTAAGATGTGTTGCAATAAACTACGATCTTTGCCTTCTTCTTTAAGATGTGTTTGTCATAACTACGATCTTTGCCTTCTTCTTAAGATGTGTTTGTCAATAAACTACGATCTTTGCCTTCTAGCTTAAGAGGTGTTTGTCAATAAACTACGATCTTTGC
>CM060313.1:72099790-72102290 GCA_030674185.1 Monoplex corrugatus
TTGTAATCTTCCATTTCTCTGTGATGTTTGCAGTCTGGAGATAAACCTTCAACTTTACTGTTTTTGGCGAACAGATCCACAAAAGTTTCTGCTTTGTCCATGTCTGAAGGAAATGTGTTACATGTTTCAATCATTATCGGACACCTAGGTAAGTTGGTTCCATCCTTCATTTGTTTCATTTTCGTCCAGACTTTATGGAAATCTTTGAAATCTGAAATTTCTTTTGTGCAGAATGATGCCCAATAATCTTTCTTTGCTTCAGCAATGATTTTGTTACATTGGATGTTAGCTTTTTTCATTTCGACATGATCCTCAGGTATTCGTTTTTAAATCATTTAACGAGAGGGGGAGGAGGGGAAAAGTGGAAGGGGCAGATGAGGGGGAGAGAGAGAGAGGGAGAGAGAGAGAGAGAGTAAAAGATGAAAAGCGACATGTATGTTAGATGGATGGGGCTAAAGCAACATCACTATGAAGGAAAATTCTCACTAAAACGTAAACTTTATGAAGATTTAAGTAATGCATATGTAGTCTAGTATCGTGTACCAACGATTTTCAATTTTTCAGCTAATATAATTTGATTTCATGTCACTTCTTCAACTCTATGACTCCCTCACCCTGTCCATCAGCTTCCTGTATTGTCAGCCATGATAGCTAAGCAAAACCTTAACCCTTTCACTCCCTAACCCTTTCCACCAGCTTCCTGCAGGGAGCTGGTGAAAAGAGTGAGGGAGTGAAAGGGCAGAGTTTTTTGGAGCTGGCAGATAGGGTGCGGGGTGAAAGGGTTAAAGTGCTTTTCAGGAAAGTATGTATGCGTGTGTGTGTGTGTGTGTGTGTGTGTGTGTGTGTGTGTGTGTGTGTGTGTGTGTGTGTGTGTGTGTGTGTGTAAGCTGTTTGGGGGAGGGGGGTTAAAAAAGCTCTTTTTTTTTTTTTATAGTAAAACAAAGACTGATGCAGTGTGAATTGTTTACCATTAATGCACTTAACAGGTGTACAGTGTTTTGCTTTCAAAGCGTTTAGTCGAAGTAATAATCGATCTGAAATGACATAAGGATGAACACGGCACTTCTTTGTGTGTGCACGTGTATCTCTATGCTTGTGTGTGCGTGCATGCACGCGTACACAGGTGTGTATTTCAGAAACAAAAGGTAGTGCGTGGGCACGGTGGGAAAAAGGTATATGAAAAGGATATTAACAGACAAGAGCAGTTCTGTTCTGTTCTGCTCTGTTCTGTTCGTTGAGGCTTAAAGCGCTCCCACACACAGTGAATGCGAGGACTAGCATAAAATATTCCTTGATAAACCTTTAAAACAATGTTTTGTTTTGTTTCGTTGTTTTGTTGTTGGATAAACCAGATAATTCAAGAATTTTTTTGAACGAAATTTCAAAATTCAAAGAACTTTTCATCGATTTTGATGATTAAAGGCCTGATTAGGCTTATGCAAACAAAAAGAAAATGCGCATTTTAACACCTGTATTAGAAATAGTTGAGAAAGAGGGGACGTAAATAGGCCGCAAGGCCTAGGCCATTGAAAGCCAGTCCCTGATACTACTACTACTACTACTACTAGATAAAGATAGCAGTAGGTTCTCTTCACAGTTTTATCGTAAGCTGAATACGTCATGGCTAGCCTGTGTCGTCATGTGGCAGATGACGTTTTCTCAGAAAGTCTATCTCCGGCAAGACAAATGTAATAGGAATTATTGTAATCCCGCCGTGAAATTTCCTCTTCAAAAGTTAAGACATCCTCTTCTCCAACCTCTCTTTGATTACGTAAACTGAAAACGTCTGTCGTGTGTTTATGGTACAGTTGACAACGAATTAACAATAATAATAATCATCATCATCAGGTGCCCTGCCGCATGGCGTTGGCGACCATGGACTTCCAACCATCTCTATCTCTCGTTGCCCCCAGCATCTCCCCCACCCTCCTCATCCCCAGCCACTCTGCAAGTCCGTCCAGCATTCTCTCCCTGGGTCTACCTGGTGCTCTCTTTCCCTCCAGCTTTCTCTTCTTCCTCCTTCTTTTGTCCATGGTTTTCCTGAGGAAAACTACGATGGTGGTTTCCCCTTGCCTTCCATCGTTTTTTTTTTAGGGTTAACTCCCTTAGCCTTACTCTCTCCCAAGATGTCCACAAGGCAGTGGAGCTATTTACCCATAGCTTGGGGATCTGGTTCGTGGGCACCAGGGCGTATCCACACGCCGGTGGGCCTGCATGCCTCACGTCTGGGGGCCAGACCTCCTCCGAGTCCTACGAGATTCAGCCTGAGTCCGTGAGGTGCTCAGTTACCGCCTGTCGCCACGAGGAGGCACAGCGTAGGGCTTGCTGATGGAGAGGCTATGTACTGACAGGAAGAGACTTACGCCTTCTGCTCTTCTTTTCGCACAGCAGTGCTAGCCAGCGGTGCAGGCTGAAGCCGACACACTAGACGCATCACATCTGCCAATATGACAACGGCACAATAATAATAATAATCATCCTTAAATAGCGCTAATCTCCA
>CM060313.1:72109790-72114790 GCA_030674185.1 Monoplex corrugatus
GTAGTGTGGTCAATTTATGAGGAGGTCAGAGAATAAAGGTAGAAGTGTGAGTGGGACATGAGGCGCCCAGCTGATGAAACGTATGGGGAAAGGTGGGTAGAGATCTCCATAAGGGTTACTGTGACCGCCTTGTCGCTATTAACCCTTTGACTCCCACGCCCTGTCCACTATCACCCTGCATTGTCAACCACGCCAGCTAAACAAAAAGTTAACCCTTTGACTCCCTCACAATCCCTTTTGACTCCCTCACCCTATCCACCAGTTTCCTGCAGGAAGCTGCTGGATAAGGTGAGGGAATCAGAAGGTTAATTTTTTTTGCGGGTGGTGGATAGGGTGTGGGGGTCAAAGGGTTAACACTGTGTCTTCCAATTTTTACTTGCGGTTGATTGTAGTACTACTGTCTCGGAAGCGTTGTCAGATGGTGGGTTTTCTCAAAGAAAATGGGACGGTCTATAGCTGTGGTAGGTGAATAGGATGTCACTTGGGACACGGTGGGCTGCTTGTTCAGTCCAGTAGTACATTATTTCGTGTCCCTTATGCGGGTGGAAGGGGTGGATCAATCAGGAGTGAACTGCAAGAGAGGAGATAACCGCCTCGTGGATTTACACAGGGGTATTGAGCTGAACTTAATTGTAGAGTTCATTTTTTGTGTGAATTTTGTTGTTGTTGTTTGGCTGTTAATTAAGCCTGCTCATGCGCTTGCTAGTACTCATCAGCAACAGTAGTATCATGCTTGGATTTATTCCAAATTGTTCTTCTTGTTTGTCTATTTATTAAGTCTGCTCATGTGTTAGCTAGAACTCATCATTAACAGTAATATCATGCTAAGGTTTATTCCAAATCGTTCTTGTTGTTTGGCTATTAATGAGCTTATATGCTTGCTTATACTCGTCACCAACAATAGCATCATGCTTAGGTTTATTCCAAATATACCAAAAAGTCGGGAAGTAGGGAGGGTACAGCTAGAGACATCCAGTTGACATCATGTTTAAATTATTTAGTCCTCTGTGTGTGTGTGAGAGAGAGAGAGAGAGAGAAAGAGAGAGAGAGAGAGACAGAGAGGAGAGACAGAGAGAGACAGAGAGAGACAGAGAGACAGAGAAACAGACAGAGACAGAGAGAGAGACAGAAGAAAGACAGAGAGACACAGAGAGACACAGAGAGAGACAGAGACAGAGAGACAGCATCATACGCTATATGTTGATAGCTTGTTAGTTTCTTTAACTTGTTCCATTTTTACCTATGCAACCTTTATATACAGACCAAGCCAACGCTGCATCGTAATTCAAACTTTGTCCCAGGTCAACGAATTAATGACGTAGAGACTCACTGGATGCTCATTAGAGATTCTCCTGAAAAGTGACAGACAACAAGAGTCTACCACCCACTGATTCAAGACTCTAAAGCCACCCCGTCCTCCCATCCTGTCCAGTCGTATCCACCCTTTTCGTCTACGTCAGTCTCCATAAACTGCCCTCAAACGCTGGATTTAATTCCTGCCAGATTTCCACTCCATATGGACCCGATTCCAATATTGTTGGGTACCACCCTAATTATCCCCAAGTCCCAAGAACGACCCAGTCTGCGGAGAGACCGGCGAGATACAGTCTGTTTTCTGAAGGGGAGATCTGGGCAGCTGCTTCTTCTTCCGATCACAGTTTATCAAGTCCGACTAGAGAAAGTGGAAGGTCAGACCCAAAGACATCCCAGTCACTGATTCAAGCCACCCTGTCTTCCCATTTTCTCCAATCGCATCCACCCATATCGTCCATGTCAGTCTCCATAAACTGCCCTCAAACGCTGGATTTAATTCCTGCCAGATTTCCACTCCATGTGGAACCGATTCCAATATTGTTGGGTACCACCCTGATTATTCTCATGTCCGAAGAACAACCCAGTCTGTGGAATGAACAGAAGATAAAGTTTGTTTTTTGATCGGGAGATTTGGGCAGCTGCTTCTTCCGTTCACAGTTTATAAAGTCCGACCAGAGAAAGTGGAAGGTCAGACCCAAAGACATCCCAGTCACTAATTCAAGCCACCCCGTCCTCCCATTCTCTCCAATCGCATCCACCCATTTCGTCCACGTCAGTCTCCATAAACTGCCCTCAAACGCTGGATTTAATTCCTGCCAGATTTCCACTCCATATGGAACCGATTCCAATATTGCTGGGTACCACCTTAATTATTCCCAAGCCTCAAGAACAACCAAGTCTATGGAGAGACCAGAAGATAGGTCTGTTTTTTGATCCAGAGATTTGGGCAGCTGCTTCTTCTTCCGAAGTAGAAAGCTGGTGGATAGGATGAGGGAATCAAAGGTTTAAATTTTTGCTGTTGGCGGATAGAGTGCAGGAGTCAAAAGGGTTAAAAAGAGTTGACAGTGAAGAGAAAGAAAAATGATGGGAAGATTACCGCTGCAGCTTACATACAGTTTCTAAGATCTCCCTCCCCCCTCTTCAGCTGTGTCAATCGTTTTACAATCTTTTTAACGTCCTGATAGAGGGGCATCATCAGGGCGCTTTCCATGCCGAGACGACACAGGGATGACTACCACCTGTTGTCTAGAGAGCAGCAAGTTGCCCTGGTGAGGTTGCCACTGGTCACAACAGCTGAACAGCCACATGTACCGCAACTGAAGCTGGCGCCCTCCCCAACCTGTCCCTGCGGTCAAGAAGACCAAACCACGGAGCATATACTCCAAAGATGTCCCCTTCACCAGGTGGCAAGACAGGACGTGTGGCCGACAGACACTCCGCTGACAACCAAACTCCATGGCTGCAGACAGGAGCTGGAAAAGACGGCTGCATTCATCGCCCGGACTCAGATGATTGTGTAGCAGTGTATGCCAAGAAGAAGAAGAAGAAGAAGACGTCCTGATATTGTCGGATGCGCGTATGCACGTTGTTTTCCCCACACTTTGCCGGTGGTATTTGCTGCAGTCTGCATACTTTGTCAATGGTGAGTGTGCATTCTGAACGTTTTCAATGTTTTCATGTTTCCACTCGTAAACAAACTGATACTGAAACGACTTTTATTTATATTCATTTCATATTTTTAAATTTATTTGTTTGTTTTTGTTGCAATGTATTTTACCACATGAAGCTCGGACTGCTCTCCCGTTGAAAGCGCGTCGCCGCGATGCAGCGCCACCTTTATTTGTTTGTCCAAGACTTCAGAAAGGCAAAAAGGTAATTGGCCTTTAAGGGACGAACCTGGGAAATGAACCTATCTCTCCACTATTCTATGCAACGGCGGCAGAGCCAATGTCCTGCTCTTTACTATTTTTAACTGCCGTGGGATCTTTAACCGTGCCCAGGCCAGAAGGCACACGAGTTTGACTCGTTTTCCGTCCCCTTCCGAAGGACTAGACGTTCAGTTCGATTTTCTGGTCAAACTGAGTTGAAAAGTCAAGGCCTCAACGGGAAACAAACTCTGGAACCTCGAGTTTAGTTATTGGCAGCGAATGTCTTAACCATCCTGCCACCATCTTCTTCCCACAGACGTCTGCCTTTAAGCTTTGTACAATCCCAATTGATTGCACGAGTTTTAGGATCTTTAACTTGCATGTTTAGTATTCAGTGGACGCATACACATGAAGGATTTAGGCACACACAAACACACATGCACGCATGCATGCTCGCACGCACGCACGCGCACAAACTCACACACACACGCAGGCACGCACACCACACACACACACACACACACGCAAACACACACACACACACACACACACACACACACACACACACACACACACACACACACACACACACACACACACACACACACACGCACGCACACTCACACACACACACACGCCAACGTACAACATCTGCTTAAAGACAGAAGAAAGCGCTTTTCCACAGAAGCCCTCATTGTTTTTCCAGGACTCAAAGACACGCACATCTGCTATGGCCAATTTTGCCTTGGTCTGTCTTCAAAACCCCACAGACCGTAACAAAATCGGAGTCAAGAAGAATACAGACAGATGACCGCCACTGGTGGTCCTGTCTAGCTAAAGTTTCCACACGAAATACAGACAGAACCTCAGAAATACAGCAAGATTCTCGGAATTTTTTTCCCCAACAATTTAGCCTAGATTGAGGCAGCCAAAATGTGGTTTCTAAGAAGAATGTTCAGAGTTCCATGGACAGCAAAGAAAACAAACGATGAAGGCAGACACAAGAAGAGTATTGATAAAGAAGATAAGGAAAAGACAAACAACACTGATAGGCCATTTTATGAGGAAAGGGCAATTAAGCACCTGGTCACAACAGGAAAGCTGGAAGGAAAAAGAACACCAGGTAGATCCAGGGAGAAAATATTGGACGGACTTGCAGGGTGGCTGAGGACAGAGAGGATTGAAGATGTACTTGCAGCGACAAGGGATATATGCATATGATGGGCCATGATCGCCAACGCCATGCGGCAGGTCACATGATGATGATGATTTAGCCTAAATGTAGGTGTGGTATTGTGAAAAGCCGGCTTACAATCTCATTTGCTACGAGCGATATTCAAAATATCAACGATGAAGACTGTAGCAAAACTACTTGACCCTTTGACTCCCGCACCTATCTACCAACTGCAAAAACTTAACCCTTTGACTCCCGCACCCTATCTACCAACTGCAAAAACTTAACCCTTTGATTCCCGCACCTATTTACCAACTGCAAAAACTTAACCTTCGACTCCCTCACCCTATCTACTAACTGCAAAAACTTAACCCTTTGATTCCCGCACCTATCTACCAACTGCAAAAACTTAACCTTTCGACTCCCTCACCCTATCTACCAACTGCAAAAACTTAACCCTTTGACTCCCGCACCCTATCTACCAACAGCAAAAACTTAACCTTTTGACTTCCTCATCCTATCCACCAGCTTCCTGCAGAAAACTGGTGGATAGGGTAGGAAGTCAAAGGGTTAAGTTTTTGCTTTTCTGCTACGGTTGACAATGCAGGATGCTGGTGGACAGGGTTGTGAGAGCCAAAGGGGTT
>CM060313.1:72127290-72134790 GCA_030674185.1 Monoplex corrugatus
TCTTTTATTTTATTTTATTTTATTCTATTCTAATTTATTTTGTTCTGTTTTGTTTTGTTTTGTTTTGTTTTGTTTTGTTTTGTTTGGTTTGGTTTTATTTTATTTATTTTATTTTATTTTATTTTATATTGTCAGGAAAGGACACAGACAATGTGTCTTTTATTTCTTATTTCTTGATTCTTTATTTTAAAAATCATCAAAGAAATATCGCCAAATTTTTCGTGTTTCAGTAACGATCAGTTTGACGTGAGGCACAATTCAGACCATCACGTCACGTCTTAGTTAACCCTTCGACTTTTGCACCCTGTTCACCGGCATCCTGCATTGTCAACCATGCTATCAAAGCAAAAACTTAACCCTTTGATTCCCTCACCCTATCCACCAACTTCCTGTGAGAAGCTGGTAGATAGGGTAAGGGAATCAAGGGTTAAGTAGGAATCTGATGGATAGGGTGATGGAGTCAAAAGGTTAAGATTTTAGCAGCCGGTGGATAGGGTGTGGAATCAAAGAGTTAATATAGCGCAACATATTTAGTAGAGCAACCCCAAATTATGAACTCAAGACTTCATCAACCGCAGAAAAATAACTCCCAAGGGAGTGGATCTAGCGTGGGAACATTTTCAGCTTAATGCTTTCCCCCTTTCGCCCTCCTCACACACACACAAACGCTCACACAAACGCTCTCTCTCTCTCTCCTCTTAAATTAAAACTGACCAGTGGCCAGTCAGTCAGTCAGTCAGTGCCACCAGTGATGTACGCGCCGATTAGTGGCCCGATAAAGGCTGATGCCCATAAATATTCGCCCCGATACTGTGCCATAAACGTTGCTTGTCTTGAAGCGAAAGGGACAGAGAATCCCCCATAGAATTGTTCCTTATCCTCCTCTCTACAGCCCTCATCCACCGCCACATCTCTCTCTCTCTCACGCACACACACACACACACACACACACACACACACACACACACACACACACACACACACACACACACACACACACACACACACACACACACACACACACACACAACAAAAATCCAATACTTCTACAGTTCTGAATGCAATATCGAGTATCCACATCTAGATGAACACTTTTTCACAAACGATCCAATTTTCGTTTTGGTTTAGTCAGGGATGCAGGACGCACGAAAGATTAAAAAAAAAAACAAGACACACATATCAACAGACCAGAAGTTTGTGTCATAACATATGATGTGTCCTCTTGTACAGTCATTGCTGAAGAAATCTATACATCTACAGGGAGACAAATAAAAAGGGGGAAAAGACAGAAAACCAACCCAAGCAAACTAAACAAAATAAAACAAAAGCCTCACACACCACACACACACACACACACACACACACACACACACACAACACACACACACACACACACACACACACACACACACACAAAGAATTCAGATTTGGAAAAAAAAATCTCTCTCTCTCTCTCTCTCTCTGTCTCTCTCTCTCTCTCTCTTTCTCTTTCTCTCTCTCCCCCCTCCTTATCCCTCTCCCCCCTTCCCTCCCCTTCCTTTCCCTCCGTCTCACCTTTCTAGCCTTCTCCCACCAACTGAAGTTACCTGGGCGATGGCACAGGTGATAAGTGAATTGTTATTGCTGGCTTACGCGATAACCAGGTCGAAGGGGTTGGCGGTTATAGTCTTAGGCCGATGATAAACCCCGAAATAAAATGGCCATCCTCTGTGTGTGTGTGTCGGGGGGGGGGGGATGGGGAAGGGGAGGGGGAGGACGGGGAAGGGGAGGAGAAGTAGTAAGGATGTGTGGGAAGTCCGGCAACTCTTGACAGATCTTTCACGTTTCTGAAGTAGGCTACCGAGGAACCAGCTGATCAGTTAATTTAAGCTCGGCCTGCTTCAAGGCTGCTGTTTGTTTAGTTTTTGTGAGCGTTCTGATTTCTACAGGATGCGTGCGCGCACGTCGTTATGGGCAGTCTGCACACGCGGCACGTTGCGGCACACTCTTCATGCCCTCCTCTTCGGTGGGCGTGCGCGCGCACACACACACACACACACACACACACACACACTCACAAACAAACAAACACACACACACACACACACTCATATGAAAACACCCAGGTGTTTTCGTGTTCCCCATAAACCACTCCGGGCAAGGACACGATCTTTAACGTGTGCAATTTGATCTATTTTTTGTGCTTTTTTGTTTATATTAAATAACTTATATGTAAGAGAGCCAGGAGCCACGAGACATAATTCTTGTTTCCGTTACATGTCTGTAAGAAAGGCTGCAGCCCAGGCAGACAGACCAGCGTCAGACTTCATCTGTGCCCTCTGCCACAGGGACTGTCATTCCCGCGTCGGACTGGCCAGCCACACCCGATGCTGTACCAGAATAAACACCTAGAGCGCAACTCCATAGTCTTCCGAGACTGAAGGATGCCTATATATACATGTATATACATATCTGTAGTAAGCGTCTTATTCTTTCTGAACGGGACTTTGAGGTGGCTTCCTTGGTCGTCTGGGTCCTTTCTGAACCAGAAGCACACCATCATCATCATCATCATCATCATCAGGTGCCCTGCCACATGGCGTTGGCGACTATGGACTTCCAACCATCTCTATCTCTCGTTGCCCCCAGCATCTCCCCCACCCTTCTCATCCCCAGCCACTCTGCAAGTCCGTCCAGCATTCTCTCCCTGGGTCTACCTGGTGCTCTCTTTCCCTCTAGCTTTCCCGTTGTGACCAGGTGCTCCAAATCCCCCTTCCTCATAAAATGGCCTATAAATGTTGCTTGTCTTTTCCTAATCTTCCTTATGAGTGATCTACTTGTGTCTGCCTCCATCAAGACTGTCTCGTTTGTTTTCTTTGAGAAGCACATCAGTGGGGGTTAAATGAAGAAGGCATGCTTAACTGATGAAACGAGACAGGCATACACATTCACAAAATACATTAAAGAACAAGCATGCAAAGAATCTGTTGGTCCTAAGTGCCTTGGAGGTAAATTTGTTTTCATTATTTATTTCTTCATTTCCTTTCTTTTTTTGTTTGTTTGTAAACTTAATTTTGTTTCATCTTTCCTTATTCTTTATTTATAGATTTTTAAGCATGATTCGGCTGTATTGGGTCTTTTCTTATTCATTTGTTTCTTTATTTTATTCTGTAATGTGTTATCTGCCTGTTTTCTTTGTTCGCCGAACATAATAGGCAAAATGGCCAGAATTTTGCACCCGTCTTGCTCCGTCAATCAGATACGCATTTTTATCATGTTTGTTGTTGTTGTTGTTGTTGTTTTTGTTGTTGTCGTTGTTGTTGTTGTTCCTATTTGCCTGAACGCTACCAGTCCCTTTTAGATAAAACCGAATATTTCTCTGAGCCGAACTAAAAATAGGGTAACAATACAAATCATACAATATTCTTACCAAGAGGAAACTGAAGCCGATTTTGACAGAATACTCACTCATATATCACATATCAGTTTCTCATTGTTTTCAGCACATCATGGTTATTGTAGGACTACGAGCACCTGTGTTATTAACATTTTCTTCCCACTGGACGAAGCAGCAGCGAAGTTTCAGTCTTTTTCTCCTATTTTTTTGTATTTTGTGTTTATTCGTTTGTGATCTTACGTTTACGCTTGACAAAGGCCTGTTGGCCGAAAATTTGCACCGGTCTTGTCTGGTTGTATTGAATACACGTTCTGATTCTTGTGTCAGAAGACCAAATCACGGAGCATATATACTCCAAAGATGTCCAAAGGTGGCAAGACAGGACGTGTGGCCGACAGACACTCCGCTGACAACCAAACTCCATGGCTGCAGACAGGAGCTGGAAAAGACGGCTGAATTCATCGCCCGGACTCAGATGATTATGTAACAGCGTACGCCAAGAAGAAGAGGAAGAGTGTCAGTTCAGTGTTTGATAGGTCCTTACTCCCCTTTCCACGTTTCAAGACCTTGCCAAGGACATAGGGTTTTGTGCAGGGCTCAGGAAATCTGTCAAATAACTGCTGGCAGATTTATTTAGGTGGAGCGCATATGGAGTTGTCTGAGCGTGGTGAATCCCTCTTGAAGTAACTCCAATAACTCTGATTCTATTTTCTTCTTTTTTTTTTTTTCTTTTTTTTTTTTTTCTGGTTCCATTTTCTTCCCAACAGCAGCAGATGTGAAAACTGTGATCAAGGGATTTTGTAATAAGCCAGCACACGACAAGTTAGTTCTCTCTGCAGGTGGTTTTCTCTGCCTGTTTCAAACAGCCATCCAAAAGGTTGGACACAATCTGATGAGGCTAAGGGGGCCACAAGAAGATGTGAGCTGCAGATAAGCGGTCTTTCGCATTCTATCAGAAGAAGCCAGCTGCGTCTTCTTAGTAATCTGGTTTCGGTCTATCGCCTCGCTTTTTCAATTGCTCTTGTTTTGAACAAAAGGTGAATTGACCATACTGACCCGGTTCGGGTGGACCTGTGACCTCTCCAGAATTATGAAATTACCTGTACTCTCCTCCCTCTCTCCATCGGAACAGAAAATGTGCTCACTCTGTCTCTTTCTGTCTCTGCCTCGGTCTCTGTCTCTCTCTCTCTCTCTCTTTGTGTCTCTCTGTCTTTCTCTCTCTCTCTCTCTGTCTCTGTCTCTCTCTCTCTCTCTGTCTGTCTCTGTCTGCCTCTCTCTGTCTGTCTCTCTCTATCTCTCTCTGTCTCTGTTGCCTCTGTCTCTGTCTCTCTGTCTCTTTTTGTGTCTCTCTCCCTCTCTCTGTCTCTGTCTGTCTCTGTGTCTCTGTCTCTGTCTCTCTCTGTGTCTATGTCTGTCTCTGTCTGTCTCTCTCTGTCTCTGTCTGTCTCTGTCTGTCTCTGTCTGTCTCTGTCTGTGTGTGTGTGTGTGATTGTGTCTGTATCTGTGTGTCTGTGTCAGTGTCTCTGTCTGTGTGTCTGTGAGTGTCTCTCTCTCCCCTTTCTCTCTCTCTCTCTCTCTCTCTCTCTCTCTCTCTCTCTCTCTCTCTCTCTCTCACCCCTTCTTTCTCTCTGTGAAAAGAAAAAGGGGTAATCATGACTTCTTGGCTGGCTGTGGACAGATCTTGATCAAAATGTAGCCTTAGACAGCTCCCAAGGGAAATTTACGAAGGCAGAATGTTCAACTTGTTAAGATCAATTGTTAAAGGGAAAAGGAGAAGGGGGACGGTCACAGCTGCGGGAAATATAAACATGTGACGGTGCTTCGTTCATAATCATATTTGTTTGTTTGTTAATTTTCAGTCTTTTCCTCCTCATTTTTGCAGCATTTAGTGTGATCTTACGTCTACGCTTGACAAAGGCCAGTTGGCCGAAAATTTGCGCCTGTTTTGTCTGGTTGTATTAAATACGCGTTCTGATTCTTTTTTTGTTTTGTTTTGATTTTCTTTTTTCTGATTCCTGTTTGTTTCTTGGTTGCTACATTTAATCAAAATCTGCACACACAAAAACAAAACAAAACAAAAAACAAGAAAAAAAAATCGGACAAACAGAAAGTGTCAGGTTTACAAGTTTGATATATGATTAGTCTAAGCCTATACTGTGCAGACGTTTTGTTGCTACATAGTCTGCATATTTATCTTCGGTGGCCGTGCGTATTGGCTGGATGGATATTTTCGGCCACATTGTTCTACTTTCCTCCAGTGGCCGCAGCAGCCACCAGAAACATAAAATAACACGTTCTGGCGCTAATTAGATTAGACAATACATGATATTTGTTTTAATTTTAAACCGCATTATCAATTATTTACAAGGAAAAACCCAAAATGAAGGTTTCAAATGTATCGTTTGGTTTGGTTTGGTTCAGTTTTTACGTCTACACCCACCTCAGGTGATATGGCCGACGGGGATAACCATCCCAGGGAAGTGGGGGAAGGGGGACTTATCTTAATAAGACTCAGCACATACAATATCATAAATAAACTCTGTTTAAACTGGCCGATGAAAGACAGACACATAATATCACAAATAAGCTCTTTTTTTTAACTGGCCGATTGTATGACACATATAATATCACAAACAAGCCCTGTTTAAACTGGCTGAGTGAAAGACTGGCACATATAATATCATGAATAAGCTTTGTTTAGCACATGTATACAAGATCATAAATAAACTCTGTTTAAACTGGCCAATGAAAGAGACACATAATATCACAAATAAGCTCTGTATAAACTGGCTGAGTGTTTAAACTGGCCAAGTGAAAGACACACATAATATCATAAATAAGCTCTGTTTAAACTGGCCAAGTGAAAGACAGACATATATAATATCATAAATAAGCTCTGTTTAAACTGGCCAAGTGAAAGACAGACACACATAATATCATAAATAAGCTCTGTATAAACTGGCTGAGTGAAAGACAGACACACATAATATCATAAATAAGCTCTGTATAAACTGGCTGAGTGAAAGACAGACACACATAATATCATAAATAAGCTCTGTATAAACTGGCTGAGTGAAAGACAGACACACATAATATCATAAATAAGCTCTGTATAAACTGGCTGAGTGAAAGACAGACACACATAATATCACAAACAAGCTCTGTATAAACTGGCTGAGTGAAAGACAGACACACATAATATCATAAATAAGCTCTGTATAAACTGGCTGAGTGAAAGACAGACACACATAATATCATAAATAAGCTCTGTTGAAACTGGCCGATTGAAAGACAGACACACATAATATCATAAATAAGCTCTGTTGAAACTGGCCGATTGAAAGACAGACACACATAATATCATAAATAAGCTCTGTATAAACTGGCTGAGTGAAAGACAGACACATATAATATCATAAATAAGCTCTGTTTAAACTGGCCAAGTGAAAGACAGACACATATAATATCATAAATAAGCTCTGTTTAAACTGGCCAAGTGAAAGACAGACACACATAATATCATAAATAAGCTCTGTTTAAACTGGCCAAGTGAAAGACAGACACATATAATATCATAAATAAGCTCTGTTTAAACTTGCCGAGCGAAAGACAGACACGTCTAATATCATAAATTTAATCTCTGTTTAAACTGGCTGAGTAAAAGACAGACACGTCTAGTATCATAAATAAGTTCTGTTTAAACTGGCCGATTGAAAGACAGACATATATCATAAATAAGTTCTGTTTAAACTGGCCGATTGAAAGACACACACACACACACAACATCATAAATAAGTTCTGTTTAAACTGGCCGATTGAAAGACACACACACACACAACATCATAAATAAGTTCTGTTTAAACTGGCCGATTGAAAGACAACACACACACACAACATCATAAATAAGTTCTGTTTAAACTGGCCGATTGAAAGACACACACACACACAACATCATAAATAAGCTCTGTTTAAACTGGCCGATTGAAAGACACACACACACACAACATCATAAATAAGTTCAGTTTAAACTGGCCGATTGAAGACAACACACAAACAATAAGTTGTTAACTGCCGATGAAAAACACACACAAACATCATAAATAAGTTCTGTTTAAACTGGCCGA
>CM060313.1:72137290-72142290 GCA_030674185.1 Monoplex corrugatus
GCGAGCTTAGAACAAGCTTTGGTAGCTTACAGTCTCAGGTTGGCGCTGACACCAATGCAAGGGACACCTAAAATCTCTTCCAGTCCCTTGCCTTGTCGCAACGAAAACGTTTCAAGGCTTCTTTAAGCAGTAATTCTATCGCTAGTCTTCGTATACTGTGAGAGTGGTAGGACTTTAACCTTTTGACTCCTGCACCCTATCTACCAACTGCAAAAACTTAACCCATTTGACTCCCTCGCCCTTCCTATAGGAAGCTGGTGGATAGAGTGAGGGAGTCAAAGGGTTAAGGTTTTGCTTTGTTAGCATAGTTAGCAATACAGGATGCTGGTGGACAGGCTGCGGGAGTCAAAGGGTTAAACTCTATACAAAACGGATGGCCTTGCTGCAAAGATATGATGGAGCAGACTGTTTGGAAGTCTTTCGTCTTACCCACTTAACGATCCTGCCCGTCGGCTATACACTGTATGTGTGTGTCTCTCATTTGGAGAGAGTTACTTATCCATTCGTTCTGTTGAAACTGGACAGATTGACCGATGGACTGTCCACTTGTCTGTCCCTGACCACTGTAGCCAAAGGGCGTGCCAACAACGGACTCTCCCTCTCCCTGTCCCTCCTCCTGGTCCTACCCTCAGACACCGATCCCATGTCTCTACCCCTTCTCTCCTCCACTCTCTGATTTGACTGATTGATTGATTTGGTTCAGTTTTTACGTCGACACCCACCTCATGTGATATGGCCGACGGGGTAACCACCCAAGGAAAGTGGGGAAAGGGGGACTTATCTAATCCTATACTGACTCCACCAGAACAACAATGATGTTAAGACGGGACAGTAAAAAGGCCAGTTTTAATATAGGGGAAAGGGGGGCCTATCTAATCCTATACTGACTCCACCAGAACAACAATGATGTTAAGACGGGACAGTAAAAAGGCCAGTTTTAATATAGGGGAAAGGGGGACCTATCTAATCCTATACTGACTCCACCAGAACAACAATGATGTTAAGACGGGACAGTAAAAAGGCCAGTTTTAATATAGGTAAAGGGGGACCTATCTAATCCTATACTGACTCCACCAGAACAACAATGATGTTAAGACGGGACAGTAAAAAGGCCAGTTTTAATATAGGGGAAAGGGGACCTATCTAGTCCTATACTGACACCACCAAAACAACAATGATGTTAAGATGGGACAGTAAAAGGGCCAGTTTTAATGAAGCGCACCCCGGGATTCGACCCCACAGCCATTAGCATGTGAATCCGACGCTCAAACCAACTGAGCTACTGGGGCCCGCTCCACTCTCTGTCTCTTTAATGTAAAAGATGAACTCTCTCTCCTTATCCACACAGTCGACCTGGCAAAGTGGTCAGTGCAATGGACTATTGATTGGGAGATCTGGGTTCAAACTCCCAGCAATCCCACATAAGTTTCTGTGAAATTTTTCGGCCTGATCGGTTCCTACCCAGAGTTGAGCGTGTTATGGGCTCATCGGGAAGACTGAGATCACACAGTCGAGTCTCATCCAATTTAGCGATACGTCACTAAAAATGTTGTTGATAAAAAATGTTAACCAGTACTGCAGGTGTCTGTTTTTCTCGGGCCTTGTTGTCGTACAGATATACTATGAAAGGAAGCATAGATTACATCCCTGTCACACAATCTCAGTGTTAAATAGAAACTCCATAGCTGTCACACAGTCTAAGTGTTAAATAGAAACTCCATAGCTGTCACACAGTCTCAGTGTTAAATAGAAACTCCATAACTGTCACACAATCTCAGTGTTAAATAGAAACTCCATAGCTGTCACACAGTCTCAGTGTTAAATAGAAACTCCATAGCTGGTGTCTGCATTGACTCTACCCTCTCCATGAACAACTTTGTTTCTCAAACTGCCAGATCCTGCTACTATCATCTCCATCGTATAAAGCTGATCAGGAAGTATCTCTCTGTCGAAACAACTGCAAAACTCGTTCTCTCCTTCATAATGTCTCGCATTGACTATTGCAATTCACTCCTGTCTGGTCTTCCTGCCTCCACCATTCACATCCTACAGCGCATTCAAAACAATGCTGCACGCCTTGTACTCAAAAAGAAAAAAGCTGACCACATATCTCCTCTCCTGGCACAACTTCACTGGCTCCCTGTATCAAAGCGCATACAATACAAACTAGACACCATGTGCTACAAAAGCCTCAATAACGCAGCCCCCGATTACCTGTCAAGCCTACTTGAGATCTATGTTCCCTCACGTACCCTCCGCTCTGCCTCTGATCCTCTGACTCTTCGCTTTCCACGCACTAAGCTCAATACCTATGGTCCACGAGCCTTCTCTGTTTCTGGTCCACTCTCCTGGAACAAACTTCCTCTCTCAGTCCGTCAGCAACCTACTTTTGTCTCCTTCAAGTCCGCTCTCAAAACTCACCTTTTCTCTCCTGCATAAAATCCTAACCTCACTCAACCCTCCCCTCTGCAGCCTGTCTCCGCTCGGAGGGAATCACATGGTTATAATATATAATTGTATGCTATGCTCTCTATAATTTTCCATTGCTTTTATTCTTGCTTTTATTGCTTTTATTCTCTCTCCCCATTTATAGCCATGCGTGGGTGGTGTGTGTGTGTGTGTGTGTGTGTCTGTATGTGTGCGTGCGTGTGTGTGCGAGCGTGCGTGCCTGCGTGTGTGTCTGCTTCAGCGCTTAGATTTGATTTTGTCAAGATTTTGCGCTATATAAATATTGTAATTATTATTATTATTATAGCTGTCACACAGTCTCAGTGTTAAATAGAAACTCCATAGCTGTCACACAGTCTCAGTGTTAAATAGAAACTCCATAGCTGTCACACAGTCTCAGTGTTAAATAGAAATTCCATAGCTGTCACACAGTCTCAGTGTTAAATAGAACTCCATAGCTGTCACACAGTCTCAGTGTTAAATAGAAATTCCATAGCTGTCACACAGTCTCAGTGTTAAATAGAAATTCCATAGCTGTCACACAGTCTCAGTGTTAAATAGAAATTCCATAGCTGTCACACAGTCTCAGTGTTAAATAGAAATTCCATAGCTGTCACACAGTCTCAGTGTTAAATAGAAATTCCATAGCGTCATGATCTTCATCCCCATTGTCATGAAATCTTTTAAACATCGTGGAAACTCCCAGATGATGCGGCCCTTCATACTACTACTATTACTACTACTACTACTACTAATAATAATAATGATAATATCAATAATTCCATTTGCATGGCGCAAATAGTCCGTATCAGAAAATGCTCTTGGCACATTACATTAAAACAAGGAAGAAGCGTTGCCATACCCACACATTAACGCAATACACGTGAACCACATGAACTACCCATGATCCAAATCTTTTAACAAACTTGCCTTCACATAAAAAAAAAGTTCTGCTTAACATGCCAGTGACATATCGCTTTGACTCCCGCACCCTACTTACTAGCTGCAAAAACTTAACCCTTAGACTCCCTCACCCTATCCACCAGCTTCCTGCAGGAAGCTGGTGGATAGGGTGAGGGAGTCTAAGGGTTAGCTGGTGGATAGGGTGAGGGAGTCTAAGGGTTAAGTATTTTGCTTTGCTATCATCGATAATGATGCGGGATGTTGGTGGATAGGGTGAAGAGTCAAAGGGTTAATTGTTTTGCTTTGCTATCATTGATAACGATGTGGGATGCTGGTGGATAGGGTGAGGGAGTCAAAGGGTTAATTCTTTTGCTTAGCTATCATTGATAATGATGTGGGATGCTAGTGAATAGAGTGAGGTAGTCAAAGGGTTAATATAAAGGACTGGTCATCAGGCCCTCTCAATCCTCCGAGAAAGATCTCTCTGAATGAACACTGAAGTGCATACGTAACGCAGTCTTTTAAGTCTCTAATCAGTGCTTTTAATGAACACTTGCCAATGTGACACCGGTAGTCTCTCAAGGCACTCAGCCAGAAGAAGACTTTGTCCCAGGAAGTTGGACTCCACACAGTACAGAGGCGAGACAGCTCGTTAGCTGAAGCTCAAGTTCATATTGCTTATAGCCCAGCCAACTACTAGAGCCATATCAGGGCTACCCCCCCCCCCCCCACGTCAAAAACCGTTAGCTGAAAACTGGTCTGATGCTGGTAAGTATTCAGAGCAGAAAGATGTGTTAGATTTGAAGTCGACATTTCTGTTGTTGTTGTTGTTGTTGTTATTGTCGTTGTTGATGATTTTTTTTAAAATTCAGATCGATTCGCAGCGTGCTTCTTGGTTGACAAATTGAGCCAACTGAAAGGGAGTAGCTTTGTATCTTTGACTAGGCCTTAGGTGCTCAAGCAACATTTTTTAGGTCATGTTTATATCTTCTGATACTCTATAAAAGACCAGCATTACCAAAAATACAACTGCAACAAAAACAAAAACAACAGAACAAAACACAACACACACACACACACACACACACACACACACACACACACACACACACACACACACACACACAGGAATCAACCTTTGTGATAAAAATCTAAGACCTTGCCGCACTTAACCCCTTTGGCTCCCGCACCCTGTCCACCAGCATCCTACATTGTCAACCGTGATAGCAAAGCAAACACTTGACCCTTTTGATTCCCTCGCCCTAGATCATGACGCTATGGAGCTTCTATTTAAGACTGAGACTGTTTGACAAGATGAGGGAGTCAAAGGGTTAAGTTTTTGTAATTAGGGGGATAGGTTGTGGGAGTCAAAGGGTTAAGGAGTCTGCCAAATATTATTAGTACACTGAAACCAGTCTGTAAGCAGGCAGAGCAGAGCCTGGCAAACAGAACTAATACGCATAAAGCAGAGGAAGACACGAGGGTCCTGTCCAGTGGAGCTGTTGCTTCTTCAGGTCACGGCATTGTTCACGTCTCTCTACGTCCTCTTCAGCCTGCCAAAGTCTGCTCGTGGAGTTACAGGCAGAGCAATCGGACTCTTGTTGACACAAACTCTTGTCCACTTGACACCTAGTTTACTCCGGGCAAAG
>CM060313.1:72147290-72149790 GCA_030674185.1 Monoplex corrugatus
AGACACAACACACACACATACACACACACACATACACACACACACACACACACACACACACACACACACACACACACTGCTTCCCAGGAAACGTCTACCGAAGAACATGTGCCTTTAGGGGCTCTTACATCCCACATGAAGACCTACCCACCAGGCGACGAGGACGAGTGCTGCTCATTCACCATCAGTCCGTCGAAACGACGAGACAGTCACTCATCATTATCATCATCATCATCTTCGATACGTTACGGGTACGATGGAATATACTATGATATGATATGATATATGATATGAGATGAGATGAGATGAGATGATATATGATATGATATATGATATGATATGATATGATATGATATGATATATGATATGATATGATATGATATGATATATGATATGATATATATGATATATGATATGATATATGTGATGTGATGTGATGTGGTGTGGTGTGGTGTGGTGTGGTGTGGTGTGGTGTGATGTGATGTGATGTGATGTGATGTGATGCGATGTGGAGTGGTGCAGAGTGGTGTGATGAGGTGTGGTATACTATACTATACTATATACTATACTATACTATACTATACTATACTATACTATACTATACTATACTATACTATACTAAAATATAATATAACACAACATAACATAACATAACATAACATAACACAACATAACATAATATTAACAGTAGTAAGAAACTCTGGGGAGAGCCGGACAGCAGAAGGTCCTCAGAGGAGAAACCCCCGTCAAGCAAGTGTTTCTGCCCTTAACTCTTGACACTCTAAGGGGGCCGGGCCGCATCCAGGTCATGACTCCTGGATGCCTCACTGCTGTCACCATTTCATTTTTTTAAAGAAATTTGTCCACTGCCTGAAACTGAACTCGCGCGTCCTATGTGGTCAAGTTTCTATAGGCAAAATCACCCTTGTGAGAAGGATGTCTTAACCCCTTGTCTATCGTAATATATCTCTTTACGATACATCATCATCATCATCATCATCAAGAGCCCTGCCATATGGCGTTGGCGATCATGGCCCTCCATATTATGCATCTGTTCCATGTTGCCGCAAGCACATCTTCCACCCTCTCTGTACACAGCCACTCTGCAAGTCCGTCCAATTTTTTTCCCCCTGGGTCTAACCTGGTGCTCTCTTTCCCTCCAGCTTTCCTTTACGATACAGTCAGGCGCTAAAGTTTTCCGACACCTGGCCGTCGTCAAGCGAACACAAAATGATCGAAGAAACAGAATTCACCACGCAAGATGTTCCTGTTTCGTTTCTTTTGAAGTACATAGCGAAACACGGATTTCTCATGGCACTGTCAAGCGTATTTCTGCTTCATATTTGAATTTAGTTGAACGGTGGCACAGTCACTGATTCAGGTACTTACGATACTGATCGAAACAGAAGTCAGATTATGAAATTGCGTGTTGTCACGCAATCTCACTACATCAAAGGAAACGTAAGAGCGCTGCATGCCGCCCCGCCAACTCTGACCAGAAATCATTCTTAACCGGTATGTCAGTTACGTAGTTTACAGTTTCGTACGGGGTGGGGTGGGGTGTATGTGTGTGTACATGCGTGTGTTGTGTGGTGTGTATGTGTGTGTGTGTGTGTGTGTGTGTGTGTGTGTGTGTGTGTGTGTGTGTGTGTGTGTGTGTGTGTGGATGGTGGTGTAGATGGGTGGGGGCGTGTGTGTGTGCGCGTTCGCGCGCGTGTGTGTGTGAAAGACAGAAATGATAGATAAAGTTAGTAATGATTAAAGAAGTTACTGTCTATTAAATTTTGTTTTCCAACCGAACAGGCATTAACACATTACACAAACTTCTACATATCTGCCATTGCTTATCTATATGTTTCAAAATAAACAAACAAAAAACATGATACAGCGAGCCAGTTAGGAGAAAGACAGCGGGAGACGACAGCTCAAGAAAAGACATACATAATCTGAATTCAGAACGGCGGAAGAGCTGCAATGAAGAAGAAAAAATAATAATTAAGCGTTCCAATTTTTCTCGGTTGCGTAAAGCATGCTGGGGGTGCCCATGCTGTGCAGACTATACAGGGGGGGGGGGGGGGGGTGCAAAAGTAGGTATACAGTAAATATCACATCATTATTATAATGCTTAATTCATTAAAATTATTAGCACATTAAGTTAGTTGGCTTTATTTTCGATATTTTCAGTGTTATTAATTATATTTTATCGTAACTGATAATATGCATGTACTTTTATCCTAACTTTTAATTTTTGTATTTTTTGCAGGTAAAGCTAGCTGCAACTTAATTTAGATCTAAGCGGCGATTCAATTTAACCATGGCTGGTAATTTGACAGACGAGGAGCGCAAATGGATTTTAAAACAATACTGGAAGACAGATGGACTTCATTTTGGGGGGATATGTAAAGGAAAGGGTTTTCGCGCGCAAGCCGCGCACTGTTAATGACATGATTCAGTTCATCTTGCAGGCTTGTCAAGAAATTGATGCTGATGAAGATCTTTG
>CM060313.1:72154790-72164790 GCA_030674185.1 Monoplex corrugatus
TGTCCAAGGAACTCTCAACATTCTTCTCAGAAACCACATCTCGGCTGCCTCAGTCTTGTTTTGGCTTTGCTTGTTGACTGTCCACGCCTCACATCCGTACAACAGTATTGGTTCTATATACCATTCAAGAACTCTCTTTCTGATGTTAATTGATAGGCATTACACGTGAGTCGAAGGGTTAATTAAAAGCCTCCTCTCTCGTGCGAGGGAAAAAGAGGTTCAAGGCAGCGACGGCCAGGAGGAACTTTTTTTTTAAGGATCATCGCACTCAGGGAGGTTACCTTGTTGCTCACTTTGTGTGTTTATTGCCCATTTTCTACTGCACAGCTTAATGCCACAGAAGATGGCCCAGTTTTTTACAATGCGATGATAATCGTGATGCTGTGGAGTTCCACCTAGTATTGAGACTGCGTGAAAGGGGTTGTACTCTACGCTTACTGTCATAATATATCATGGCGTTAACCTGGCCCGAAAGATACAGACACCTGGTCAGAAGATTTGAGCAACACCCTCAATGACGCTCCGTGAAGTGGATAAGACCCGATTTGTGTGGTCCCAGTCTTCCCGATGAGCCCACAGCACGCCCAACTGTGGGTAGGAGCCGGTTAGAGCCGAAAAATCCCACAATGATTTTTTGAAGGGACTGATGGGGATTCGAACCCACAACCTTCCAGTCGGTAGTCCGTTGCGCTAACCATTACACCACGGCGACTGGTTGCGGCGAGGGCGAGGAGAAACTTGCAGGGCACTTAACAAGCCAGTATAGCAATGGTAGTTGCGGGGGGGGGGGGGGGGGGGAGGGGGGTAGGTGGAGGAGTGGTGGAAGGGGGGAGAACTTGTGTAACAATGGTCACAAAGTGAACGGTAATGACTCTAACATAGTGCGCCGTTTAGGACTAAAAACCGCCGGATGCCCATGAACAACAACAACACTCTGTGTTGCCGTTCCACTGTCGCTCGGGCGACTCTGGCTTTACACCGAAGGCATGACCGTCAAACTACGTGTAGGTATAAAATAAAACTGGCCGGTAAAAATGCCACCGCTCCAGTGCACAACAGCCGTCATCAAACAGAATCTACTGGACTCTTTTTTTTTTAAAGCTTATTTAACCCTTTTGACTCCCAAACCCTTGTCCACCAGCTTCCTGCATTGTCAACCATGCCAGCAAAAGCAAAAAAATTAACTCTTTGACTCCCTCACCCTCCTGCACGAGGAAGCTAGTGGATAGGGTGAGGGAGTCAAAGGGTTGTTTTTTTTGCAATTGGTGGATGAAGTTACGAGAGTCAAAGGGTTAAAGAGTTTCGAGTTTCTTCAAGAGGGATTTACTGCACTCGGACAATTCCACATGCGCTCGTTCCACCCAAATCTGTCCAACTACTATCTGGCAGACTCCCTAAGCGTTGGCAAGATCTTAAAATGGGGAGTGGAGGGAGTGGAGGGAGTGGAGAGAGAGTACGGTGTTTTGTATGGAGTACGGAGATTGTTCAAGAGGGATTCATTGCACTCGGACAATTCCATATGCGCGGTGTCCAAATCTGCAAGAAACTGTCCAGGTGGATAAGGGGGAAGGACCCTACGAAACAGTAAACCGACTCCAGCAGAATGATGGAAACATTAACCCTTTGACTCCCCCAACTTGGTCACCAGAACCCTGCACTGTCAGCCATGCTAGCAAAGCAAGAACTTAACCCTTTGACTCCCTCACCCTATCCATCAGCTTCCTGCAGAAAGCTGGTGGATAAGTTGAGGGAGTCAAAAGGGTTACGTTTTTGCAGTTGGTGGATAGGGTGCGGGAGTCAAAGGGTTAAAGATGGGCAGCGAACAGGTCAGTTTTTTAAAGTTACAGGCTAGGATTGAACTCGACATACCAGATCTTGAGCTCACGGCTGCACCAAAAAGAACCAACCAGCCCAGGGGGACAAATAAATAAATAAATAAAAGACACTGTGGGCCGCCCGAGGGTTGAACCCACATCCCCTGCTTTATGAGCATAACACTCTAACCGCTGAGCTAATGGGCCACAAAAAAAAGAAGAAGAGGAGAAAGAGAGCGAGAGAGAAAGAGAGAGAGGAACGGAGAGAGATACAGACAGACAGATAGACAGACAGACAGAGAGAGAGAAGCAGAAAGGGAGAGATGAATAGAGGGAGAAAGAGAGGGAGGGGGAGAGGAAAGAGAAAAAGAGAGAGAGGAAGAAGAGGAAGAAGGAGAGAGAGAAAGAGAGAGAGAGAGAGAAAGAAAGTGAGAGAGAAGAAGAAGAAGAAGAAGAAGAAGAAAAGAGAGGAGATACAGACAGATAAACATACAAAGAGAAGAAGAAGAGGAGAAAGAGAAAGAGGGGAAAGAGAGAGCGAGAGGGAGAGAAAGAGAGAGGAAGAAGAAGAAGAATGAGAAGAAGAAGAAGAAAAAGAAGAAGGAGAAGAAGAAGAAGAAGAAGAACAAGAAGAAGAAAAAGAAGAAGAAGAAAAAGACAGACAGACAGACAGACAGAGAGTAGTACCTAAACGTCGCTGATTTTGGCTTTCCAAAGCATCCCTAAACCCACCAAAACTAAGACCACGATGAAAACACGGCATGAAGGGCCACCATACACACACACTGCGAGAAGGGCGATGATAGCGATTATGTCATGCGAGTACAATTTCGGACTGAAACTGCCTGACTGTGGGCAAAGAGAATACTGCCTACGGTCTTAGCTGTGGGCTCGTACTCGGCGCTTTCTTTCATAATCATCATAATCATATCCTGGCCTCAACCAGGCTCCGACAGATTCTGATGATGATCTGGTCATTTTAGCGACAGTCTCAATGACGCTGCCGTCATGAAGTGGATGAGGTGAGACTGTGTTGTCCCAGTAATGAGCCCTCTCAACTCTGGTATGAGCCCAGTCGTGGCCGAAAAAAAAATCCCGTAATAATAACAATAATTTCCCAAGGCATCTAATCTTGTTACAAAATCAAATTAACCCTTTGTCTTCCGCACCCTATCCGATAACTGCAAAAACTAAACTTTTCATTTCCAAGGCATTTAATTTAATCTTGTTCCAAAATCAAATTAACCCTTTGACTTCCGCACCCTATCCGACAACTGCAAAAACTTAACCTCTCATATCCAAGGCATTTAATCTTGTTACAAAATCAAATTAACCCTTTAACTCCTGCACCCTATCCGCCAACTACAAAACCTTTAACCCTTTGACTTACTGCAGGAAGCTGGTGGATAGGGCGAGGGAGTCAAAGGGTTAAGTTTTTGCTTTGCTAGCATTTTTGACATTGCAGGATGCTGGTGGACAGGGTGCGCGAATCAAACGGATGTTAAAGCGCGCGCCCTCGTCGTTTACTGTACGCAAAGAGTCATTCGCAATAACGTTGTTATTATTGTTTAAAGCCCAGCCGACTGCATAGAGCCATATCAGAGCTATAACCACTTCAAAATATACAAAACTTCAACAGGAAGAAGAAAAAAGAAAAGAAAATTAAGTACACATATCAATGCACTCGCGCACATAGTCTAAGGAGATGTCCCTGGCGTTGACCACTCTGTCCAATTTATCGCACAGGGGATTTAAAAAAAACTCACCTGAATACAAATATAAGCATACATAAGGACACCAAAACATATTATATATAAAAAAAAGGGCATAAATTACCTAAAATCACTTCCGCATATCTCACCTCCCTAGAGCCAAAATGCACGTGACACATGTACCCAACTATCAATCCTAAGAAAAAGTACGTAAGACTTTATTGAACACGTACAGGTGAATGGACCATTAAGGCAGAAAATGATAGGTAGAAATGACAGAAAGCAAAGGATGAAGAAAGAAAAAAAGAGAGTGATAGAAAAGAGGAAATTTCTAGCACAGAATTTCCAGAAGGTGGGGATACTATTTATACTGAAAGAGCCCCCGGCATCCCCACCGGGGGGGTGGGGGGGGGGCGCAATAGCGTAATCACGTAGATGACCAAACAGGCGGGAAATGTACAATACTTGATAAACGTAGATGACCAAACAGGCGGGAAATGTACACTGCTTGATAAGCGTTAGATGACCAAACAGGTGGGAAATGTACACTGCTTTGATAAGCGTTAGATGACCAAACAGGTGGGAAATGTACACTGCTTTGATAAGCGTTAGATGACCAAACAGGTGGGAAATGTACACTGCTTGATAAGCGTTAGATGACCAAACAGGTGGGAAATGTACACGCTTGATAAACGTAGATGACCAAACAGGTGGGAAATGTACACTGCTTGATAAACGTTAGATGACCAAACAGGTGGGAAATATACACTGCTTTGATAAACGTTAGATGACCAAACAGGTGGGAAATATTCACTGCTTTGATAAACGTTAGATGACCAAACAGGTGGGAAATATTCACTGCTTTGATAAACGTTAGGTGACCAAACAGGTGGGAAATATACACTGCTTTGATAAACGTTAGTGACCAACAGGTGGAAATAACAGCTTTGAAAACTAGGACCAACAGGTGGGAAATATACACTGCTTTGATAAACGTTAGATGACCAAACAGGTGGGAAATATACACTGCTTTGATAAACGTTAGATGACCAAACAGGTGGGAAATATACACTGCTTTGATAAACGTTAGATGACCAAACAGGTGGGAAATATACACTGCTTTGATAAACGTTAGGTGACCAAACAGGCGGGAAATATACACTGCTTTGATAAACGTTAGGTGACCAAACAGGTGGGAAATATACACTTCTTTGATAAACGTTAGGTGACCAAACAGGTGGGAAATATACACTGCTTTGATAAACGTTAGGTGACCAAACAGGTGGGAAATATACACTGCTTTGATAAGCGTTAGATGACCAAACAGACGGGAAATATACACTGCTTTGATAAGCGTTAGATGACCAAACAGGCGGGAAATGTACACTGCTTTGATAAGCTTTAGATGACCAAACAGGCGGGAAATGTACACTGCTTTGATAAGCGTTAGATGACCAAACAGGTGGGAAATATACACTGCTTTGATAAACGTTAGGTGACCAAACAGGCGGGAAATATACACTGCTTTGATAAGCGTTAGATGACCAAACAGACGGGAAATATACACTGCTTTGATAAACGTTAGTGACCAAACAGGTGGAAATACACTTCTTTGATAAACGTTAGATACCCAACAGTGGAAATATACACTGCTTTGATAAACGTTAGGTGACCAAACAGGTGGGAAATATACACTGCTTTGATAAGCGTTAGATGACCAAACAGACGGGAAATATACACTGCTTTGATAAGCGTTAGATGACCAAACAGGCGGGAAATGTACACTGCTTTGATAAGCGTTAGATGACCAAACAGGCGGAAATGTACACTGCTTTGATAAGCGTTAGATGACCAAAACAGGTGGGAATGTACACATGGTCGAGTCCGTCACGATGTTCTATTGTGTTTGCTCTCTGTGGGCTAGCCTACCTGTTGATTGTTGTTTGCCATCAAGTAACGGAATGGACCACGGGCTGCTTGGCTGCCTGCATTACAAGCAAAAGAGAGTAAGCAAGCAAATCGTAGGTACGTTCTCTTTGCCTTGCAGCCCGCCATCCCCTCCCCATCCCCAACACACACACACACACACACACACACACTCCACACACACCACACACAACACACACACACACACACACAACATACACACACATACATACACACGTGAGCTTCTGTGTGCGTATGTATACATGATTGTACTTGTGTGCGTGACAGAGAGAGAGAGAGAGGGGCGTGGTGGTGGTGGATACGACCAACTCCAACCAGAGTTGAATGTGCTGTGGGCTTATTGGGAAGAGATTAATAAAAAACGGGACTTCACAGAGAGAGGGAGAGAGAGAGGGGAGAGAGAGAGAGAGAGAGAGAGAGAGAGAGAGAGAGAGAGAGAGAGAGAGAGAGAGAGAGAGAGAATGAGTACAAGAAAGAGGAGAAAGCGAGATAGATAGAGAGAGGAAGAGAGAAAGAAAAAGAGAGAGAGAGAATGAGTACAAGAGAGAGGAGAGAGGAGAGAGCGAGATAGAGAGAGAGAGAGAGAGGAGAGAGCGAGATAGAGAGAGAGAGGAAGAGAGAAAGAAAGAAAGAGAAAGAGAGAGACAGAGAGAGCAGAGAGACGGAGAGAGACAAAGAGAGACACAGAGAGAGACAGAGAGAGACAGAGAGAATGAGTACAGAGAACACACACACACTTAATACATATCTGAGCGTGTCTGAATTTCTCTCTCCCTCCCTCTCTCTCTCTCTCTCTCTCTCCCTGCACGTGTGTGTGTGTGCATGTGTGTTTAGTGTGTGTGCATGTGAGTGTTGTGTGTGTGTGCATATGTGTGTTGTGCGTGCGTGTAGTGTACATGAGTGCGCGTGTGTGACAGAGAGAAGGACAGAGTGAATGAGAGATGACAAGAGAGATAACAACATTCCTTTATCTCTCGCTCAGTGTCAGTGTGTGTGTCTACACGTGTGTGTGTGTGTGTGTGTGTGTGTGTGTGTGTGT
This sequence comes from Monoplex corrugatus, assembly GCA_030674185.1. Lineage (NCBI taxonomy): Eukaryota > Metazoa > Mollusca > Gastropoda > Littorinimorpha > Ranellidae > Monoplex > Monoplex corrugatus. The sequence continues at coordinate 72,161,303 of CM060313.1, forward strand.
GTGTGTGTGTGTTGTGTGTGTGTGTGTGTACGTGCGCGCGTGTGTGGGAGAGAGTGAATGAATGAATGAGAGGGACAGAAAACATGTGTCTGAATATGCCTTATCAATAATGTCCACATATCTACCCGCGACGACGAAAAGAATCGAACCCGGTATCATACAGGCCGAATTACGGGTACACGTCATTCCCTTTCAACGCAGAAAAATAGACAGGTAAAAACGTGGATAAAAAATACAAAGTATAGCCTCTGTGTGTTTGGATGAGTGTATGTGTGCGTTCGTGTACGCGCGCGCGTGTGAGGGAGACAGACAGACAAGTAGCCTATACAGAGACAGAGTCAGAACGGCAGAAACACATGCAGGCATAAAGATGTTATATATACACACACAGACGAACGAACGAACAGAGAAGACAAAGACACACAGCAAAATGCCGTAACTGCCTAAATGAAGTGCTCCTTCAATCCATTATTTTCAATAACAGCCTACCACCACTGCAACTACCAATAATGACGATGAGAATGAGACTAGTAATAATAATAATAACAACAACAACAACAACATCAACAATAATAATAATAATAATAATAAGATATTAACAATAATAGTAATGATAATAATCATAATAATAGTAATGATAATAATCATACTACTACTACTACTACTACTAATAGTAATAATAGTAATAATAATAATGATAACGATAATGATATGTTGATGATTACTACTAGATCTACTACTACTACTACTACTAATATTAATAATAATAACAATAATAACAAAAATAATTGTGGCCGGGCGTATGAACATGCAGGCTTCGCAATTGTTAGTTGCACATGGAATTGCCTGTTGGGGGGAGTGGGGGGGGGTGAGGGGGGTATGGGGTGTGTAGGGTGGAAGGAAACCATTTTCGGTGGTCGCCCAGACTCCTGTCTCTTTAACCCTTCGACTCCCGCACCCTGTCCACCAGCATCCTGCATTGTCAACTATGTAAGAAATGCAAAAACTTAACCCTTTGACTCCCTCACCCCAACAGGAAGCTGGTGGTTGGGGTGAGGGAGTTAAACTAAAGGGTTAAGTTTTCGCAGTTGGTGGACAGGGTGCGGGAGTCAAAGGGTTAAAATACATGTACAGTCAGTGGTGGTTCGCAGTGTCTGAAATGTCTTGCTGAAAACAGAGTCATCCTGCAGAAGACTAGGGCAGCCACGTGTTAAGGAAACACATGTCAACCCCTACCGCTATGACAATAAAAAAACAAACAAGGAAATACATGTCAACCCCTACCGCTACGACGATTAAAAAACAAACAAGGAAATACATGTCAATCTCTACCGCTATGACGATAAAAAACAAACAAACAAGGAAATACATGTCAACCCGTACCTCTATGTCGATAAAAAAAAAAAGGAAATACACGTCAACCCCTACCGCTATGACGATAAAAAACAAACAAATACATGTCAACCCTACCGCTATGACGATAAAAAAACAAACAAGGAAATACATGTCACCCCTACCGCTATGACGATAAAAAAACAAACAAGGAAATACATGTCAACCCCTACCGCTATGACGATAAAAAAACAAACAAGGAAATACATGTCAACCCCTACCGCTATGACGATAAAAAAACAAACAAGGAAATACATGTCAACCCCTACCGCTATGACGATAAAAAAACAAACAAGGAAATACATGTCAACCCCTACCACTATGACGATAAAAAAAAACAAGGAAATACATGTCAACCCCTACCGCTATGACGATAAAAAAACAACAAGGAAATACATGTCAACCCCTACCGCTATGACGATAAAAAAACAAACAAGGAAATACATGTCAACCCCTACCGCTATGACGATAAAAAAACAAACAAGGAAATACATGTCAACCCCTACCACTATGACGATAAAAAAAAACAAGGAAATACATGTCAACCCCTACCGCTATGACGATAAAAAAACAAACAAGGAAATACATGTCAACCCCTACCGCTATGACGATAAAAAACAAACAAGGAAATACATGTCAACCCCTACCGCTATGACGATAAAAAAACAACAAGGAAATACATGTCAACCCCTACCGCTATGACGATAAAAAAACAAACAAGGAAATACATGTCAACCCCTACACTATGACGATAAAAAACAAAAAGGAAATACATGTCAACCCCTACCACTATGACGATAAAAAAACAACAAGGAAATACATGTCAACCCCTACCGCTATAACGATAAAAAAACAACAAGACAATACATGTCAATCCCTACCGCTATGACGATAAAAAAACAAACAAGGAAATACATGTCAACCCCTACCGCTATAACGATAAAAAAAAACAAGGAAATACATGTCAACCTCTGCCACTATGACAATAAAAAAACAAACAAGAAAATACATGTCAACCTCTACGGCTATGACGATAAAAACAAATAAAATTATAAGACATACACTGTTAACCCTTTGATTCCCGCACCCTGTCCACCAGCAGCAACCTGCATTGTCTACCATGCTGGCAAAGCAAAAATTTAACCCTTTGATGTCCTCACCCTATCCGCCAGCTTCCTGCAGGAAGCTGGTGGATAGGGTGAGGGAGTCAAAGGGTGTCAGAGGGTTAACGTTTTTTTGTTGTTTTTTTGCAGTGGGTGGATAGGGTGCGGGAGTCAAAGGGTTAAGAAAGCGATAAAAGCGAATGATGATCATCTTTACCTGATGGACGAGACATCCATAACGCCACGGTCAAGGAACCATTGGAATACCCCGGGTAGATAGAGACAATCCTGGGTCCTCTGCAGTCCTAAGCTAATCCCACAGCGGCACAAACGTCAAACACACACTCCACACCAACACCACCACAAAAATTCCAACCGGGGGGAGAAAATCAAGAAATTCTCCAAAATACACACAAGGCTGGGTTTTTATTTTCTTTCCACCACTGTACGCTTTCCAAAAAATCTTGAAAACAGAAAAAAAACAAAAAAACAACAACAGATGTTTTCAATGCACACGGAAACAGCAGACGTTTTCAATGCACATGCTGCTCCATATTTGTCAATTAATCCAAAAGGTTTCGTAAAATGCACTCTCAAAACACTTAAGTACAAAACACGAAAGTAACTGTAAGTCTTCCAGTAGACTTTCACAAAAATGGAAAAAAATCCCAGGAACAGCAGATTAGTGGAAAAGTGAATTCCAACAAGGTGGGTTCGGCTAGGCGATTTATTTTTTTTAAAATACACGTTTAAACTTTTTAATAGAAATCGAAAGAATACAAATCCTGGAAAAGGCCACACTCCTACTGAGTTAGCACTGAATAAAGTTGACCCCACAACACCGAAGACACTACTGATTCCTCAGGTCCCGCGCTTACTTGCAAGCTCATGGCTGAGCGAACGTAGCGGCAAGTGATTCGGTCCACGCGACTCAGTGAACACAACAAACACAGTCACATGTCTTTCCAACTTCTTACAACTGGGTGAACGAAC
>CM060313.1:72172290-72177290 GCA_030674185.1 Monoplex corrugatus
GGTGCTCTCTTTCCCTCCAGCTTTCCCGTTGTGACCAGGTGCTCCAAATCCCGCTTCCTCATAAAATGGCCTATAAATGTTGCCTGTCTTTTCCTGTGTGAGTAGATGTCACGCCAGCAGGCAGCAAAAGTGTGTGTGGTGTTTTACAGTGATTTTATCGTGGTTCTATTTGATTTTATGCATTGAATTTTGTATCAGTTTGTTGCTTTTAAATACCGACACACGGTGATATAAATATTTTTTTTAAATTTTGAATATTTTACCAGATAATCTGATTTTAAAGTTTTTACACCTACTTTTCATCATTTTAATTCAGCTGCTCAAGTCGGACATTTTATCTGTGAACTGTGTTTACATTTTAGCCTACTGTGTTCGCCCAACGCTACAGCTTTCCCAAACCTTGGTGTTCTCTGGTTTTAACCCACACACCAACCTGCAAGTGTCTTCCTCTTCTGGCTGGCTCGCAATTATGGACCCGTCTTTTATAAAACAAATTGGACTGACACTTTTTAAACACAGCAAGTGCTACCTCGGTGGAGGCGTCTACCAGCGCATACGAACACTGTGGCTGTGTCCTAAGCCCCGCACTGCGCGATCCTGGCGTGGTGGACGTCTCCACCGATTTGGCACAATCTGCCTCCTGCTGTGCCAGTCCGACACCATTCTTCTGCTTCTTCGTCTCCTCCACTGCCCCTGTACTCGACCTTGCTGCTGCAAACTTCGTCTCCTCCTCTGCCGTCTTCGCCTTCGCCTTCTGTCCCGCCGGTGCCGCCTTCGCCTTCTGTCCCACCGGTGCCGCTTTCGTCTTCTATCCCGCCGGCGCTGCCCTCGTCTTCTGTCCCGCTGGTGCTGCCTTTGTCTTCTTTCCCGCTGGTGCCGCCATCGTCTTCTGTCCTGCAGGTGCCTCCTTCGTCTTTTGTCCCGTCGTTGCTGCCTTCGTCTTCTGCCCCGCTGGTGTCGCCTTCGTCTTCTGTCCCGTCGGTGCTGCCTTCGTCTCCACCTCGGCCGCCGCATTGTGATAAACTAAAACTATGCCTTTTTAACGCTCAGTCAACATGCACTGATGGCAAAGCCGATGTCATTGCTAACTTTATCGCAGATGAGCATGTTGACATTGCTTTTATCACCGAAACATGGCTTAACCCCCTTGGTCATGAACCTATACATGCGAGTCTCACTCCGAGTGGTTACAGGCTTGCTTCTTTCCATCGCTCATCCCGAGGTGGTGGTATCGACATCCTCTACAACGATTCACTCCATTCCCGCCTGTCTTTCTCGCAGTCTCTGCCTTTCTCCCATCCTTCTTTCGAGCACGTTGAAATATCCTTCCAATCCACCCCTCACCCCATCACCTTCTCCTGTGTCTATCGACCTCCACCTAGCTCTGCCAACAAGCTCACCACATCCATGTTTCTCTCTGACTTTGATCAACTTCTTGATTACTACTGCCTCTTACCTGGAAATCTCATCATTCTAGGTGACATCAATGTCCACTATGACAACACTCACCGTTATGACACAAGACATATCATCAACTCTCTGTCCAATCACAATATGACTCAACACATTTCTGAACCAACCCATTAAAAAGGTCACATTCTTGACTGGATCATTTCTCGTGATCACCACAATTCAGCTACTGACAACTGCTTAGTTCTTTCTACCCGTCTAATTTCAGCCCTTCCATCTGACCACTCTGCAATTCTCTGTTCTCTTGACATTCCTCCTCCTTCCCGTACCATGCGCACAGTGACTCGACGCAATCTCAAATCTATCGACCTCTCCACATTTTCATCTGATGCCTTCCGTCTCCTTTCTGAAAAGTCACATAACCTTGTCGATGAATTCTATACTACTCTCCACCATCTTCTGGACACTCATGCTCCAGCCACAACCCGTCTTTTACCTGAACGCCCCCCTACCCCCTGGCTCACTCATGAGATTGCCTGTGCAAAACGTGCCTGCCGCAAGACTCACTGTACATAGGCAACTTTTCCAAGCCTCTAAAACAAAAGTATCCACTCTCATTGCATCTGCAAAAACAAGCTATTTCCAAACCAAAATCCTGAATGCCTCTTCTTCAAAAGAACTCTTTACAACCATGAATCATCTCCTTGGCACACGAAAAGATTTACCTCTCCCAACAAAACACACAAATGAAGAACTCCCATCTGTATTCTCCAAGTATTTCACCACCAAAATACAAACTCTTCGTAACAGGCTTGACAGGACACCCTGTCAACCATGCCCACCTGACCCTTCCTTCTCTGGCACACCTCTTATTACTTTTACCCCAGTCTCACAAGAAGAAATTCTCAACACAATCAGATCCATGTCGTCCAAAACCTGCGAACTGGATCCTCTTCCAGGTTCTCTCTACTCTGACTGTCTCCCTACGCTCCTCCCATTCATCACTGACATCATCAACACTTCTCTCCAAACTGGAACTGTCCCAGATTCTTTCAAGTCTGCAATTGTTCACCCTCTCCTCAAGAAATACAATTTAGACCCAAATGAACTGAAAAATTACCGGCCTATCTCTAATCTCTCTTTCTTGTCAAAACTGCTTGAAAAAGTTGTCCTCAACCAACTGAACTCTCACCTGTCTGCCAACAATCTCCTCAATCCTTCCAGTCAGCCTACCGCCAGTGCCATAGCACTGAAACTGCCTTGCTACACATTCTCAACAATCTCCTCCTTGCAACTGATACTGGCAAAGTCTCTCTCCTCACACTCCTTGATCTGTCTGCAGCCTTTGATACCATTCATCATGGTATTCTCCTTTCTAGACTTCATCATACTTTTGACATCTCTGACATTGCTCTCTCCTGGTTCACTTCATATCTGTCAAACAGAAAACAAACTGTTCTCATCAATGGCACTTACTCTCAACCTGCATACCTGACCTGTGGTGTTCCACAAGGATCTGTCCTTGGCCCTGTTCTTTTCACTCTTTACACCTCCTCCCTGTCCACCATCATCAACTTCCCACTCTATAAAACACCACTTCTATGCTGATGACACCCAACTTCAAGACAGTGACTCACCTGACAATATACAGTGCCTCCTGACTCGCACCACTGAGTGTTACTCGGACATTAAAAATTAGATGACATACAACAAACTTCAGCTAAATGATGACAAGACAGAAGCTATCCTCATTGGCACCCGTCAGAAACTTTCTCAGCTGCCTCCTCTTTACTCCCATTATGTAACACATCAGTCCCAATTTCTGATTCAGCTAAAAACCTTGGTGTCTGCATTGACTCTACCCTCTCCATGAACAACTTTGTTTCTCAAACTGCCAGATCTTGCTACTATCACCTCCATCGTATAAGCCTGATCAGGAAGTATCTCTCTGTGGAAACAACTGCAAAACTCGTTCTCTCCTTCATAATGTCTCGCATTGACTATTGCAATTCACTCCTGTCTGGTCTTCCTGCCTCCACCATTCACATCCTACAGCGCATTCAAAACAATGCTGCACGCCTTGTACTCAAAAAGAAAAAAGCTGACCACATATCTCCTCTCCTGGCACAACTTCACTGGCTCCCTGTATCAAAGCGCATACAGTACAAACTAGACACCATGTGCACAAAAGCCTCAATAACGCAGCCCCCGATTACCTGTCAAGCCTACTTGAGATCTATCTTCCCTCACGTACCCTCCGCTCTGCCTCCGATCCTCTGACTTTTCGCTTTCCACGCACTAAGCTCAATACCTATGGTCCACGAGCCTTCTCTGTTTCTGGTCCGCTCTCCTGGAACAAACTTCCTCTCTCAGTCCGTCAGCAACCTACTTTTGTCTCCTTCAAGTCCGCTCTCAAAACTCACCTTTTCTCCTCTGCATAAAATCCTGACTTCACTCGATCCTCTCTGCGGCCTGTCTCCACTCGGAGGGGAATCGCATTGCAATATGTAATTGTATATAGTGTGCTCTCTGTGGTTTTCCATTGCTTTTATTCTTTCTCCCCATTTGTAACCGTGTGCGTGTGTGTGTGTGTGTGTGTGTGTGTGTGTGTGTGTGTGTGTGTGTGTGTGTGTGTGTGTGTGCGTGAATGCGTGCGTGCGTGCGTGTGTGTGCGTGCGTGCGTGTGTGTGTGTTTCAGCGCTTAGATTTGATTTTATCAAGATTTTGCGCTATATAAATATTGTAATTATTATTATTATTATTATTAATCTTCCTTATGAATGATCTTCTTGTGTCTGCCTCCATCAAGACTGCCTCGTTTGTTTTCTTTGCTGTCCATGGAACTCTCAACATTCTTCTTAGAAACTACATCTCGGCTGCCTTAATCTTGTTCTGGCTTTGCTTGTTGATTGTCCACGCCTCACAACCGTACAACAGTATTGGTTCTATATAACATTCAAGAACTCTCTTCCTGATGTTAATTGATAGGCATTTGTTGGTAAGAATGCTTGTCATCTTCTTGAAGGACAAACAACAACAGCAAGTGTCGCCACTGGAAGACACTGTACAAACTACCGTGCTGAGACAGAAGCACTCATGCAGGCGGCCTCCATGATTCAGGCTACAGACTGTGACTGCAGACAAGTTGTCTTCTTGTCTCATGCCCTCTCCGTGCTGCAGGCATGCCAGAACAACACGCTCCCCCTCCTGTCTAGAGCTCTGCACCAGGTTGCCACAACCAGAAGAGCAGTTCTGCAGTGGATCCCAGCCCACTGCGGAGTCTCCGGGAATGAGCGAGCTGATATGCTTGCTAAGGAGGGAGCTGGAGAAGAACAACCTAACAACAGCGTCAGCTACAGTGAGAAGAGGAGCATCATCAGGGCGCTTTCCATGCCGAGACGACACAGGGATGACTACCACCTGTTGTCTAGAGAGCAGCAAGTTGCCCTGGTGAGGTTGCGCACTGGTCACAATAGGCTGAACAGCCACATGTACCGCAAACTGAAGCTGGCGCCCTCCCCAACCTGTCCCTGCGGTCAAGAAGACCAAACCACGGAGCATATACTCCAAAGATGTCCCCTTCACCAGGT
>CM060313.1:72182290-72199790 GCA_030674185.1 Monoplex corrugatus
TTTTCCCCTAAACATCGATATCAGTTCTGCTGGATGTCATCGCCTGAGAGAATATGCGCTTTATTTTTACCTTTATTCAGCATTCTCACTCAACTACAATAACAGTTGAAAGTCTCTGCACTTTTGCATCAGGCAGACATTATATGAACACTTGTAGACAACATTTTGCTATAAGCACAATAACATTTCCTACTGTTGACAAACGTCCAAACAAAACATACGTCATCATCATCATCAGGTGCCCTGCCGCTTGGCATTGGCGACCATGGACTTCCAACCATCTCTATCTCTCGTTGCCCCCAGCATCTCCCCTACCCTCCTCATCCCCAGTTACTCTGCAAGTCCGTCCAGCATTCTCTCCCTGGGTCTACCTGGTGCTCTCTTTCCCTCCAGCTTTCCCGTTGTGACCAGGTGCTCCAAATCCCCCTTCCTCATAAAGGTTGCTTGTCTTTTCCTAATCTTCCTTATGAGTGATCTACTTGTGTCTGCCTCCATCAAGACTATCTCGTTTGTTTTCTTTGCTGTCCATGGAACTCTCAACATTCTTCTGAGAAACCACATCTCGGCTGCCTCAATCTTGCTCTGGCTTTACTTGCTGACTGTCCACGCCTCGCATCCGTACAACAGTATTGGTTCTATATAACATTCAAGGACTCTCTTTCTGATGTTAACTGATAGGCATTTGTTAGTAAGAATGCTTGTCATCTTCTTGAATGCTGTTTTGGCTTGGCCGATTCTGCCAGCTATTTCCTATCTTGCCAACCTCCTGCAGGGTTACAAACCTTCTCGAACGCTCCGCTCTTCTGACACCTCACTGTTGACTGTTCCTCGCTTCTCTCTAGACACCTTTGGTAAAAAATCTTTCTCTGTCTTTGGCCCAAATGTATGGAACTCTCTACCACTGTCTCTCAGAAAAACTAAGTGTTTCTCAACCTTCAAACGGCACCTGAAAACCCACCTCTTTCAAACTCATCTAACCTGAAGAGCCTTAGTTTGCAAGTCTGTCATCAGACTAATCTCTCCTGCCTGTATAACAGTATTTTGTATAAGGGCCTATAGAGCAAGGTGTGTGTGTGCGTGCATGTGTGTAGTGTGTGTGTGTGTGTGTGTGTGTGTGTGTGTGTGTGTGTGTGTGTGTGTGTGTGTGTGTGTGTGCTTGAGTGAGCATGTGTGTGTATCACTGTATGTGTACAGCTGAGGAAGGGATAGGGGAGAAATTGAGTGGGAAAGAGACTGAAATACTTTAAGAAACTTTTTCAAATCTTTGTTTGTATGTAAATTGTGATGTATGATATGCGAATAGTTCATAATTTGTGAGGAATTTTGATTGTCAAGGTATTAATGCTGTAATACTGAAGTTGTAATGTTTTTTCCTGTATATGGATTAGAATTTTTCTGTTTTTATCTTCATTCAAAATATTGATTATAATTTTATGTACAACTATTGCATGCATAAACACACACACACGCATGCAAACATAGCACACACACACACACACACACTCTCTCTCTCTCTCACACACACACACACATTCTTACAAACACACGCGCACAGCAACGCACACGCACGCACACACACATGTACACACACACGTACGCAAGCACACACACGCAGCAATATATAAACACAGTATGCCTCTTTATTCATATGAAAAATCTGTTAATCTTTCTTCATTACATAAGTCAGTGTTTAAATTTTAATATTCTGTGGTTTCTTATGTGTCTTCTTACTTGTATAGCTTTAATGTTTGTTGTTATCTTATTGTGTATGTAATTGTGAACATTTTTTATCACCTTTTGCCTTTCTTGCGAAATGTAAAGCGCTGGTGAGCATGGTTTTATATGGAATATGCGCTATACAAATAAACATTATTATTATTATTATTATCTGCCGTCTGATGAAATGACCGTTCCCAGGTATTTGAACTTATTAACCTGTGTCAAGTTGTGCCATTTGCTGTCATTTTGCATGAGGGGATTTCATGTTTTTTACTGATCACCATGACTTCAGTCTTCCTGCTGTTTACATACGTATCCAAACAAAACGTGTGTATAACCCTTTGACTTCCGTTGCATGCATGAGTCGGACTAAGGGACTCAAAGGGTCAGGCTGCATGTTGGTTCTTCTGATAGAGCCGTGAAGGCTGCATGTTGGTTCTTCTGATAGAGACGTGAAGGCTGCATGTTGGTTCTTCTGATAGAGCCGTGAAGGTTGTATGTTGGTTCTGATAGAGCCGTGAAGGTTGTAGGTTGGTTCTGATAGAGCCGTGAAGGTTGTATGTTGGTTCTGATAGAGCCGTGAAGGTTGTATGTTAGTTCTGACAGAGCCGTGAAGGTTGTATGTTGGTTCTTATGATAGAGCCGTGAAGGTTGTATGTTGGTTCTTCTGATAGAGCCGTGAAGGTTGTATGTTGGTTCTGATAGAGCCGTGAAGGTTGTATGTTGGTTCTGATAGAGCCGTGAAGGTTGTATGTTGGTTCTTCTGATAGAGCCGTGAAGGTTGTATGTTGGTTCTGATAGAGCCGTGAAGGTTGTATGTTGGTTCTGACAGAGCCGTGAAGGTTGTATGTTGGTTCTTATGATAGAGCCGTGAAGGTTGTATGTTGGTTCTTATGATAGAGCCGTGAAGGCTGTATGTTGGTTCTGACAGAGCCGTGAAGGTTGTATGTTGGTTCTTATGATAGAGCCGTGAAGGTTGTATGTTGGTTCTTCTGATAGAGCCGTGAAGGCTGCATGTTGGTTCTGATAGAGCCGTGAAGGCTGCATGTTGGTTCTGATAGAGCCGTGAAGGCTGTATGTTGGTTCTGACAGAGCCGTGAAGGCTGCATGTTGGTTCTGACAGAGCCGTGAAAGCTGCATGTTGGTTCTGACAGAGCCGTGAAGGCTGTATGTTGGTTCTGACAGAGCCGTGAAGGCTGCATGTTGGTTCTGAGAGAGCCGTGAAGGTTGTATGTTGGTTCTGACAGAGCCGTGAAGGTTGTATGTTGGTTCTGACAGAGCCGTGAAGGCTGTATGTTGGTTCTGATAGAGCCGTGAAGGTTGTATGTTGGTTCTGACAGAGCCGTGAAGGCTGTATGTTGGTTCTGACAGAGCCGTGAAGGTTGTATGTTGGTTCTGATAGAGCCGTGAAGGCTGTATGTTGGTTCTGACAGAGCCGTGAAGGCTGTATGTTGGTTCTGACAGAGCCGTGAAGGTTGTATGTTGGTTCTGACAGAGCCGTGAAGGCTGTATGTTGGTTCTGACAGAGCCGTGAAGGCTGTATGTTGGTTCTTCTGATAGAGCCGTGAAGGTTGTATGTTGGTTCTTCTGATAGAGCCGTGAAGGCTGCATGTTGGTTCTGATAGAGCCGTGAAGGTTGTATGTTGGTTCTTCTGATAGAGCCGTGAAGGTTGTATGTTGGTTCTTCTGATAGAGCCGTGAAGGCTGCATGTTGGTTCTGATAGAGCCGTGAAGGTTGTATGTTGGTTCTTCTGATAGAGCCGTGAAGGTTGTATGTTGGTTCTTCTGATAGAGCCGTGAAGGTTGTATGTTGGTTCTGATAGAGCCGTGAAGGCTGTATGTTGGTTCTTCTGATAGAGCCGTGAAGGCTGAATGCTGGTACTTTTGATAGAGCCGTGAAGGCTGCATATTGGTTCTTCTGATAGAGCCGTGAAGGCTGCATATTGGTTCTTCTGATAGAACCGTGAAGGTTGTATGTTGGTTCTTCTGATAGAACCGTGAAGGTTGTATGTTGGTTCTTTTGATAGAGCCATGAAGGTTGTATGTTGGTACTTCTGATAGAGCCGTGAATTCAAAGTCTCATATCTCCAGTTCAGTCACCGCCCGCAGCATCAACATCTTAATGTTTCCATCATGTTGGTGGCGTCGAATCAAGGTTTCAGAGGTTCATCACCGCCCACCATATCCCCTCTCCCCACTTCTCCATTTTAAGACCTTGGCAGCGTATAGAGTTTTGTGCAGGTTCAGGAAATCTGCCAGGTAATTGCTAGCAGGTTTGGGTGGAGCGTATGTGGAATTGCCTTCATGCGATGAAGCCCTCTTTAAACAAATGCCAGTCTCCAAAGAGTTAAGCAACTGGCAGTAGAACGTACAATACAGTAGACTGTTGCTTGTAGTCAGATGTCTCTGAGAGCGCGGATCGACTTTTCGTTCCCTTGAACAAAACACAAAGAAAATTTACTGACTGTTATCAGCCATAACCTGGGAGCTACTCAGCTAGTGGTCGTTGTTATCTCAGAAGGATCATCACCCTGGTGGCAGCTTGTGTGAACAATCTGAGTTTTGGCCAGCCAGCTAAACCTGGAAAAGCTCAATATTGATGGAAAAGATTCTAAGAATAATAAAGGAATACGTATTGGGAACAAACAGCAGCAATGACAACAGAGAATGGATAAGCTCTTTTTAAAATATCGAAAGAGGAGTTAGACAGGGATGTGTTCTGTCACATTACACACTTTTTCTGTCACATTGTCATGATCGGCAGTTTTTTTTTTGCATAATGATGGATAGCGAAGGACAGGGCGTCAGGTTAACAAGGTGATGGTGTGATTTGATTGTGTGCCCCCCCCCCGCCCCCCCCAAATTCCTCGTCTTTGGAGATCAGAAAGTAATTACGGCTTTGACCACAGGCCTGTAAATCAGTGTTTTGTTGTTCCTTCCAATTATGGTTAGGCGTTTGTAGAATGTTGAGTTCCTGTTGTTTTCTTTTGCCGAGTCATAAAAGAAAGTAACAAACAGCCAAACCAAATCAAATAAATATAGAAATAAACATCACCATCACGACCATCATCATCATCATCATCATCATCATCATCATCATCATCATCATCATCACACATCATCATCATCACCATCATCATCATCATCACCATCATCATCATCATCACACCATCATCATTATCACCATCATCATCATCATCATCACCATCATCATTACCGTCACCACCATCATCATCACCCTCACCATCATCATCATCATCATTATCACCACCACCAGGCAGGCAAGGCAGGCAGGCAGGCAGGCAGGGCAGGCAGGCAGGCAGGCAGGCAGGCAGGCAGGGAATAGGGATGAAACAACCTGTTTTATGTCTAATCAACAACACTCTCAGTCCCACAGACCTCCTACGGTTTGAAGATGGAACATGGATTCATTCACTTCTCTTCAGGAAGCACGCATGCGCGCCCGCGCACGCACACACACACGCGTGCGCGTGTGCTAAAGTGCGTGCACACAAACATACATACATACATATGTACGTACGTACATACGTACGTACGTACGTATGTACGTACATACATACATACATACACATACATACATACATACATACATACATACATACATACATAATACAGACATACATACATACATGTACATACATACATACATAAACGCACACACATACACACACAAACACACAAGCACACACACACATTCACACGCACGCATGCATACACACACACATATTGGTACATACACGCACACACACACACACATACAAACGCACGCACGCACACACACACACACACCACCACGCACGCACGCACGCACACACACACAACACACACACACACACACACACACACACACACTGTTTCGAACTGTGCCAAATATTTTGACGGGCGCTGGCTCGTATACCTATTTTTAGACGGCAGATACCCATCTTTCTCATCGGCTCTCCCGTGGAGGACGTGGTTGCCTTGAACAAACATTCACAATGTAATGTTGTGTATAATAAAGTAGTCTGTTATCTCCCCCCCCCCCCCCCCCCCCCCCCCCGTTTTCGTTTCATCGCTCTTACTGCGGGACTGATGTCCTCTCAGCGTGATGTCATTTCCGTTCTCTATGTGAAGTCGAATCTGATCAATTTGGAAAGCATATTTCGAAACACAAGTGTCTACGAACCAAAGAAAAAATGTGGGCCCAAATTAGACAGAATATGATGGGATTAAAGGCTGTATCTTTTCTGTTCTCAAGATAGAAATAACTTGGAGCAGGAACAAAAAATGAAGAGAAAGTTTTGATTTATTTGTCCTTTTTTTTTTATATTATTATTCATTTAATTTTATCTGCCTTTATTTGTCTGTTTGTTTGTTTGGTTGGTTGATTGGTTGGTAGGTTGGTTGGTTAGTTGGTTGGTTGGTTTATCTATCTGTTGATTTTTGTTTGTTTGTTTGTTGATTGATTGATTGCTTCATGAGGGTTGCTCCTAGAAATGTTGTTTGATTGACTTGTGAGGATTGATCCTGGAAATGTTGTTTGATTGACTTGTGAGGATTGATCCTGGAAATGTTGTTTGATTGACTTGTGAGGATTGATCCTGGAAATGTTGCTTGATTGACTTGTGAGGATTGATCCTGGAAATGTTGTTTGATTGACTTGTGAGGATTGATCCTGGAAATGTTGTTTGATTGACTTGTGAGGATTGATCCTGGAAATGTTGTTGATTGACTTGTGAGATTGATCCTGGAAATGTTGTTTGATTGACTTGTAGGATTGCTCCTGAATGTGTTTGATTGACTTGTGAGGATTGATCCTGGAAATGAATTCAGCAGATGCCAGAATCATGTATCACAGAATCGTTTTGGAAAAAGGATCAGAGTGATATATATTTTTTGTTGTTGAAAAAAATGTCGCATGCCATGGAAATTTATCTCTCCATGTTTCCACATTTCATTCACAATGACGTAAAACACACACAGCCATCCATCAGTCCTGTAGGACAATGGATTTGCGTCACTTGTTAGATGAGTTGTGTCAGTAATATCCACTGTTGTTGTAAAATATTCAGCGAGAATGGCAATCCCTATCAGTATTCTCAGGGATATCTGCTGTGCTTGTAGTCTTAGTGAGAATGGCAATCCCTGTCACAGTGCCCAAGGAGATACCCACTGTGCTTGTAAGTCTTAGTGAGAATGGCAATCCCTGTCACAGTGCCCAAGGAGATACCCACTGTGCTTGTAGTCTTAGTGAGAAGCATCTGCAGCCCCAAATCCCCTGTCACAAGTGCCCTAAGGAAAATACCCACTGTGCTTGTACAGTCTTAGTGAAATGGCAATCCTGTCACAGTGCCCAAGGAGACACCCACTGTGCTTGTAGTCTTAGTGAGAATGGCAATCCCTGTCACAGTGCCCAAGGAGATATCCACTGTGCTTGTACAGTCTTTATGAGAGTGGCAATTCCTACCACAGTGTCCACAGCCATATTGACTTTGTTTGTATGGTCTCTACGCAGCCGGCTGGACTTTAAACCAAAAAAGTGAGAATGGCAATCCCTACGACAGTGCCACAGAGATATCCACTGTGTTTGCAAAGGCCAAAAATTAACCTGTCTGCTTGGAGTGAGCTTTCTGATGTCAACTCTCATTCGCGTGGAACACCAGGTTCTTAAATTAACATCTTCTGTGCCAGGAACCAGAAAAAAAAAACACGAAAAAAATGAGAACGCGTATTAAATACAAGACTTCTTCTTCTTGGCGTGCGCTGCGCGTGCTCTAGTGCGACCAGTCGCTCTCCTCCCTCGCCCCCCGGCGCAGCAAGGCGGATGGGAGGGACCTCCAGTCGCTGAGGGTGGACTCCGTTGAGGCGAGGAGCCCGACGCTGCCCCCCTAACCCTGGAGCGCCATTCTCGTCTGAACTCGATGAGTGTGTAGCCATTATGCGATAAGTGCATGATACCATGGTTTGTTAGAAGGCGTACGCTGGCCCGGTGCCTCTGTCTTCAGCCTTCTAGGTTTTCTGTAGGGGTTGCCCCGCCCTTAGCTCCTGGCCCGTACGTCCTGCCCTGGGAGCACAGGGGGGATTGTTTTCTCCGGGGATCCCACCCCGTAGCTAGGGCTTATAGCGGCCCTTACCCGCTGACGAACCCGTCATAGGACACCTGGGGCATTTTTTAAGGATAGCAGCGCCACCTGCTACCCCACCCCGTCCTGATAAGAACACCGCCAGTTTGGTCCGGGACTGCCTATTTGCTAGCAAGCTAGTTTATTCACAGCCACCCTCCATATCTGAAGGGCTTCACTATCCGCCACTGTGACCCGCCTGGGTTGGGGATGGTCGCCCCGCCGCTGAATTAGAAGTCGGCCTTTTCCAGGAAATACAACAAGACAGGACAGGCGCAAATTTTCGGCCAACTGGCCTTTGTCAAGCGTAAGATCACAAACAAACACCAGGTACAAAAATCAGGAGAGAAAGACTGAAACTTCCCTGCTGCTCCGTCCTGTGTGAGAAAAGGAGTTCTATTTATGTACACTATTTCCAAGCAGGGAAACCTGTGTTGATTGGGATCATGTCTCTCGTATGAAGGATGACTGCCTTTTTCGTTACGAGGTTTCCCTGCTTGGAAATGGTGTACATAAAAAGATTCCTTTTCTCACATTGGACAGAGCAGCAGGGAAGTTTCAGTCTTTCTCTCCTAATTTTTGTATCTTGTGTTTGTTGGTTTGTGTGTGATCTTACGCTTGACAAAGGCCAGTTGGCCGAAAATTTGCGCCTGTTTTGTTTTGTTGTAATAAATACACGTTCTTATTCTTTTTTCGTGTTTTTTTTTCTTCTGGTTCCTGTTTGCATGAACGCGGGCAGTCATACTTGTTTTGGGTCTTCTGCGCTCTTTGTCTCCCAGTGCATGGTCTCTCTGAAGCAACTGTCTCGCAGGTGTCTTGTTGAGAGCAAGCGCCTTGTGATCAGTGTGCAGGTGTTTGTATCTGCAATAGGAGTTGCCCTGTTTGCCTCTTTTTCATCACGACTTCTCTACAGAGTGGGTCATTTGGGAGGCAGACATCCTTCATACGAGAGACATGATCCCAACCAATACAGGCTTCCCTCCTTGGAAATGGTGTACATAAATAGAATTCTTTCTGTCTCTCTCTATGTCTCTGTCTCTGTCTCTGTCTCTGTCTGTCTGTCTGTCTGTCTGTTCCTCTCTCTCTCTCTCTCTCTCTCTCTCTCTCTCTCTCTCTCTCTCTCTCTCTGTCGGGCCCTGGTAGCTCAGTTGGTTTGAGCGTCGGATTCACATGCTAATGGTTGTGGGTTCGAATCCCGGTGGGCGCTATGTATTAAAACTGGCCTTCTCATTGTACCATCTTAACATCATTGTTGTTCTGGTGGTGTCAGTACAGGATTAGATAAGTTCTTCTTCCCCGCACTTCCCTGGGATGGTTATCCCCGTCGGCCATATCACCTGAGGTGGGTTTGACATAAAAACTGAACCAAAATCAATCAATCAATCAATCTCTCTCTCTCTCTGTCTCTCTCTCTCTCTCTGTCTCTGTCTCTGTCTCTGTCTCTCTCTCTCTCTCTCTCTCTCTCTCTCTCTCTCTCTCTCTCTCTCTCTCTCTCGGGCATTGTGCTGCTGTTGAGTATTATGATCTCTTCATCATGTGTCCTGGTTATGCCTCAGGCAGCGCATGTGAAAAAAACAACAACAAAAAGCCACCAACATTCAGCCTTCATTCTTGTCTGGCGAATATAGAGTACATTCATAGTATGCTGTTGGAGACGGCAATGTTTACCACAAAGGCTTGTGGAAAAAAAACCAAAACATTTCGGTTTTCTCGGCCACTTTCTTGCTGGATGAGACTGTTAGCATGAAGAATATAGAGAATCCTTTCAGGCTGGTTCTTATTTTTTAGAATTTCCCTGCCAAACTACAGAGGGAAGATTACTTAGGTTATAGTAACACGCCACAAAACTCGGAAGAGAGCTTGCCGTTTGTTATCACCTTACAGGGATCGTCACCTTGGTGGCGACCTGGGTGATGGCGGTATTAGCTTCAACCTGCTAAACCTGCTTATACAGGTAGGAAAGCAACGCCATATCCCCGCCAGGTCGTAGAGTGGTTATTGTTCACCTGGAAGCTACCTTGGGCCATTCAGTCCCTTTATTTCCCGGTTGGTTCAAAGACTGCAGAGTCAATTCATCCCCTTCACCGGCTGCCTGAAGTTAGGGCATGCAGTCAAAGCAAGAGAGATACCTGGGCTTTCTTTATATTATGTGTAACCCAGACTCCAATTGCACACGTTTGTCTTTCACAGAGCCGTGTTGGCAGTTGTTATACAGGGGGGGGGGGGGGGTACAAAAGTAGGTATACAATAAGTATCACATCATTATCATGATGCTTAATTGCGCTCTCGATTAGAGGAGTGTGTGAATACCGACGGCAAGCAGTTTGAGTATCTGAGGGATTAAGGCTGTGCTTGTTATTACATGTATATGCAATATTCATTTGTTTGTAGAATAAATGCAATGAGTATTGTACGTGTTTTCTTTTTTCATAACTGTATATCTACTTTTGCACCCCCCCCCCCCCCCCTGTATAATGCTGGGTTTAGCTTACCTTGAAAAATGATCAACTTGGGGCAAGGGTAGGGGAGGGGATTATCAAATCATTTCAGTTGAATTCAATATTCCTTTACTGATTCATATTTGGAAATTAAAATATGCATACACAGGACTTGCATTACACGTACGTCATTTTCGTATCTACTTAAAAACACACTCACAAATCTTTCATTAAAAAACAAAATGTTAAGAAACACTTCGATAGATGACGTGATCTACGAAAACAGCAACCAACGGTCACGGCGTATGTCATTACCACATGCATTGCGCATGAAACCCAAACTATTATAAAATCACCACCAAAACAAAAAAACAAACAAACAAAAACCCAGGCAAACAACAAACAAGAAGCAACAAAAACCACCAATACGAGAAAAAAACCCAATAAACTAGCAACAAACAAACAGACCGTTGAACAGATAGTCCTCTACACATCAAATCTGTCAAGGCTAAAAATAGATTTGGATGTTGGAATAAAAGAGTTAAAAATTGTCCAAGCGTTTCGTTCTTGCACATGGGGCTAAAATTTGTCCTCTACTTTCAGTCCGTTTACTTTTGAAGTCACTGTGTTGAGAATGAGCATGATCTGTCAGGTTAGTTTTTCAGTCCGTCTGTCACCTTCCTCTTGTATGTCTTCAAATTCTTTCTCCTGTTTCTTTCCCATCTTCTCGCCCGCTTTTCTACTGAACTTTTCCAGCCTGTGTCATAACACTTCAAGTAGAATGATGCTACTACACACACACTGTCTTGCACAACGTTATGTTCGTCATTATTGTAAAGTACTGTGTAAAGTCTGATGAAATGAGACGTTATACGGTACTTCGTCATTTCATCAGACGGCAGATGCACATCAGAAATAGCCGGCAGAATCGGCCAAGCCGAAACAGCATTCAAGAAGATGACAAGCATTCTTACCAACAAATGCCTATCAATTAACATCAGGAAGAGAGTTCTTGAATGTTATATAGAACCAATACTGTTGTACGGATGCGAGGCGTGGACAGTCAACAAGCAAAGCCAGAACAAGATTGAGGCAGCCGAGATGTGGTTTCTAAGAAGAATGTTGAGGGTTCCATGGACAGCAAAGAAAACAAACGAGATAGTCTTGATGGAGGCAGATACAAGTAGATCACTCATAAGGAAGATTAGGAAAAGACAGGCAACATTTATAGGCCATTTTATGAGGAAGGGGGATTTGGAGCACTTGGTCACAACGGGAAAGCTGGAGGGAAAGAGAGCACCAGGTAGACCCAGAGAGAAAATGCTGGACGGACTTGCAGAGTGGCTGGGGATGAGGAGGGTGGGGGAGATGCTAGGGGCAACGAGAGATAGAGATGGTTGGAAGTCCATGGTCGCCAACGTCATGCGGCAGGGCACCTGATGATGATGATGATGATGGACATGGCCAGCAGTCGCCGTGGTGCAGTGGTTAGCTCAACGGATTCGAAAACTCGAAGGTCGTGAGTTCGAATCCCTTCAGTTCTGTCATATTCATTGTGGGATTTTACGGCGCCATCCAGCTCTTATTCAGTGCTGAGTGTGCTATGGACTCATTGAAAAGACTGGAACCGCGCGTGCGCGCGCGCGCGCCACACACCCCACACACACCACACACACACACACACACGCACGCACACATACACACACATACACATATATGCACACAGATACACATACACACACAATGCACACACACACACACACCCCACATACGCACACACACACACACACACACGCACACAGACACACACACACACATACACACACACACACATACACACACACACACATACACACACACACACACACACACACACACACACACACACACACACAAAACCACACACACACACACAAAAGTCGAATCTCGTCCACTTCGCGGATACGTCATTGAGGGTGTCGCTCAAAATGAATCTCCTAACCAATCTGCAGTTAGATGCATCACTCGGGCCCGGTTGACACCAGGGGTGTGCAAAAGTAGGTATACAGTAAGTATCATATCATTATCATTATGCTTAATTCCGCTCTCGATTAGAGGAGTGTGTGAATACCGACGGCAAGCAGTTTGAGTATCTGAGGGATTCAGGCTGTGCTTGTTATTACATGTATATGCAATATTCATTTGTTTGTAGAATAAATGCAATGAGAATTGTACGTGTTTTCTTTTTCATAACAATATACCTATTTTTGCACCCCTCTGTATATTTTATTGAAAAGAAAATGTCGACACAGAGAGAGACATCCAGAAGACATAATCTGGATACGACACGGTCCTCTTAGAGTTTCAGAGGAGTTAAGGGCCGAAATTCTTGCTTGACAGGGACTTCTCCTCCGAGTAACCTTCTGCAGTCTGGTTCTCCCCAGTTATTTGCTGTTATGAAAGGAAGAGTTCAGTTACGCGGTCTCGATCCAGATGGAACTTCTTTTTTCTTTCTTTTTTTTTTTTTTTTTTTTTTTTTTTTTTGATTATTGCAGTCAGGGAGGTTACCTTTGTGCTCACCTTTTTTTCCCGTACCATTTTTCTACGCCACTTTAATGGCCACAGAAGCTGGAACAGTTCTTATTATGCGATGATGATGATGATGTCGATGTGGGTGATAATCATGATGCTATGGAGTTCCATCTAGGATTGAGACTGCGTGACAGGATGTACTCTACGCTTATTATCATAACATATCCTGGCGTCAACCAGGCCCGAGAGATACAGACACCTGCCGTGTTGGTCAGAAGATTTGAGCAACACTCTCAATGACGCATCCGCGAAGTGGATGAGACTCGACTGTGTGGTTCCAGTCTTCCCAATGAGCCCATAGCACGGCCAACTCTGGGTAGGAGCCGGTCAGAGCCGAAAAATCCCACAATGATTTTTGAAGGTACTGATGGGGATTGGAACCCCCAACCTTCCAGTCGGTAGTCCTTTGCGTTAACCACTACACCACGGCGACTGGTCAGAATGGAAATTCTATAGCATCGTAATTATTATCTATCCTATCGTCAGTCATCATCACAACATCATGAAACATTTCGCAAACTCTGTGGCCACTATCATGGCGTAGAAGATGGAAAAATGAGAAGAAGAAGAAGAAAAAAAAAAGAAAAAAACAAAAACAAAAAAAACCACAAGACCATGGCTACGGCCAGCATTCCAGCCTGGGCTGGTGCCAGACGTTAGGCACACCCACCAGAATCATAAACATTATACACTGCCAAATCATTTACCCCCTTCTGCTCTCCTCTTAGTGAAGATAAACAAAGAAATGTGAAATTGAAATTCTACAATAGTTAAAAACAAGATGGATCGAGCCGTTCTAACAATCTCCCTTTTTGTACATATAATATTACAGAACATCTAAATTTGTACTTTTCAAGGTCACCGTGACCTTGAGAAAGCATCGAATGAAATGAAACTTGAAGCGAAGAGAGGACGGTGGTAGAATTTAACAACAGGAAAGTAGAATGTAAATAATTGAAGAAGATTATGAGAAGTGTTATTCATATGCCCTTCTAAAAAAAATGCTTATTTTAGGCACCTTTTAGTCCTTATCACCCCTCCGTGGTATACGGGGTTATTTCAGTATTAATAGTATCCTCACCTTCTGGAAATTCTGTGCTGAAATTTCCTCTCATCTCTTTGTTTGTTTCTTTCTCTTTTACTTTCTGTTATTTCTTCCTATCATTTTTTGCCTTGCTGGTCCATTCACCTGTATGTGTTCGATAAAGTCTTACGTCCTTTCTCTTAGGAATTGATAATTGGGTTCATGTATTAGGTGCATTTTTGGCTCTAGGGAAATGAGATATGCGGAAGCAATTTCAGGTAATTTAGGCCTGTTTTTAAATGTTTTAATGTCCTTCATCATCATCATCATCAGGTGCCCTGCCGCATGGCGTTGGCGACCATGGACTTCCAATCATCTCTATCTCTCGTTGCCCCTGGCATCTCCCCCACCCTCCTCATCCCCAGCCACTCTGCAAGTCCGTCCAGCATTCTCTCCCTGGGTCTACCTGGTGCTCTCTTTCCCTCCAGCTTTCCCGTTGTGACCAGCTGCTCCAAATCCCCCTTCCTCATAAAATGGCCTATAAATGTTGTTTGTCTTTTCCTAATCTTCCCTATGATGATCTACTTGTGTCTGCCTCCTTCAAGACTGTCTCGTTTGTTTTCTTTGCTGTCCATGGAACTCTCAACATTTTTCTGAGAAACCACATCTCGGCTGCCTCGAATCCTGCTCTGGCTTTGCTTGCTGACTGTCCACGCCTCGCATCCGTACAACAGTGTTGGTTCTATATAACATTCAAGGACTCTCTTTCTGATGTCAATTGATAGGCATTTGTTGGTAAGAATGCTTGTCATCTTCTTGAATGCTGTTTTGGCTTGGCCGATTCTGCCAGCTATTTCCGATGTGCATCTGCCGTCTGATGAAATGACCGTTCCCAGGTATTTGAACTTATTAACCTGTATCAAGGTTGTGCCATTTGCTGTTATTTTGCAGGAGGGAATTTCATGTTTTTTACTGATCACTATGACTTCAGTCTTCCTGCTGTTTAGTTCCAGCCCCTTATTTAATGTCCTTAGTTATGTTTAAATTTGTATTCAGGTATGATTTTTGAATCCCGCGTGTGATAAATTGGACGGAGTGGTCAACGCCAGGGGCATGTCATTAGATGATGTGCACGAATGCATTAACATGTGTTCTTCATTTTCTTTTCTTTTTTTTTTTTCATGTTGAAGTATTGTGTATGTTTTGAAACAGGTTATAGCCCTGATATGGCTCTGCGCAGTCGGCTGGGTTAAACAACAATAGCAGTAACAATAACAGTCCTTGTCACCTAGACACTTTCTGTTTGCACGTTTGTACCCGTTACTCATAAGGGATTCACGTCTTTGTCAGCAATGGTGTGTAAACATCCACACAGAAACTGCAGTGAAAATCTTGCTAACATAGTTTTGTCACTGACAGACAGAGAAACAGATATAGGGACGAACAGACAAACAGACGGATACATACAAACATACACACATTTACTCACACTCGTACATACGTGCACTCACAAACACACACAAACACACACACATACACACACACGTACACCCAAACCCACACCCACACACACACATATACACACACACACATGCAGGCGAACACACACACACACACACACACACACACACACACACACACACACACACACACGTACGCATACACACACCTCCGTCGATTTGAAACAGTCTCCTTTATTTTCTTACAGGGAAGAAGCCATTTCTAATTAAGTCAACATGAGAACTGAAGAAGAAGAAGAACAAAAAGAAGAACAAGAGAAGAACAAGAGAAGAAGAACAAGAGAAGAGAAGAGAAGAGAAGAAGAAGCGAAGAAGAAGAAGAAGAAAGAAGAAGAAGAATGCGAAGAAGAAGAAGGAAGAAGAAGAAGAAGAAGAATTGCGAAGAAGAAGAAGAATTGGAAAAGAAGAATTGCGAAGAAGAAGAAGAATTGCGAAGAAGAAGAAGAAGAATTCGAAGAAGAAGAATTGCGAAGAAGAAGAGAAGAATTGCGAAGAAGAAGAATTGCGAAGAAGAAGAGAATTGCGAAGAAGAAGAAGAAGAATTCGAAGAAGAAGAATTGCGAAGAAGAAGAAGAATGCGAAGAAGAAGAATGCGAAGAAGAATTGCGAAAAGAAGAAGAAGAATGCGAAGAAGAAGAAGAAAGAAGAAGAATGCGAAGAATGCGAAGAAGAATGCGAAGAAGAAGAATGCGAAGAATGCGAAGAATGCGAAGAAGAAGAAGAATGCGAAGAAGAAGAAGAAGAATGCGAAGAAGAAGAATGCGAAGAAGAAGAAGAATGCGAAGAAGAAGAAGAATGCGAAGAAGAAGACGACGACGACGACGACGATGACGATGATGATGACGATGAAGACTGTCTTTGCATAGCGACAAGAAAAGTAAAAGAAAACTTTGTCTTATCAAAGCAAAAAAAAAGGAAGCCGAAGGAAGAGCAGGAAATACAATATAAGTAGGACAACAGAGCAAAACAGGAGCGATGCAATGAAATCAAATGACATGAAATGAACATTTTACTTCAAACGGTATAGATACTAAGACTGAGATCAACCTACACATCAGAAAAAAAGTTATATTTCATGAGACAGTCTCACAATGTGAAGGAAGAGGGGAGATAGAAAGGAAAAAACGAGGACTAGAAGAGCAACACTTTTTTAGGATTTTTTTTCTGTCTCATTACATCATCATCATCAATTCATCATCATCATCATCATCATCATCATCATCATCATCATCATCATCAGGTGCCCTGCCGCATGGCGTTGGCGACCATGGACTTCCAATCATCTCTATCTCTCGTTGCCCCTAGCATCTCCCCCACCCCTCTCATCCCCAGCCACTCGGCAAGTCCGCCCAGTATTCTCTCCCTGGGTCTACCTGGTGTTCTCTTTCCCTCCAGCTTTCCCGTTGTGACCAGGTGCTCCAAATCCCCCTTCCTCATAAAATGGCCTATAAATGTTGCCTGTCTTTTCCTAATCTTCCTTATGAGTGATCTACTTGTGTCTGCCTCCATCAAGACTGTCTCGTTTGTTTTCTTTGCTGTCCATGGAACTCTCAACATTCTTGTGAGAAACCACATCTCGGCTGCCTCGATCTTGCTCTGGCTTTGCTTGCTGACTGTCCACGCCTCGCATCCGTACAACAATATTGGTTCTATATATATCATTCAAGAACTCTCCTTCTGATGTTAATTGATAGGCCTTTGTTGGTAAGAATGCTTGTCATCTTCTTGAATGCTGTTTTGTGTCTCATTACAAATAAATTAATTGAAAGAAGAGGTAAAGGGGGCTGTTGGGGATGGTGGAAGACAGAAGGAAGGTAGGAGTGACAGAAGGAGATATGGAAAGGAGGTGAGCTCTACGAACATATAGATATATATCTTTTTCTCTTCCTTTCTATTTGCCCTCGTGATAGCAGTTATACTCAGTCAGTCCCTTCTACCCCCTAAGGCGTGAAAATGGATTCATTCATTTTCCTTTAACGGATACACGCGCTCGCACATACACACATACACACACACATACACACACACACACACACACAGATGCACATACACGCATACAACACACACATACACAGCACCACACTACACCACACACATACACACATA
>CM060313.1:72202290-72209790 GCA_030674185.1 Monoplex corrugatus
TTATATACACACTCATTTTCTATGGGTGTTTCTGGTTTTTATTTACCCGCGAGCTCGTAGTGCTTGGGATTCGGATTATTCAGATTAAACGAAATGGTTATTGCACAAAAAAGACATCTTTTCGAATTCGGGACAATCATTAAATCAAACCCCTACAGAAATATGCCACAGCGATAATTTTAACGAGGGAAAACGAATTTAGAGGTGAAGATGTTGTATTGTACGAGGTAGTATCAAAAGGCAATTTTCTACGTTGTCTCTTCAAGACATGGTACTCTAAACACGTGTGTCGTAATTTTGACTGCATCGATTTTTCAGTGCAAACCTTCACTGAAAAAAAAATGACAATAAATGCAGCGTTCGCAAATAATATTCCAAAGCAAAAAGGAAGTATGCAGCAGCAATGTTTCAGGCGATACTATTACACGCAACACTGAGACAGATGTCTTTCATGTGTGAGAATATGAAGTATGCACATGATAAGGCATTCAACACAGCAGCTGTTTTCTGTTTCTGTTTGTAGATATTAGGTTCTAGGAATTTTGATCATGCAGTCATTGTGAAAGGTTTAACATAAATACATAAGCACACGGGTTTCTTCTTTCCAAATTCAACCTGACCACACTGCAACGGGAAATCTGTAGCAAGTGTAAGTTTAAAAATAATCAACTAACCAACTAATCAACCAAACAGGCAGACAATCAATCAAACGATTCAACACCCAACCGGTCAAGCAAGCAAGCAACCAAACAATCAGCCAACCAGCCAATTTTCCAGTGATCTGTGAATAACCAACAAACCAACCGAACTGAAGAAAAGCAAACCAAAACAAACTAAATTGGCGATATTCATATATGTTAGGCATCGCGAAAAAAAACAAACCTGAGCGTTTGCGGAATCTTTCGAGAGAAACAGAGAAAGACTGAAGAAAAGTAAATCAAAGCAAACTAAATTGGCGATATTCATATGTTTGGCATCGTGAAGGAAAACCCCTGAGCGTTGGTGGAAACCTTCGAGACAAAGCAGAGAAGAAGAATGTCGCAAACCTGATGAACCCAAACTCATCAAACTCCAAGACTCCTGGTTTACCACAGAGTCTGTGACAACTAAAGCATACCCCAGGCCAACAAGGGAAGGGTTCTCTTTGAAGCAGCCCCGTACTCTTGGCAAAACGTCTCGTGTTTGCTTTGTGTGTGTGTGAAGAGCTTGGGAGAGTTTGGCAACATCGTTCTCTGGCCGGTCCTTGTTTCTGCCGGGCTTGTTGTTGCTGATGTTTTGCCCTTGCTAGACGTCTGTTTGTTTTGACTTGTCTTAGAGGTGCATACTTTGATTCTTAACAATGTTTCGGCAGAAATGGCCCTCATGGCAGATCACATCCCGGACAGTTTTTGTGCCTTTTGAAGTGTGGAAGGGCAATTTTAGCGTATGAAAATGAAAACACTTTCCATCAGAAATGGTGCTCAGTCTAGATTAGTCCTAGACTGTTGTTGTTGTTGTTGTTGTTGTTGTTGTTGTTGTTGTTGTTGTTTTTCTTCTTCTTCTTCTTCTTCTTCTTCTTCTTCTTCTTCTTCTTCTTCTTCTTCTTCTTCTTCTTCTTCTTCTTCCTCCTCTTCTTCTTCTTCTTCTTCTTCCTCATTCTTCTTCTTCTTCTTCTTCTTCTTTTTCTTCTTCTTCTTCTTCTTCCTCCTCTTCCTCCTTCTCCTCCTCCTCCTCTTCTTCTTCTTCTTCTTCGCAATTCTTCTTCTTCCTCCTCCTCCTTCTTCTTCTTCTTCCTCCTCTTCCTCCTTCTCCTCTTCCTCCTCTTCTTCTTCTTCTTCCTCATTCTTCTTCTTCTTCTTCTCCTTCTTCTTCTTCTTCTTCCTCATTCTTCTTCTTCTTCTTCTTCTTCTTCCTCATTCTTCTTCTTCTTCTCCTTCTTCTTCTTCTTCTTCTTCCTCATTCTTCTTCTTCTTCTTCTTCTTCTTTGCCAAATATAGTGAGAATAATATTTGGCATTTGAGAAAGATGTCGCTGTAACATTGGTTTTGTGAGGCCAGAAGAAAGCAGAGATGATGACAATCATCATCATCATCAGGTGCCCTGCCACATGGCGTTGGCGACCATGGACTTCCAATCATCTCTATCTCTCGTTGCCCCTAGCATCTCCCCCGACCTCCTCATCCCCAGCCACTCTACAAGTCCGTCCAGCATTCTCTCCCTGGGTCTACCTGGTGCTCTCTTTCCCTCCAGTTTCCCCGTTGTGACCAGGTGCTCCAAATCCCTCTTCCTCATAAAATGGCCTATAAATGTTGCCTGTCTTTTCCTAATCTTCCTTATGAGTGATCTAGTTGTGTCTGCCTCCTTCAAGACTGTCTCGTTTGTTTTCTTTGCTGTCCATGGAACTCTCAACATTCTTGTGAGAAACAACATCTCGGCTGCCTCAATCTTGCTCTGGCTTTGCTTGCTGACTGTCCACGCCTCGCATCCGTACAACAGTATTGGTTCTATATAACATTCAAGGACTCTTTTTCTGATTTTAATTGATAGGCATTTGTTGGTAAGAATGCTTGTCATCTTCTTGAATGCTGTTTTGGCTTGGTCGATTCTACCAGGTATTTCCTATGTGCATCTGCCGTCTGATGAAATGACCGTTCCCAGGTATTTGAACTTATGAACCTGTGTCAAGGTTGTGCCATTTGCTGTTATTTTGCATGAGGGGATTTCACGTTTTTTACTGATCACCGTGACTTCAGTCTTCCTGCTGTTTAGTTCCAACCCCTTACCTTTGCTTTGTATTACGATGACACTGAATATCCCAAACCCCTTAGGAATTCAGGTAGACGGTACAGACCTACTCACAAGCGAAGAGTTCACCTACCTAGCCTGCAATGTCAGACAAACGGAGGAACAGGCAAGAACAAAGTCAGGAACAGCTTCAGTGTTACAAAAAAACAAGAAATCCTTCGCATAACGTTCATTTCATTCAACTGTAAGTGACTAACGAACACAGCAAGTGTCTATATCTCTCAGACCTGGTTGACGCGGGGGCACTTCTCATGTAATGGACACCCATTGGGTCCACCTTCAGTGCTTAGATAAAAAGAAAGACAGATAGACAGACAGATAGATAGATAGATAGATAGATAGATAGATAGATAGATAGATAGATAGATAGACAGACAGTAGATGGTAGATAGATAGATAAACAGACAGACAGATAGATAGATATATAGACAGATAGATAGATAGATAGATAGATAGACAGATAGATAAATAGAAAGACAGATAGACAGATAGATAGATAGAAAGACAGATAGACAGATAGACAGACAGATACATAGCTAGATAGATAGATAGTAGATAGATAGATAGATAGATTGATAGATAGATAGATAGATGGATGGATAGATGGATAGATAGATAGATAGACAGACAGACAGACAGACAGACAGATAGATAGATAGATAGATAGATAGAACAGGTACATAAAGCATACATAGATACATATATGCATACATACATACATACATCAGTAGGCCTCCTTCGGTCATGACTGACCATGGACAAAGTACATCCGTTCTAATGTCTAGATGGGCTGTCTGCTTGGTCCAAGCAGCGTCGCCTGTGACTGTACAGACCAATGCGAGAGAGGCAGTCTCTGTCGCAGCGGTCGCATGTGTATGCTGATGCTGGTCTGTTGGCTGTCATCCCTTTTCTGCGAACTCGCTTTTCTGCTGCAGCAGCTGACAGTTTGTCCTCACCAATCCGCAGCTGTTTCTTGAGAGTAGTTCTCCAGCTGTTGCGGTCGTCTGCGAGGTCCTCCCAGGACTCAGTGTTGATCTCAAGCGCCTTCATGTCACGCTTGCAAACGTCTTTGTATCTCAGCTGTGGGCGGCCAATGTTTCTCTGCCCTGTGGCAAGCTCACCATAAAGGATGTCTTTTGGGATGCGACCATCTTCCATGCGGTGAACGTGGCCCAACCAGCGCAGCCGACGCTGTCTCAGCATGGTATGCATGGTTGGGAGGCCAGCGCAGGTTAGGATTTCGGTGTTGGTCACCTTGTCTTGCCAGGAAATGCCAAGTATGCGCCGTAGACTTCTCAGGTGGAAGGTATTGAGCCTTTTCTCCTGATGAGCATGCGTGGTCCATGCCTCGCTGCCATACAGCAAGGTGCTGAGGACACAGGCGTTGTATACAGCCATCTTTGTCTTTGTGGTCAGCTTGGGATTTGTCCACACCCTTTGTGTGAGGCAGGCTAGTGTTGTGGCTGCCTTCCCGATCCTCTTGTCGATCTCTGTGTCAAGGGAGAGGTTATCGGTGATGGTGGACCCAAGATATGTGAATTGATGGATGGCTTCAAGCTCGTAGTCATCAATGGTGATGGCTGGTGGAGATGGCGTGTCTTGGCCCAGGACGTTTGTCTTCTTAAGACTGATGGTCAGACCAAAATCTTTGCAGGCCTGGGAGAAGCGGTCCATTAGTGACTGCAAGTCCCGCTGAGTATGGGTCACAACTGCGGCATCGTCGGCAAATAGCATGTCTCTGATGAGGGCTTCACGGACCTTTGTCCTTGCTCTGAGGCGGGCGAGGTTGAAGAGCCTGCCATCTGATCTGGTCCGCAGGTGGATCCCTTCTTGCGCTGTGCTGAACGCATGCCTCAGGAGGAGAGCGAAGAAGATTCCAAAGAGGGTTGGGGCCAGGACGCAGCCTTGTTTCACACCGCTGCGTACGTCGAAGGGCTTGGAGAGGTTTCCGTTGAACTGCACCATCCCTTTCATGTTTGAGTGAAAGGACTCAAATAAGCTGTGCAGTTTGGGGGGGCAGCCGATTTTTCGGAGAGCCCTGAAAAGGCCATCTCTGCTGACTAGGTCAAAGGCCTTGGTGAGGTCAATGAATGCCACATACAGGGGCATCCGCTGCTCTCTGCACTTCTCCTGGATTTGGCGAAGGGAGAAGACCATGTCTACCGTGGATCTCTCTGCTCGAAAACCACACTGATTCCGAGTAGACGCGTTCAGCCAGTTTCTGCAGGCGGATTAGGAGGACCCGAGCATAGACTTTGTCAACAATGCTGAGGAGCGAGATACCTCTGTAGTTGTTGCAGTCGCTCCTTTCGCCCTTGTTTTTGTACAGGGTGACGATCTTGACGTCCCTCATGTCCTGTGGTACAGCTCCCTCATTCCAACACTGACAGAGAACTGCGTGCAAAGGGTGCAGAAGAGAAGTCTTACAGTGCTTGATGAGGTCTGGGGGAATTCCGTCGTTGCCAGGTGCCTTCCCTGATGCCAGGCTATTAATGGCCTTGCTGAGTTCGTCCGCAGTTGGCTCTGCGTCAAGTTCTTCCATTACCGGCATGCACTTGATGGCATCGAGGGCTGAAGGGGACACCATGTTCTGTGTGGAGTAGAGGTCGGAGTAGTGTTCCACCCATCTTTCCATCTGTTGGCTAGGATTGCTGATTACTTCCCCAGTGGAGGATTTGAGGGGGGCGATTTTGCACTGTGTTGGTCCCAGTGCCTTCTTGATGCCATCATACATTCCTCGGATGTTGCCTCTTTCAGCAGCACTCTGTATCTCTTCGCTGAGCTCTGTCCAGTACTCGTTTGCGCAGCGCCTGGCGTTAAGCTGAACCTTACTTCTGGCAGCCCTGAGGATTTGCAGGTTCTTCTCACTGGGTGACCGCTTATACTTGGTGAGTGCGGCACGCTTGGCCTCAACAGTGGGAGTCATCTCTGATGATTTGGCCTCAAACCAGTCGTGGGACTTCACAGTTTTCTTCCCAAAGGTGGCCATAGCAATGCGGTGCATGGTGTCTCGTAGCGTTTCCCATCTCTCAGTGGCAGAGTCTCTGGGCTGCAATGCATCGTATTCTCTCTGAAAGGCCTCTGCGAACTGTTCTACAAGATCTGGCTGAGACATCTTGCTGACGTCAATGCGAGGGTTCCCTTGTTTCTTTGAGCAGTGGAACTTCTTTGGTTGTAGCCTGATCTTGCAACATACCAGAGAGTGGTCTGTGTCGCAGTCTGCGCTGTGATAAGAGCGAGTGTGAAGAACGTTTTTGATAGCGGCACGTCTTACTAGGATCAAATCCAGTTGGTGCCAATGTTTTGAGCGGGGATGCCTCCAGGAGACTTTGTGCTGAGGCTTCGTCTTGAAGAAGGAGTTGGCGATGCACAGTTCATGGCAGGCACAAAACTCAAGCAGTCGCTGTCCATTCTCATTCATTTTCCCCACTCCAAAGGAACCAAGGCAGAAGGGCCATGAGTCATTTCTGCACCCACTCTGGCGTTGAAGTCGCCCAGGAGAACAAGTTGTTCTGTCCTGGGGATGTTCCTTATGGTTGATGCAAGATTTTCGTAGAACTCATCCTTGGTGTCTGGAGAGGCGGACAGAGTTGGGGCATAAACGCTGATGAGAGTGACATAGCCTTCGGTGGTGTTGAGGCGGAGAGTCAAGAGTCGTTCTGAACCGCCGCTGCCTGGTTCAATCATGTTCAGCAGGCTGTTCCTTACTGCAAAGCCTACTCCGTGCTCTCTTGGGGCATCAGAACTCTTTCCTTGCCAGAAGAAGGTGTAGTCCCTTTCCTTTAGTGTTCCTGAGTCAGCCAGCCGTGTTTCCTGCAGAGTGGCAATGTCCACATTGAGCCTCTTTAGTTCGCTGTTTATGACGGCGGTTTTTCTGGCGTCGCTGATGTCTTGCAGATCTTGGGAGAGCCCAGGCATCATTGTTCGGACATTCCAACAGCCCAGTTTCACTGCTGATCCTTTTCCTGATCCGTTTCTTGAATTTGAAGTTTTCTTTTTGTTTGGTGCGGTAATTAACGACCTGCTTGTCAGATTTTCTCCTAATCTTCATGCACCCAATGAAGAAGGCAGGTCGTGGCGGGACAGCACCTAACTGGCTGGGGGCTGCCCAGCTTAGGTGGGCGGTAGCTGTCCAGTAAGACACGAAGGTCTCTCCCACCGTCAAAAGCAACCCCTGGCGTCAGCTCTACGCCAGTTGAGCAATGACTTATCACCGGTATCTGTTGCTTCCCGTGTTGTGCCGACACTAGTGTTAGTAGCGAGGCTGGAGTGTCCTCTCCAGGTCGTAGGTGCAGAGTGTTTGTGGATGAATGGACGGATGTAAGCCTGGGCAGTGTAATATGGAAGACAGGCTGTTGCCCATGCAACTTGTCCCCCCTCTCCACCTTGCTGACAGATCCAAAGGAACAGCAGGGCTGTTACGTTTTGGTGCCAACGGGGCCGCAGGAGCGACGGAAAGTGACAAAGTTTGCCATCCAACCGCCTTAGGGGCTCCACACCGGATTTACTGTCAGGGTTTACTCCCTTAGCTAGATGGCCGCGGGTAGCTCTCCAGAGCTGGCGCCCTTTGAGGGATCTAATTTATTTCCACCAGGGTTTCTAGCCACCCTCCTCACCATCCTCCTGAGAGGACTGGTGGGGTTGCTGGTTTAGTCGCCAGCAATTCGACCCTGTGACAGGTAGTACTGGGTTCCAGGTTACCAGTAGCGGATACAT
>CM060313.1:72217290-72222290 GCA_030674185.1 Monoplex corrugatus
CCTTCCTACCTGGTAGAGGGCGCGGATATTTTCGTGAAAGACCGTTCGTTATCCCGCCTTAAAGGCAGTCATACTTTGGGAAGTTTCAGGCAGAATTTGGAATAAATACAGGTGAATGATCTAGAAGACAGAAATACGAACGCGTCTTGTGAGGAACAGAGAGCATGACAGGAAAGAGAAACTCCTAACTACCTGAACGCAAACTAGTAACTCCTGTGGTTCCAAAACAGTAGGGTGACCTTCATTTCTGCATCTGCAATACCCCACTGCTGGAGCCCTCGGAGTTTGTTTTGTGATGTTGTGTGTTGTGTGTGTGTGTGTGTGTGTGTGTGTGTGTGTGTGTGTGTGTGCGTGTGCGTGTGTGTCGTGTGTGGTGTGTGTGTGTGTGTGTGTGTGTATGTGTTTGTGGTGTGTGTGTGTGTGTGTGTGTGTGTGTGTGTGTGTGTGTGTGTGTGTGTGTGTGTGTGACATCAGTTTCCTAGAAGCATTCTTAGCCCTTTGACTCCTGCACCCTGTCCACCAACAGAAAATCTTAACCCTTTGATTCCCGCACCCTGTCCACCAACAGAAAATTACTCTTAAAACCCTTTGACTCCTGCACCCTGTCCACCAACAGAAAATCTTAACCCTTTGACTCCCGCACCCTGTCCACCAACAGAAAATCTAACTCTTTGACTCCCTCACCCTATCCAGCAGCGTCCTGCAGTTATTCTTTTCTTTGCTAACATGGCTGACAATGCAGGACGCTAATGAACAGGCTGCAGGAGTCAAAAGGTTAACGTTAACATTATTTCAAAATTTTACACGCGTTCTCGCAGAATCACTCAGAAAATGGTTACATTTAGCATGCTTCCAGGTAAAACCCAAACGATTCGCACACCTGGGTCATAGGCTGCATGCGTATTGTGTTTGGCATGGGTGCTATACTGTATAATCAGTTCCAGCCTGCTACATTTAACCCTTTGACTCCTGCGCCCTGTCCACCAGCATCTTGCATTGTCAACCATGCTAGCAAAGGAAAACAATTAACCCTTTGACGCCCTCACTCGATCCACCAGTTTCCGGTGAGGGAGAAAAAGGGTTAAGTTTTTGCAGTTGGTATAGATTGTGCTGGAGTCGGAGCGTTTAAAAACTGGCTTGTTCGTTGCCTGTCTCAATGTTTCAATCATTTTGGTGGTGTCAGCTTAGTGTTTCATAGGGTCCTCCTCCCCCCCCCCCCCCCATTCTCCCTCGCTCTGTCCCCATTTCAAGACGTTGCCAGTGTCTAGGATTTTGTGCAAGCTTAGGAAGTCTGCCTGATAATTGCTGGCAGATTTGGGTGGAGCGCGTGTGGAATTGTCTGCGAGTGTTATAAAATCCCTCTTGAACACTTTATAAATTAACAAACTCGAAACTCTTTCTGTCTCTGTTTCTCTGTCTCTGTCTCTGTCTGTCTGTGTGTTTCTCTGTGTCTCTCTGTGTCTGTGTGTGTTCTCTGTCTCTGTCTCTCTCTCTCTTTTCTGTTCTCTTCTTCTGTCTCTCTCTTCTATTCTGTCTCTCTCTTTCTATTCTCTCTATATCTCTGTCTCTCTCTCTCTATTTTTCTCTATCTCTATCTATCTTCGTCTCTCTCTCTCTATTTTTCCTCTCTCTCTTTATGTCTCTCTCTTCTATGTCTCTTCTCTCTGTCTTGTGTCTCTTCTTGTCTCTCTGTCTCTATTTCTCTCTCTTTTCTCTCTCTTTCTCTCTCCTCTCTGTCTCTTCTCTTCTGTCTTCTCTCTGTCTCTGTCTTCTGTCTCTGTCTGTCTGTTCTCTTCTGTCTGTCTCTCTTGTCTCTCTCTCTTCTGTCCTCTCTCTTCTCTCTCTCTCGTCTCTCGTCTCTCTCTCTCTCTCGCTCTCTCTCCTCTCTCTCTCTCTCTCTCTCTGTCTCTCTCTCTCTCTCTCTCTCTCTGCCGGCCTCTCTCTCGCTCTGTCTCTGAATTCATAAATCCCTTTTTAAACACTTTACAAATTCCAAACAACCCCCAAACAAACTCGAAACTCCAAACCCTGTCTGTCTCTCTGTCTCTGTCTTTCTGTCTCTGTCTCTGTCTCTCTCTCTTGGGTGGAGTGTGTATGGAATTGTCCGAGTGTTAGAAATCCTTTTTGAACACTTTACAAATTCCAAACAACCCCCAAACAAACTTCAAACCCTCTCTGTCTCTCTGTGTCTCTCTTTGTCTCTTTGTCTCTCTTTGTCTCTCTGTCTCTCTGTCTCTCTGTCTCTCTGTCTCTGTCTGTCTGTCTGTCTCTTCTGTCTCTGTGCTCTGTCTCTCTCTTTGTCTCTTTGTCTCTCTGTCTCTCTTTGTTCTCTGTCTCTATCTGTCTGTATCTCTCTCTCTCTCTGTCTGTCTGTCCGTCTCTCTCTGTCTCTCTTTCTGTGTCTATGTCTCTGTCTCTCTCTCTCTCTCTCTAACTCTGTCTCTCTGTCTCTGTTTCTATGTCTCTGTCTCTCTCTGTCTCTCTCTACGTCTCTCTCTCTCTCTCTCTCTCTCCCTCCTCTCCCCATTCTCTCACTCTCTGTAATTCCCCCGAGCTGGTGAGTTTTATGAGCGGTCAGTGTCAAGTCATTGACACTGGCCATCCAGTCGAAACATTCCGATGAACGGTGCTGCCTTTCAATGGCTGACCCCCATCCAGACACTTGATCCCTCCCTATCTCCCCCTTCCCCCTCCCCCCCACCCCCGCCTTCCCGCATCCTGTATTCTGTTTCGTCTCCCCCGTCCTGTACTGATGTGGAAGACCGCTAGTGGATGTATATAAGGCGAAGATCTAAAAAATATTGAAAAAATTTGAAATCTTCATCAAAAACTGCAATGTTATCCAAGAGAAAATTTGCGTTATGTAAATATTTAGCTAGCCCTTTTTCTTGCTTTTCGAGGAATATTACAAAAAAAATAATCAGTTTGGCTGATTGATTGGTTATAGTTTGACGTTAGCTCCCCATCTCAGGCGATGATGCTGACGGGGATACCATCCTAAGGATGAAGGCGAAGAAGCAGCAGTAATCTAATCATATACCGACACCACCAGAACAACAGTTATATTACGGTGGGCAATGAGAAAGCTAGTTTCAACGTAGCAAACCCTCTGGTTCGAACCCACAACCATTAGCATGTGAATTTGACGTCCAGCCAACTGAGCTGTTGAGACCTACCTAAATTTGTAAGTCCCTGTACGATCAGTACATAAGTATCTATCTATCTATCTATCTATCTATCTATCTATCTATCTATCTATCTCTATCTATCTATCTGTCTGTCTGTCTGTCTGTCTGTCTATCTAAGTATCTATGTATGTATGTATCTATCTATCTGCCTCTCTATCTATCTATCTATCGGTCTGTCAATCTATCTGTCTGTCTATCTATCTGTCTATCTATCTGTCTATCTCTCTCTATATATATCATCCATATCCATCTATCCATCCATCCATCTATCATCTATCCATCAATCCATCAATCCATCTATCTATCTATCTATCTATCTGTCTATCTATCTATCTATCTATCTGTCTATCTGTCTGTCTGTCTGTCTGTTCGTCTATCTATCTATCTGTCTGTCTATCTGTCTGTCTACCTATTTATTTATCCATCTATCCATTTATCCATCTATCCATCTATCACTATCTATCTTTTCCATCCATCCTTCCATCCATCTATCTATCTCTCTACTACCTACCTATCTATCTATCTATCTATCTGACTATCTATCTATCCACTTGTCTGTCTGTCTGTCTGTCTGTCTGTCTGTCAGTGTGTCTATCTATCTGGGTTCGAGCATGGTTATGCCTTAGATAGCCATCCCGTTGTCTGGATGAAGGACATGGTTTCCATCAAGTCCTCTTTGTTGTCCCATAATTGCTCGTCTAGAGTTGCCCCATTTGGCCACTGCTCGTTTATTTTATTTCTGAACATAAAACTATAGAAAGTGCTCTGGTAACTGTGTTGGATAGCCCCAGTCGTCACATGTGTTGGACTAGGTGACGGCGTCCTGTCTGGCAGAAGATTGTGATTTATTGTTGCCGCTCAAGGGAATGGATGGGATCAGATTTGTCATTTCATGATGTGAGAAGAAGGAACCAGAAAAAAGACGAAAAGAAAAAAAAAAGAACACGTATTTTTGATACAACAAGACAAGACAGACGCAAATTTTCGGCCTTTGTCAAGTATATTTTATTCCTTTTCTCACACTGGAAAGAGCAGCAGGGAAGTTTTTAGTCTTTTTCTCCTAATTCTTGTACCTGGTGTTTGTTTGTTTGTTTTGATCTTACGCTTGACACAGGCCAGTTGGCCGAAAATTTGCGCCTGTCTTGTCTTGTTGTATCAAATACGCGTTTTTATTATTTTTTCGTGTTTTTTTTTCTTCTGGTTCGTGTTTGTTTGAACGCGGGCAGTCACACTTGTTTTGGATTTCAGGATGTAAGTTTTGTTTCATGATTGTTTTGGAGATGAGGGGTGTTGTTGTTGTTGTTGTCTATTTTCTATTGAATAGATGGAATTAGTTTTGTTATTTGAGGATTTAGTTCTACTTCATGATTGTTTTGGAGATGGGGTGTTGCTGTTGTTGTTGTTGTCTATTTTCTATTGAATAGATAAGATCAGTTTTGTCATTTCAGGATGTAAGTTTTGTTTCATGACTGTTTTGGAAATAGCGTGTTGCTTGCTGTTGTTGTCTATTTTCTATTGAATAGATGGACCAGTTTTGTCATTTCAGGATGTAAGATTTATTTCATGATTGTTTAGGAGAGGGGTGTTTGCTGTTGCTGTTGTTTATTTTCTATTGAATAGATGGATCAGTTTTGTCATTTCAGGATGTAAGCTTTATTTCATGATTGTTTAGGAGAGGGGTGTTGCTGTTGTTGTTGTCTATTTTCTATTGAATAGATGGGATCAGTTTTGTCATTTCAGGATTAAATTGTATTTCATGACTGTTTTGGAGATGGGGTGTTGCTGCTATTGTTGTCTATTTTCTAATTTGAC
>CM060313.1:72229790-72239790 GCA_030674185.1 Monoplex corrugatus
GAGAGAGAGGAAAAAGAGAGAGACAGAGAGAGAGAGAAAAAGAGAGAGAGAAAGAGAGAAAGAGAAAGAGAGAGAGAAAAAAGAGAGAGAAACAGAGACAGAAACAGGGAGAGGAGAGAGAGGAGAGAGAGAGAGAGGAAAAAGAGAGAGACAGAGAGAGAGAGAAAGAGAGAAAGAGAGAGAGAAAGAGAAACAGAGAGAAAGAGAGAAAGAGAGAAAGAAAAAGAGAGAGAGAGAAAAAAAAGAGAAACAGAGATAGAAACAGAGAGACAAGAGAGAGGAGAGAGAGGAAAGAGAGGAAAAAGAGAGAGACAGAGAGAGAAACAGAGAGACAGAGACTGAGAGGAGAGAGAGACAGAGACAGAGAGGAGAGAGAGAGAGGACAAGGGAAGAATAGATGTTAGATGAAGGGAGGCTTCTCGAACACGCTATCAAACGTTATGGTATCTTGGAAAACAGAATGTTCTGTGATTGGAAAATTAACTCTCTCTGAGGGTAGTATAAAAGCATAGACAAAACAATTTTTACCGTGTGGTAGATCCAGAGAGAGAGAGAGAGAGAGAGAGAGAGAGAGAGAGAGAGAGAGACAAAGAGAGAGAGAGAGACAAAGAGAGAGAGAGAGATAGACAGACAGACAGACGGAGACAGAGAGACAGAGACAGAGAGAGAGGAGAGAGAGACACGGAGAGAGAGAGACACAGAGAGAGAGAGAGAGAGGAGAGAGAGAGAGAGAGATGGGGCGGGGTTGGGGGTTGGGAAAGGATAGCGTCATGACACAGAAAAGAAAAGACAGTAACGTCAGAGAGAGACAGACAGACAGACAGAGAGACAGAGAGAGACAGACAGACAGACAAAGAGAGAGAGACAGAGAGAGAGACAGACAGACAGACAGACAGAGAGACAGACAGACAGACAGACAGAGAGAGAAATGATATGGAAAGCGCGATATCATAACCAAAGACAAGCTTCATCTTAACCCTTTTTCGTCCATCCTATCCACCAGCTTCTTTTAGACTTAATATTTCACTGTCTCACTCTATCCCTAGAAACTGGTACGTGGATAGGGTGAGGGAGTGAAAAAGGTTAAGTGTACAAGAATGTGATGGATACGGAGAATGAAGTTGGTGGATAGGGTGAGGGTCTGAAAGGGTTAAACCGGTGGACAGGATGAGATAGTCAAAGAGTTAAGTCCACAGGAACTTGATGGATCGGGTGAGGGAGTAAAAGAGTTAAGTCCACAGGAAACTGGAGGATAGGATGTGTGAGTCAAAGGGTTAAGTTCACAGGAACCTGGTGATTAGGGTGGGGAAGCTGATGGATAGGATAAGGCAGTCGAAGGGTTAAGCCCACAAGAAGCTGGTGAATAAGTGTGATGAATCTAGGAATATAAATTTAAAACAAGAACGACCACCCGCATGTTTTTTTGGTTCGTAGTGGATAGGGTGAGGAAGCTGGTGGATAGGATAAGACAGTTAAAGGGTTAAGTCCACAAGAAGCTAGTGGGCAGAGTATGCTATCAACGTAAGGAAGCTGGTGGATAGGGTGAGGGAGTCGTCGAAGGGTTAGATTTTTTCTTTGCTAACATATAACTGATCATGAAGAAAGCTGGTGGGTAGGGTTAGGAAGTCAAAGAGTTAAACTGAAAGCAGGCAGAATGATGTGGTAGCAACCACCGCAGTCGGGAGTTTTCGGCCACTGAGTAATCAGACATTTTTAAACTCAGTTGTTTCGGCGCCAGTACCACAGAGCTTTAAACCAGGGGGAACCGCGGCAGGTAAAAGAGAGGGCCAGGGAGGTGGTAGCGTACACATACCGGCATGAAAGGATTCACCCCGAGTCGTCCTTGATGAAGACGACCTCGAGAGGCAAGTTAATTGCTCGCTCGCTGAGAACGCTCGCTAAAGCAACCACCCAACCAACCGACCGTCAAAACGAGCTTATACCTGAGCACTCGGCAACTGCTTGAGAGCAAAGACGATAGGTAATAGTTCGTTCGTAAGGTGTGTGTATTATGCGTTCATCAACCTAGATAGGAATAGTTACATAGATTGCGTACAACACCCGAATCATGCAGTCACTGATTGTTTTGGGTTAAGATGATATTATAATGATTCGTTCATAATACCCATCATGCATCCAGTCCTAGATAGGAATAATTGCATAGATGTCTAGATCTACACACCGAATCCTGCACTCACAGACTGTTTTGGACAAAAGTGATAGATCATCATCATCACGTGCCCTGCCGCATGGTTTTGGCGATCATGGCCCTCCATATGTATCTATCCCTTGTCGCCGCAAGCACATCTTCCACCCTCTCTGTCTTCAGCCATCCTGCAAATCCTGTTTGGCACTCAGTCTTACCAGGAAATGCTCAGGATCCGGTAAAAGGACTGCAGGTGTCCGCCATACACTCCAGTCCAAGAGACTGTGGTGAGTTTGGTATTTTGCTATACTCTCCTAGTCATCTCGGCATGGCAGCGGCACTTTTCCCAATCCGCCTGTTGAGCTCTGGGTCAAGGGACAAGGTTGCTGAAGTCTGTCAATCCTAGATGGGTGAATTCATTTACCACTTGGAGAGTGTGATCGCCAATGGGGTTTTCGCTGACGTTCTATTCCATGACCTCTGTCTTCTTCAGTCTGATGATGAGGCCAAACTCTTATCAAGCATGTCTTTCTATTTGTACTGTCGGATAAAGGCCGTTACGCCCCCAAACCAACGGTGAGACACATTAAACATTGTTGTCTGGGGAATGATACTGTATTGATGTGTTAATAGTTTGCTCCTATAACGTGCGTACTACTGGCCAAGATGGGAGTTGTTTCTCAAGTCTCTTTTGTTTTCTTTTTCCGTTTGCAAATTTCGGTTTGGGGCGTCTATCTGTCTATCTATCTGTCTATATGTCTGTCTGTCTGTCTGTCTCTCTCTCTCTCTCTCTCTCTCTCTCTCTACACACACACAAACACACACACACACATATATATATATTATATATATATACATATATATATATATTCTATCCTATCTATCTCTTTATCTCTCGGTCTCTCTCTTTATCCATCCATCTATCTATCTCTCAATCTATCTATTCATCTATCCGTCTGTCTGTCTGTCTGTCTGTCTTTCTTTCTATCTAGTTGAATGATTTAACAACACTGTACTTTGCTCTGTGTGCGAGACATGCTGAAGGCAGTGATAGCTCATAACCAACGCATAGGGCTCATCTGCAGGCTTATTAATTAAGGCTTGTATAGCTATGATCCATCACATGGCATCAGTGGCGTCAGTGCCTGAGAAATTCATTCCAAGCACGGAGACGTTGATAACTGATAGTGAATGCAACTTACAACAGAACTACTGCCTGTCTCTCAACCAATGTCTATG
This sequence comes from Monoplex corrugatus, assembly GCA_030674185.1. Taxonomy (NCBI): domain Eukaryota; kingdom Metazoa; phylum Mollusca; class Gastropoda; order Littorinimorpha; family Ranellidae; genus Monoplex; species Monoplex corrugatus. The sequence continues at coordinate 72,233,176 of CM060313.1, forward strand.
ATGCGACCAAGCAACAGACCTCGTCCATATGACATATGTGTACCTTTTCAACCCTCATAGTATTAACGCATGTAGGGAAAGTTTTCGCAAAGATGATAATTAAGTGCTCATTCGTAATGCTTGTCATCTACCTAGTTACTTAACCAAACAGTTAATCCTACCAACCTGAGAGATGCGATAGTCAAGTGGGTTAGACGTCAGACTACCAGTCGGAAGATCTAGGTTCGATCCTGCCTGGGTAACTCCTGTTTGGTGGGTAAAGGGTACAGCTTTTTTTCTGATCTCCCAGGTTCAACATGTATGCAGACTTCTTAGTGCCTAAACTTCCCGTGTGTGTATACGTATTCAAAACAACAAATACTCACGTTATAGATCATGAAAACGTAGTGTACTACCAGAGTGTACCACATCTAGAGAGAGCATAGTGCCACCAGAGTGTACTACACCTAGAGAGAGCATAGTGCCACCAGTGTACTACGCCTACAGAGAGCATAGTGCCACCAGTGTACTACACCTAGAGAGAGCATAGTGCCACCAGTGTACTACACCTAGAGAGAGCATAGTGCCACCAGTGTACTACACCTAGAGAGAGCATAGTGCCACCAGTGTATTACACCTAGAGAGAGCATAGTGCCACCAGTGTACTACACATGGAGCATAGTGCCACCAGTGTACTACGCCTAGAGAGAGCATAGTGCCACCAGTGTACTACACCTAGAGAGAGCATAGTGCCACCTGTGTATTACACCTAGAGAGAGCATAGTGCCACAAGTGTACTACACCTAGAGAGAGCATAGTGCCACCAGTGTACTACACCTAGAGAGAGCATAGTGCCACAAGTGTACTACACCTAGAGAGAGCATAGTGCCACCTGTGTACTACACCTAGAGAGAGCATAGTGCCACCAGTGTACTACACCTAGAGAGAGCATAGTGCCACCAGTGTACTACACCTAGAGAGAGCATAGTGCCACCAGAGTGTACTACACCTAGAGAAAGCATAGTGCCACCAGTGTACTACACCTAGAGAGAACATAGTGCCACCAGAGTATACTACACCTAGAGAGAGCATAGTGCCACCAGAGTGTACTACACCTAGAGAGAGCATAGTGCCACCAGTGTACTACACCTAGAGAGAGCATAGTGCCACCAGAGTGTACTACACCTAGAGAGAGCATAGTGCCACCAGTGTACACCTAGAGAGAGCATAGTGCCACCAGAGTGTACTACACCTAGAGAGAGCATAGTGCCACCAGTGTACTATACCTAGAGAGAGCATAGTGCCACCAGTGTACTACACCTAGAGAGAGCATAGTGCCACCAGTGTACTATACCTAGAGAGAGCATAGTGCCACCAGTGTACTACACCTAGAGAGAGCATAGTGCCACCAGTGTACTACACCTAGAGAGAGCATAGTGCCACCAGTGTACTACACCTAGAGAGAGCATAGTGCCACCAGAGTGTACTACACCTAGAGAAAGCATAGTGCCACCAGTGTACTACACCTAGAGAGAGCATAGTGCCACCAGTGTACTACACCTAGAGAGCATAGTGCCACCAGTGTACACCTAGAGAGAGCATAGTGCCACCAGAGTGTACTACACCTAGAGAGAGCATAGTGCCACCAGAGGGTGCTACACCTAGAGAGAGCATAGTGCCACCAGTGTACTACACCTAGAGAGAGCATAGTGCCACCAGAGTGTACTACACCTAGAGAGAGCATAGTGCTACCAGTGTACTACACCTAGAGAGAGCATAGTGCCACCAGTGTACTACACCTAGAGAGAGCATAGTGCCACCAGTGTACTACACCTAAAGAGAGCATAGTGCCACCAGTGTACTACACCTAGAGAGAGCATAGTGCCACCAGTGTACTACACATAGAGAGAGCATAGTGCCACCAGTGTACTACACCTAGAGAGAGCATAGTGCCACCAGTGTACTACACCTAGAGAGAGCATAGTGCCACCAGTGTACTACACCTACAGAGAGCATAGTGCCACCAGTGTACTACGCCTAGAGAGAGCATAGTGCCACCAGAGTGTACTACACCTAGAGAGAGCATAGTGCCACCAGTGTACTATACCTGGAGAGAGCATAGTGCCACCAGTGTACTACACCTAGAGAGAGCATAATTGCCACCAGAGCGTGTCTCCCAAGATATACAACAGTCTGATGCTTCGGACGTACGTTACGTCCATTATACATTATACGTTCAGGCTGATACTTCCCGCTTCCAACCCTTCAAACCTGGCACGGAACTGTTGTTTTGACATCTCCCAAATTGACACGAAGTGTACACACACTGGACTTCGATGCCAACCAGTCACCTGGCATAGATTTTTATCTTGCCCGCTGCCTCGTCTGTTGCTTTGCTCGTTGTGCAGTTCTGTCCGCGCGGCTGATGCAACGAGAGGAGCAGACTGATAGGACGACACCACAACTGGAAGCACGTGCATTGCGTCACAGCACGTGCGGTGCACACAAGTTTTCCCCCACCCCCAACCCCTCTGCTTCATCAGGGTTAATGAAGAGAGCACGTGCAGAGTTTGTGGTTGAACCGGTGTCGCGGTAGATTTGATCCTCACACTATGTTTATCCTGGGACGGTTGTCTGTTCGCTCTGATCCTAACGCTTGGTCTATCCTGGCACGGGTGTGTGTGTGTGTGTGTGTGTGTATGTGTGTGTGTGTGCGCGTGTGTGCGTGTGTGTATGTGTGTGTGTTGTATGTGTGTGTGTGTGTATGTGTGTGTTTGAATGTGTGTGTATGTGTGTGTGTGTATGTGAGTATGTGTGTGTGTATGTGAGTGTGTGTGTGTGTATGTGTGTGCGCGCACGCGTGCACGCACGCGCGTGTGCACACGAAATAATTCATACAAAAACAGGTCAAAAGTACCCTCGTTTCCAATGTGCGTGTGTATGTGTGTGTGTGTGTGTGTGTGTGTGTGTGTGTGTGTGTGTGTGAATGTGTGTGCGTGCATGTGTGTGTATGTGTGCGCGCACGCGTGCATGCTTGCAAGGAAACATTCGTACAACAACAGAACAAAAATACCCTCGCTTCCAGTCTTTCACTTTACCTTATGTCTCCCCCACGTCTGACAAAACACAAATAATGGCATGTCATTTCAGAAGCGCGGTGGTCAAACGAGCAAACGTCGGACTTCAATCGTAAAGTCCAGGGTTCAATCCACCTGGATGTGCATGAACAGCATGAAGCAAAGGATGGAGCCTGCCATAGCCCGCCAGAGGAGAGGCCACGACCATCAATATAATCAACCGAGATGCCGCACACAATACCAACAACAGACTTTTCTACCAAGAACAATCCGCGACTGGAACCGCCTGCCCCAGAGCGTCGTGGAGGCCACAACCTGACCTTGTGTCAAGGGCCTCCAAACTCACTAAATAAGCTGCTTTTAAAAAAAAAATAACCATCGACACCTTTGTGTCAAGGGCCTCCAAACTCACTAAATAAGCTGCTTTTTAAAAAAAAAAATTTTTAACCATCGACACCTTTGGGTCAAGGGCCTCCAAACTCACTAAATAGGCTTTTTTTTTTTTTTTTTTTTTTTTTGCTTCCGACCTCCTCCAAAGTGACAGAATAATCAACTGGTTGATTGTGGTTTGAAGAAGAAGAAGATGTCTTCGCCTGGCGGCGGGTAAAGCCGATCTCCTAGGTCAGGATGTCCTGCCACTGTCTAAACCCTCTTCATGTGCTTTTTCTTCCAGGATACCATAGACCTATAAGCACGTAAAAGATTCCATAAGTCATGTCAATGGCTGGCTTGTGGTATACGTGAAAACACTATGCATGAATACCCACAGGAGACGGAGTATGGAGTATGCAGACTATGTAACAAAATACTAGTATACTGCCTGTATTGTGTGGGAACCTCTGCGTGCACACACGCATCCAAACGACAAACAGAAAAGAAAGAAGAGAGAGAGAGAGAGAGATACAAACAGACAGACAGAGAGACAGAGACAGAGAGAGATAGGGACAGAGACAGAGACAGACGGACACACACACACACACACAGAGAGAAACAGAGACAGACAATTAGACAGACAGACAGAGGCAGAGAGACAGAGACAAAGAGACAGAGACAGAGAGACAGAGACAAGACAGAGAGACAAAGGCAGAGACATGGAGACAGAGACAGAGAGACAGGGACAGAGAGACAGAGACAGACACAGAGAGAGTGTGTGTGAGAGACAGAGAGACAGACAGACAGACAGAGAGAGAGGCACATCAAAACGTTAAATTTTGACAAAAAGAACGGCCAAAATTACGAAGAAATAGCATTTAAAATTGAAAGGGAACAACATAAAATATTTGTACAAACAAGATTAATATTTAAAAATATGCACAAAGGAGGAGCCGTATCCTAATAACATATTTTCCCATAGAAAAACAGTGACCACAATCCTATAATGGGAAGATTTAGGCTGAAACTAAGGAAAAGAAAACAGACCAAAAGTAACATCAAACTAAATCTTGGACTCGTAAAGACAGATGAAGCGACCTGTGAAAAACTTAACGTACATGTTCAAAACAAATCCAGTGCTCTGGAAGACGTTGGTTACAGTGAGGAACAATGGACAAATTGAGAAATTCGATAATTGAAGCTTGTGAAGACATCCCTAGAATAGAAAGAAAAGCACACACACACAAAAAAGAACTGGACGACAAAAGAAAGTATAAGGCTTGATGGAAGAACGGAGGAAAGCAAAGGGAAAAAAGGAAGAATGCAAGAAGATGAACAAAGAAATCAGGAATAGATGCAATGAAGTTAAGGAAGGCTGGCTGGAAACAAAGTGCAAAGAAATAGAAGACTCAAAACAGATCCTCAGAATATGTACAGAAGAACTGAAGAAATTGCCACAGGGAAAAGACATGCACATCAGCGGGTTACTTAAAATCGATAGATGGTACGCCTATCATGGAAAAAGACAAAATGTTAGATAGATGGGGAGAGTACACTGCAGACCTTTTTAACGATGACAGAAACGAAGAACATATTAAAAGAAAGAACGCTGAAGGACCACCCATAATGAAAGACGAAGTTAGAGAAGCATTGAAAAAGATGAAACCAGGAAAAGCCCCCATATTTATAGGACATTTTATGAGGAAAGGGGACTTGGAGCACCTGGTCACAACAGGAAAGCTGGAGGGAAAGGGAACACCAGGTAGACCCAGGGAGAAAATATTGGACGGACTTGTAGGGTGGCTGAGGACAGAGAGGGTGGAAGATGTACTTGCAGCGACAAGGGATAGATTCATATGGAGGGCCATGATCGCCAACGCCATGCGACAGGGCACATGATGATGATGATGATGATGATGATGATGATGATGATGATGATGATGATGATGATGATGATGATAAACATTTCGTGTGATGATGAAAGACATTTCACGTATGAAACAAAAAGTATATCTGACGTAGTATTGGCAGATCCGAGGTAAGAGGGAAAAAAAGTCTCAGGAGGATAAATTTCACTTAGGTAGCACATATCTTTCTACACCTCACCGAGCTCTCAATGATTACCCAATCAGAGGGCGTCGTCCATCTACTGGACGTAATTTGCTGGCCGCTTCTGAAACGGATCGCTTTCTTTGCCTGCCGTCTTGCTCTGTGTGGTATGTTAATCACAACAGACCATGTTTCTACTGGGTGGTATTAGTCGATTGAGCCGCTCGTTCCATTAGCTCCGGTGAACCTGCTAGCATGTAGTCTCCCTCTTTGTGCCTGTCCTTTTTGGTCAATTCTCTGTTCACATCTGTCTCTCCGTTTGTCTGTCTCTCTCTCTCTCTCTCTCTCGCTCTCTCTCTCTCTCTCTGTGTGCGTGTGTGTGTGTGACTATCTCTCTGTCTCTGCTTCTGTCTGTCTCTGTCTTTCTATTTCTTTGTCTCTGTCTCTCTTTCTCTCTCTGTCCCTCGCAACTAGTCTTGTTCAGTTCACTTTGTCCATTGAGAAGCCTTTAATGAATGGTTGCCAGAAGTCTTGGTAAAAAGATAACAAGAACAATTCAACGACTTCCTCACTCATTTTACTGGCCTGGTGCATCGTTTTACAAACTTCTACTAGACTCTAATCCTGTCCAGCTACCACCATTCCCACATCCTACCGTTTTGCCTCTAGTTTTCTACAGTTATTGCTCTCTCTCTCTCTGTCTCTCTGTCTCTGTCTCTCTGTCTCTGTCTCTCTGTGTCTCTGTCTCTGTCTCTCTCTGGCTCTGGCTCTGGCTCTCTGTCTGTCTCTGTCTCTATCTCTCTCTATCTCTCTCTCTGTTCCTGCTTCTGTCTGTCTTTATCTTTCTCTTTATCTCTCTGTCTCTCTGTCTGTCTGTCTGTCTCTGTCTCTGTGTCTCTGTCTCTCTCTGTCTCTGTCTCTCTTTCTTTCTCTCTGTCTCTCTCTCTCTCCCTCTCTCTCTCTCTCTCTCTCAATCTCTCTGTCCTCTGTCTGTCTGTCTCTCTCTCTCTCTCTGTCTCTCTCTCTGTCTCTCTGTCTGTCTGTCTCTCTCTCTCTCTCTCTGGCTCTGGCTCTGGTTCTCTGTCTGGCTCTGTCTCTAACTCTCTCTCTCTCTCTGTTTCCTGCTTCTGTCTCTCTT
>CM060313.1:72244790-72259790 GCA_030674185.1 Monoplex corrugatus
AAGAGGAAGTTGCAGAATTCATTGTCGGGAAAAGAGGTGGGTTTTTAAATCGGATTTAAAAGCAGAAAGGGTAGGTAATACACGAAAGGAGAATGGAAGTTTATTCCAGGCAGATGGTCACGAAACAGCAAAAGAACTCTGGCCAATGGATCTAGTTGATATTTATATTGAGAGTTCCATGGACAGCAAAGAAAGCAAACGAGACAGTCTTGATGGAGGCAGACACAAGTAGATCACTCATAAGGAAGATTAGGAAAAGACAAGCAACATTTATAGGCCATTTTATGAGGAAGAGGGATTTGGAGCACCTGGTCACAACGGGAAAGCTGGAGGGCAAGAGAGCACCAGGTAGACCCAGGGAGAGAATGCTGGACGGACTTGCAGAGTGGCTGGGGATGAAGAGGGTGGGGGAGATGCTGGGGGCAATGAGAGATAGAGATGGCTGGAAGTCCATGGTCGCCAACGCCATGCGGCAGGGCACCTGATGGTGATGATGATGATGATCTAGGAACCTGAAGGGAAAGAGCATCTGAAGCTGAGCGCAAGGTGAGAGTTGGCGTGTAAATATTGATGTTGTCACAAAGATAATGATGAGGCAGACCGGTGAACAGATTTGTAACACAAGGTATCCATCCAGCTTATATTCAAGGAAGGCCTGAAGTGGAGAAGTGTCGTGTGATGTAAAGCCTCTTTCGTGCTATCGATCTAAGTCTTCTTTGGTCTTCCTTTAACTTTGAATTCTGATATCTTTTTGTTATATGCTTGTCAAGCCAGTTGCTGGGCCAGCATTCTGATCAGACGACCAGAACCAATTAATTCTTTGTTGAAGAACATGATGGCGGACTGATGTTGTTCCCACCATTTCTCTGATCTTGGTGTGTTCGGATCAGGTCACGTCTGGCCTTCTTGACAGCCCTTCTTAACCTTTTGTCTCCCGCGACCTGTTCACCCACTGTAAAAGCTTAATTTAACCCTATGACTCCCTCACCCTATTCACCAGCTTCCTGCTCGAAGCAGGTGGAGAGGGTAAGGGAGTCATAGGGTTAAGTGTTTGCTTTGCTAACAAGGTTGACAATGCAGAGTGCTGGTGGGCAGGGTGCGGGAATCAAAGGGTACTAAAACATTGCTTCTTTTAAGTGATGATTTTTCGCTCTAGGTGGCTCAGGGTCCAGATCTAGTACCGGCATGCTAGGTGGGGATGAAACGGGAGCTGACGAACTTGGCTTTTGTTTCAATAGGGAAAGAGTGTTTCAGAGTGGGGCAAGCTTATAGTTGAAGTTTACTCTTTTCTGAATTCTGGTTAGTGCTCACTGTGCCTTTTAGCATGGATGGCAGCAACGAAAATTATCCGCTCCTGTCTGTTCTTGGGCAACCTATATTTGGCACACCAGGAGTATTTCAGGATCTTGAGGTTTCCTTCTATTGTTGGTGATCAGGTGTTCTTTGGACTCTCCTCTCTTATGTCTTCCTTCTCGTGTCCTGTGAAGGGCAGTCTGGGTGACCTTATGCTGCTCTCTTCAAATGATGGGGGCTTTTTTATTGTTGTTTAAAGCCCAGCCGACTGTGCAGAGCCATATCAGGGCTATAACCGCTTCAAAACATGCAAAACTTCAACAACAACAAAAGAAAAGAAAATTAAGTACACATATCAATGCATTCGCGCATATAATCTAAGGACATGCCTCCGGCATAGGACCATTCCGTCCGATTTATCGCATATGGGAGATTTAAAAAACACACCTAAATGCAAATATCAGCATACGTAAGGACACCAAAACATATATAAAAACAGGCATAAATTACCTAAAATTGCTTCCGCATATCTCACCTCCTTAGAGCCAAAAATGCACTTAATACATGTACCCGATTATCAATCCGAAGAAAAAGTACGTAAGACTTTATCGAAAAAATACAGGTGAATGGACCTTTAAGGCAGAAAATAAGTAGAAATGACAGAAAGCAAGGCAACAAGGCAGAAACAAATAGAGTGATAGAAAAGAGGAAATTTCTAGCACAGAATTTCCAGAAGGTGGGGATATTATTTATACTGAAAGATCCCCCGGCAACCCAACGGGGATTTCAAATGATGTGCCCGATCCATCTCCATCATCATTTCATGAATCTTCGGAGGGATTGTTTGTTTAACGAAGGTTGCATGAAACTTGTTTAATAAACGTAACAGATATGTATCTATCTGTTGTGTTTATTTGGTTTGTTGATATTCTATCCGGTTATAGATCTAGACATACTTGTCAACATAACAAAAGTAACACTACTTTGGCACTCACTTATCCTAGTGATCAATGTATCTATTTTTTATTTATTTGGCTTGTTGATGTTCTATCAGATTATACACATACTTGTCAACATAACAAAAGTAACACTACTTTGGCACTCACTTACCCTAGTGATCAATGTATCTATTTTTTATTTATTTGGCTTGTTGATGTTCTATCAGATTATACACATACTTGTCAACATAACAAAAGTAACACTACTTTAGCCACTCACTTACCCTAGTGTATCTATGTATCTATATGTTATATTTATTTGGTTTTGTTTGTATTATACCAGATTATACACATTCTTGCCAACATAACAAAAATAACACCACTTTGGCCACTCGCTTACCCTAGTGTATGTCTCGGAGTATCTCTATCGAAAGCTATGCAATGTGGGCAAACCGCATACTATCCCTTCCTTCTGCCCCTGGGCAGCATTCCCACCTGCGATTCATCTTTATCCGCGTATCATCGCCACACCACTTGCCAGCACTTTCTGTTCTGACCATTCCCTGAGAGCGGTCCTAGATGCTTTTGCCTGTGTCTGTCGTCCACCCACTCTGATGGTGGTGATGACGATGAAGACCGTTGATGGTGATGGTGATGAGTCCTGCCAAAGACTAATGACACTGGACTCGCCACCGGCGCCAGAGTTGGTCAGATGGGAGATCAGGTATACACACACACATGTTGACCAACTGTTGGTGGGTGCACGCTGAGAACTCTCTGTACCTGTTACACAATGCGAGGAGAGGCGGCTTTAAGTGTTAATGGCTAGTTGGCGATTATTTCTAGCTCCATTTCGGCTTACACACACACACACACACACACACACACACACACACACACACACACACACACACACACACACACACACACACATACACACACACGCGCGCGCGCGCGCGCTCGCTCGCATATATATATATATATATATATATATATATACATGTAGATATACATATACATATGTACATATATATATATATATACATATATATATGTATATATATATACGTGTGTGTGTATGTATGTATGTATATGTATATGTATATGTGTATATATATATATATATATATATTGTGTGTGTGTGTGTGTGTGTGTGTGTGTGTGTGTGTGTGTGTGTGTGTGTGTGTGTGTGTGTGTGTGTGTGTGTGTGTGTGTGTGTGTGTGTGTAATGATAAACAATTCGAGAAGCAGATGACACCGTGCTACTTGCAGAAAATGAAAGGGCCTTACAAAACATTGTGAATATATTAGAAATAGAAAGCAAAAGTAGAGGGTTGGAGCTAAATAGCAAGAAGACTGAAGTCATGGTAATCAGTGAAAAACACGAAATCTCCTCATGCAAAATAACAAACAGCAAACGGCACAACCTTGAGACAGGTTGATAAGTTTAAATATCTGGGAACGGTCATCTCACCAGACGGCAGATGCACATGACAAATAGCCAGCAGAATCGCCCAGGCCAAAACAGCATTCAACAAAATGAAAAGCATTCTAGCCAACAAATGCCTTCAAGTAACATCAGGAAAAGAGTTCTTGAATGTTATACAGAACCGATAATGTTATACGGATGTGAAACGTGGACAGTCAACAAGCAAAGCCAGAGCAAGATTAAGGCCGCCGAGATGTGGTTTCTAAGAAGAATATTGAGAGTTCCATGGACAGCAAAGAAAACAAACGAGACAGTCTTGATGGAGGCAGACACAAAAAGATCATTGATAATGAAGATTAGGAAAAGACAAGCAACATGTATAGGCCATTTCATGAGGAAAGGGGGAATTAGAGCACCTGGTCACAACAGGAAAGCTGGAGGGAAAGAGAGTACCAGGTAGACCCAGGTAAAAAATATTGGACGGACTTGCAGAGTGGCTGAGGACAAAGAGGGTGGAAGTGCTTGCAGCAACAAGGGATAGATGCATATGGAGGGCCATGATCGCCAACGCCATGTGGCAAGGCACTTGATGATGATGACGATGATGATGATGTGTGTGTGTGTGTTTGTATGTGTAGAAGACCAGCCTTCTTTCCTTTCTGAAGTCTTGGTTAAAAAATGTGAATATGAATTTGAATCGAGGGAGAGGGGATGGGCGCCGCCCTCGTGGTGCTGGCCCCGGGAAAAGTTGAGGTCTCTGCTACCTCACTCCCCTGCGACCCCAGGGTTACGGAACTATCTAGGTAGGACCTCAGGACCTGGCCAGCTATTGGGTTTTCGTACAGGCTTAAGACGTGTGCCATGATCATTCTGGATCTTCTCCAACACATAGCACCTGTGACGTTAGTGCATATGGAATTGGTTCCGAACGAGGAGACGTCATCTTGAGAAATTGAAACTGAAACTTTGTTATCATGATTGATAGTGCAGGAAGCTGGTGAACAGGTTGAGGGAATCGAAACGATTGTTTTGACTTTGCTATTATGGCTAATAAGACAGAAAGGACAGTGTGAGGGAGTGAAAGGGTTAAGGTTTAGCTTTAGCTACCATGTCCGATAATGCGGGGAGCTGGTGGACAGGGTGGGAGAATGAAAAGGACAGCGCAGAAGGGCTGCTATTCAACAGAAGAGAGACCAGCAGAAGCAGAACACAGGACCCCAGGACTCCTTCCCATGCAATGCCCACGGATGAACATGTGTCTCCAGGATCGGTCTTATATCCGACACGAAGACCCACAGCAGAAGGCGATAAGGGCCAGTATGGCTACTCATCCGTCAAATCGATGGGAGACGTCATCGTCATCACCATTATCCACCACCATCATCATCATCAGTTGCCCTGCTGCATGGCGTTGCCGACCATGGACTTCCAACCATCTCTATCTCTCGTTGCCCCTAGCATCTCCCCTACCCTCCCCATCCCCAGCCACTCTGCAAGCCCGTCCAGCACTCTCTCCCTGGGTCTACCTGGTGCTCTCCTTCCCTCCAGCCCTCCCGCCGCGACCAGGCGCCCCAAATCCCCCTTCCTCACAAAACGGCCCATAAATGTTGCCTGTCCTCCCCCAATCTTCCCCACGAGTGATCCACCTGTGTCTGCCTCCATCAAGACTGTCTCGCCTGTTTTCCCCTCTGTCCATGGAATTCTCAACATTCTTCTAAGAAACCACACCTCGGCTGCCTCAATCTTGCTCTGGCCTTGTCTGCTGACTGTCCACGCCTCGCATCCGTACAACAGTATTGGTTCTATATAACATTCAAGGACTCTCTTTCCGATGTCAACAGATAGGCATCCTTTGGTAAGAATGCTTGTCATCTTCTTGAATGCTGTTTTGGCTTGGCCGACTCCGCCAGCCATTTCCGATGTGCATCTGCCGTCTGATGAAATGACCGTCCCCAGGCACCTGAACCCATCAACCTGTGTCAAGGTTGTGCCATTTGCTGTCATTTTGCATGAGGGGACTTCACGTTTTTTACCGATCACCATGACTTCAGTCCTCCGCTGCCTAGTTCCAACCCCTTACCCTTGCCTTCCACCCAAGGCCCTGCAGGTCCCTTTCACCCTCTGCAACCAGCACGGTGTCATCTGTGTACCGAATGTTGTTTAATTATCCACCAGTCAAGATTAAACTCTATGTGCAGAAGCAGATAGAGATGTGACAAATTGTGGCCGTCACTGTAGATAACAAGACTGAAGTTGTGGCTAAAGAAACAGAGTGTTGCTTTGCAAAATAATCGACTGTGGCAATGGACGTGCCAGGAACAGAGAAAACGGAAAACCAGAACGTTACGTACAATCTGTGCAAAGGCGCAAACGATTCATGCGTGGTGGTGGTGGTCATCGGTTTAATTCTGTTCACTTTAGTGATAGTAGACAAAATAAAATGAAAAAATGAAAGAAAAAAAAGGTGTGTGTGTGGGGGGGGGGGGGGAGATGGCAAGTATGTAGGTGGAGAGAAAGGCAATCGAAGGAGAGGAGGGAAAATCTTATAAATGAATTCAGTAACCATAAACAACAATTTAAACAATAAGCTTGCTGAATGTAACAATGAACATCAGATCCAAAACAAGTGCGACTGCCCGCGCCCAAGCAAACAGGAACCAGAAGAACAAGCAAACCAAAGCAAGCGCGTATTTAACACAAGACAAGAGAAGCGCAAATTTTTGTCACGCGCGAATGCACGGTCACAAACAGACAACAAACAACACCAAACAACGGATAATAAAAAGAGGACTAAAAACTTCCCTGCCGCCTCGTCCAGTGGATAAAAAGGGACCAAATGGAATCAACATGAACATCAATCAGAACAAATCATAAATATTTCGCTAGTTCATGTGTGTGTGTGTGTGTGTGTGTGTGTGTGTGTGTGTGTGTGTGTGTGTGTGTGTGTGTGTGTGTGTGTGTGTGTGGTGGAGTGTGTATGTGTGTAGTGTGTGTGTGTGTGTGTGTATGTGTGTGTGTACGTGTGTGTGTGTGTGTGTGTGTGACGTGTGGAATTGTGGAGGTAGCGGAACAGAGAAGCAGAAGGGGTTCTGAGGGAAATCCCAACAAATCACAACACACGACCCCCGAAATCTCCTAACTAGTCCTTAGTCAAAAGTTGGAGCAGGTGAAAGTGATCATCAGTCAACACGTGGGAACAGCGAGGGGGTCAGGTCACTCAACACACTTATCTCCAGGAAGGGAAACAGACGAAGTGATGACAGGTTGCATCATGGGCTGAAGAGTGAAGGGGAAAGCCCCATACCACGCAACCTATTGGACTCCTTATTCCACTTGCCCTGCATGAAGCCAAGTAACAGAGCCCTACCCCCCTCTCTCTCCTCCATCGCTACAATTCATCCCGTCACCCCCTATCTATTGCCCCACTCCAACTCTATCTCAATCTCCCTAGCTGAGTTGGTGTGTGTGTGGGGGGGGGGGGGGGATGCGGATCTCATATCATGCGTGACCAGAATCAGCAGGGGCCCTCGAGCTTGTGATTCCTCTGGACCCTTCTTCAACTTCTCTGACGCCCACTGAAAGCGATAAGTACAAGTCCAGATGTGAAGCACTTGGTTTTCTGCAGTCCAGTTTACGTGAAGGTATGTTAGTGCGCGTCCTCGGCATTCTACTATACGGCAATGAAATGTAGGACTCTCTCCACCAGACAAGAGGGATGAATCAATGCTTTTCATATGTGCATCTTGATATCAGCTGGATGGACCGCACAACAAATGAAGTCCTCACCCCTGCCCAGATCCCCTGCCTCTACAGCGTTATCTGCTGCTGCAAAGGCGCCTCCACTGGCTTGATCATGCCTACAGCATGGCGGATGAAATTATCCCAAACACCTCTATGGCGAGTCCGCCGATGATTCCAGATCACAAGGACGCCCCCACCTTCGTTTCAGTGACGAGTGCAAAGGGAAACATGAAGCCTATGGGCAGCAATGTCAACAAGTGGAAGAAAGTACGCCAGTGACCATGCTTTAAACATGAAGCTTATGGGCAGCAATGTCAACAAGTGGAAGAAAGTACGCCAGTGACCATGCTTTAAAAATGAAGCCTATGGGCAGCAATGTCAACAAGTGGAAGAAAGTACGCCAGTGACCATGCTTTAAACATGAAGCTTATGGGCAGCAATGTCAACAAGTGGAAGAAAGTACGCCAGTGACCATGCTTTAAAAATGAAGCCTATGGGCAGCAATGTCAACAAGTGGAAGAAAGTACGCCAGTGACCATGCTTTAAACATGAAGCCTATGGGCAGCAATGTCAACAAGTGGAAGAAAGTACGCCAGTGACCATGCTTTAAACATGAAGCCTATGGGCAGCAATGTCAACAAGTAGAAGAAAGTACGCCAGTGACCATGCTTGTTGGAGACAAGATGTGAACAGCGGAGAGAGGAGCAGTGATGCGTAGTGACACCAGGCAGCATCGAGAAAGAGTGTGCCATACAAAATTAAGGGCTGTACTTCTAGCCCATCCTAGTTCGCGATTCCATGGTCTTTCGAGATCGACTGATGCCGGTTAATGCTAGAGATGGGCAGCGTCCTCATAATGCTGTCCCCCCCCCTCCACCCCCTACCCCTGAAAAAAAAGTTGAGATCTCTTCCGCCCCATTCTTCCACTACTTCAGGGCTACGGAGCAAGCTACACTTGTTTTTATGTATAATGAAGAAAACCTACCGGTGTTTCCCATTGCATGGAATTTGGAGTTTATTCACTAGGAATTCATGGCACGTAGACAATTCAATATACCCTCCATCCAGATCTGTCAGCAATTATCTGGCAGACTCCCCGAGCCTGCGCAAAATCATTCGCACTGGTAAGGTGTCGAAATGGTGAAGATGTGAAGGACCTATTAAGCACTAAGCTGATACCATCAGAATAATGGAAATAAAATGGGCAGCAGCAGCAGCAGCAGCAGCATCATATATCATCATCATCATCATCATCATCATCATCATCATCATCATCATCATCATCATCATCGTGTTCTCTGCCGCATGCCGTTGGCGATCATGGCCCTCCATATACATCTATCCGTCGTCGCTGCAAGCACATCTTCCACCCTCTCTGTCCTCAGCCACCCTGCAAGTCCGTCCAATATTTTCTCCCCGGGTCAACCTGCTGTTCTCTTTCCCTCCAGCTTTCCTGCTGTGACCAGGTGCTCTAATTCCCTTTTCCTCATGAAATGGCCCGTAAATGTTGCTTGTATAAATGGGCAGCAAACAGGTCAATTTGTTAATGTTGCAGGCTGGGATTGAACTTGAAATACCAAATCTTGAGTTCACAGCTCTATCAAAAGAACCAACCAACCTGCGTATAGTCTCCTATTGATACAGGTTTGGAACTCAGGATTATATGTTCGCCTTACGTCTTCAAGCTCCATTGTCTGGATATCGTTGGTCCCAGCGGGCAACATACAACCTAATGGCTACCTGGCTGAACCTGTGTCTCAGTGAAAAAAAGCTACTTACTGCGTAGCTTTCATCGGCGATCCGGCCGACTTCTTCAGCGCAACTGCTGGGTTGAGAACTGGCTTCAGTGCGCACCGCCGTGAGCGGACTCACGACAGTGCGACTGAATAAGTGAGGAGTACACCGATGGCAGGTTGTGTCGGCCCCGGTCACCTGGCTGGCTCACTGCTCATCTTACTGATGTACTCGTCATTCTGGTGAAGTCAGATTAGTGCTGGAAACAGAATGTAAATTCTATTCTCTTTCCATTTCAAGACCTTTTTCATGCATTGGATTTGACGTGGTCTCTAGAACAAGATGAGTCTTTCTGATCAGCAGTGGCTCAATCGCAAAAACGTACACACACAACACACAAGACACACACACACACAAACACACACACACACACACACACACACACACACACACACACACACACACAACACACACACACACATACACACACACACACACACACACACACACACACAAACACACACACAAACACACACACACACACACACACACACACACACACACACACACACACACACACACACTACGTATTACAATGGATGTAATGATGGTAACAGTATCGTGATTATACTGCATACAACACTGCAGGTCAGCCCAGTGAGACGTTCTGGACTACTAGACCTACTCTGAAGCGATGAGATCTACAATGATCCTATCCGCTCATTAGAGGGAGGAGGACGGAAGACTGCTTCAGCTCAGCACTCTTGCCCTGATGCTGATTAAAGGTGAGAGACAGAGAGAGAGAGAGACCATGGGACTGGACGCTATCGCTCTGCCACAAGTGTCGACAGCCTTACACTGCTAGCAGCAGCATCGATTTAATTACTACCCTCACGTGCAAGGCTGGCTGTCTGGTTTTGTTGATAGAGCCGTGGACTCAAGATTTGATGTCTCGAGTTCAATCCCAGCCTGCAATATGTGAATAAATCCTGTTATCTGTCCAACTTCATGCTCCGATCAGTCTGGTGGTATCAAGCTTTGTGTTTCCAGGTCCTGTTTTCTCTCTGTCTCTATATTTCTATCGCTGTCTGTCTCTGTTTCTCTCTGTCTGTCTGTCTGTCTGTCTCTCTCTCTCTCTCTCCCTCTCTCTCTCTCTCCCTGTTTGTCTCTCTTTCTCTTTCTCCCCATCTCTCCCTCTCCCTCCCTCCCTCTTTTGCCACCCTTCCCCATTTTTAAAAAAAATTAATAGTGTAAGGTAGTCTTTGTCAATTGTATGCGTATGCCTGGCGCACGAGTGCGCTTTTGTTTGAATAGTCAAGATTTCGCGCCATATAAATACTGTAATTATCATCATCGTCGTCATCATCATCATCATCATCATTATCATCATTATTGCTATTATTATTATTATTATCATCATCATCATCATTATTGCTAGTTTTTCAAGACTATCAGCGCATGGAGCTTTGCGCAAGCTCAAGGAGACTGCCAAGTAGATATCGGCAGGTTTGGGTAGAGCGCAGATGGAACTGTTCGAATGTAACAACTCCGTCTGGTACAAACTTCAAGTTCACTATATCCTCCTCACGCGCAAGGCCACTAACTCTCATGCAGTCTGTGCGTGCTGTCATGGTGACGTCAGGAGGGTGTGTGGTTCATCAGTACGGCGTGCTGTGTGTGATTTTCAGTGAACGAGTTTTTGTTTACTCTTCATTTTTCTTGAAAAATATATATACAAAAATTATGCACCACACACAATTTTTGTATAGATCTATATATTTTTCAAGAAAAATGAAGAGTATTTCCAACACCACAATGGCAAAGATATTCCATATTGTGAATTCTAAAAGAGTTTTTGTTTTCTAACCATGTTCCCGTTTCGCCAAGATGGCCTCTCCACGCTGGGACTGCGTGACAGTTCCAAATACACTCAAAACCTCCACCTGCCATGTGATGGGATAAAAAAAAATTCCGAAATAGTCATTTCATGAGTCATAAGGCTGTGCATAAATCCTACACGCTGGTAACAAAAAATTATTACACTTCTTTCTGTCTTTTAGTTCTAGTCTTTTACAGTTTTATTTTGAATTTCAAACTGAAAACATTTTCATCTCAAGACAGAAAAACAAAAAAATTTACGGAATAGCAAAAAAAAAAAAAAAAAAAAAAAAAAGAAAAACACGGAGAAATTGTTGAGCAACAGATCACTTATGTCATTGCGCTGGTAAAAACAAACAAACAAATAAGAAAAACGCTTACTTTGGGGGGCAACTGGAAAGATGCTTGGCTGCGGGACACCACAGGCTACAAGGGGGAGCAAACTACGGAAAAAACAGAGAGCAGCTCGATACTACCCGGGCATCAGTAGCTCAGTTGGTTGAGCGTCGGATTCACATGCTAATGGTTGTGGATTCGAATCCCAGGGTGCGCTATATTAAAACTGGCCTTCTCGCTGTCCCAGCTTAATTTAACATCATTGTTGTTCTGGTGGTGTCAGTACAGGATTAGATAAGTCCCCCTTCTCCCCTTCCCTGGGTATGGTTGTCCCCGTCGGCCATATCACCTGAGGTGGGTGCCGACGTAAAAACTTAAATAAATCAAACAATCAGTCGATACTATCCAAAGCATTGCTACATCTTTTCTTTCCCCAGGACCAAACATCTCTTTGGAAGAACATGCTTTTCAGCCTTTTCCAAAAAACTATAGGTGTCGTGACTTTCTAAAAGATTGTAGGCAGCGGGCTTTAAATCTGTCAGATATAGATTTCAGCTTAACAACAAACTGTCTGTAAAGCTTTCACACCTCTCTCCTTCGCCGGGGTCGGCGCTCAAGGTCACATCTTCTCCAGGTCACACGAATGAGACATCTGTGGGCGACTTCCTGCATTCCAAGACCACAGACTTCAGCGACGTTATTGAAGTAGGAGGTGTGCAGTCGTCCCTTTCTTCTCCTCGCCTCAACTTTCCCTGGGATCGTTAATATTGTTTTGGTGTTTCGTAATGCTATTAAGAAAACATAAATGACAAGTTTTGAAAAGTTGTCAGAGCGGATATATACGTGTACACCTTACTTTGTTTTTCTTCTTCTTTTTCTTTTCTGCTGTATTAACCCTTTGACTCCCCCACCCTGTCCACCAACTACAAAAAGATAACCTTTGACTCCCTCACCTTATCCACCAGCTCCATGCAGGAAGCTGGTAGATAAGGTGAGGGAGTCAAAGAATTAAATTTTTGCTTTTTTTAGCATGGTTGACAATGTGGATGCTGGTGGACAGAGTGCAGGAGTCAAGGGGTTAAAGCTCATATCTGGATAGACGTTAACAGAAATAACGAACAAACTTTTACAATCTATTCTTCATGGTTTTGCTAAGTGTATATGGTTTTGTGCAGGCTCCAGTCTATGCGATAATTCCTGACAGATTTGGGCGGAGCACAGATGGAATTGTCCGAGTGCGATGAATTTCTCTTAGACAAACTCCAGATTCCACGCTATCATCCATAAAACTTGTATTTTGACTGAGCTCCACAGTAACAAGTCAATTGTCGACTATAAAAGGTTTATTCGCTATTTCTGCTTGTTTTTGTCTTTCTGTTTATTCGTTTGACTTCCGCGCCCTATCCACCAACTACAAAAACTTGACCCTTTGATTCCCTCACCCTATCCACCAGTTTCCTGCAGGAAGCTGGTGGATAGGGTGAGGGAGTCAAAAGGTTAGTTTTTGCTTTGCCAGCATGGTTGACTATGCAGGATGCTGGTGGACAGGGTGTGGGGTTCAAAGGGTTATTCTCACCATTGGAAGGGACAGAACCTCACTGAACGGAACTGAACTGAACTAGACTAAACTAGTCTAGACTAGACTAGGCTAGACTAGACTAAATCAAACTAAACTAAACTGAACTGAACTAAACTAAACTGAACTAAACTGAACTAAACTGAAGTAAACTGAACTGAACTAAACTGAACTAAACTGAACTAGACTATACTACACTACACTACACTACACTACACTACACTACACTACACTACACTACACTACACTACACTAGGCTGACTAGGCTGTCTAGACTATATTAGACTAGACTAGACTACACTAAACTAGACCAGACTAAACTAAATTAAACTAAACTAGACTAGACTAGACTAGGCTGACTAGACTAGACTAGACTGCACTAAACTAGACTAGACTAAACTAAACTAAACTAGACTAGACTAGACTATAGTAGGCTGACTAGACTAGACTAGACTAAACTAGACTAAACTAAACTGGACTGAACTGAACTAAACTGAACTAAACTGAACTAGACTACACTACACTACACTACAATACAATACACTACACTACACTACACTACACTAGGCTGACTAGGCTGTCTAGACTATATTAGACTAGACTACACTAAACTAGACCAGACTAAACTAAGCTAAATTAGACTAGACTATACTAGGCTGACTAGACTAGACTACACTAAACTAGACTAGACTAAACTAAACTAGACTAGACTATACTAGGCTGTCTAGACTACACTAAACTAAACTGGACTAGACTACACTAGACTAGACTAAACTAAACTAGACTAGACTATACTAGGCTGACTAGACTAGACTAAACTAGACTAAACTAAACTAAACTGGACTGAACTGAGCTAAACTTAAGTAAACTAAACTAAAATAAACTAAACTAAACTGAACTGAACTGAACTGAACTGAATTGAACTGAACAAAAACCAACCAACCAACCAACCAAGCAACCAGCCAACCAACTAACCAACGCACACACAAACAAAGCAATGCTAAGATGTTAAGCTCTTGAGCCAGTCGCAGCATTTGCTGACCCGAATGCATTTTTCGGCCAGAAATCGACCTCCCTGACCTACCCTAGTGACACATCTTTCTTGCTATTTTAGAGCATGTCAATGAGACAGTTGTTAAATATTCAAACATTTTCAACGTGACAGTTTCCGAGGAGTGGCACAGTTGTAGTGCACCTAAAATCACCAAATATCATGTTTCTGCATCATTCTGTACCGTTTCACAACATAAAAAAGGAAAAACATATTTTTTATCTATACAGTGTGTGTGTGTGTGTTTGTGCGTGTATGTGTATGCGTGCAAATGCGCGCGTGTGTATGTGTGTGTGTGTGTGTGTGTGTGTGTGTGTGTGTGTGTGTGTGTGTGTGTGTGTGTGTGTGTGTGTGTGTGTGTGTGTGTGTGTGTGTGTGTGTGTTTGTAATATAATGTGTGTACGTTGTGTGTTGTATGTGTACATGACATGTAAAGACAGAGCGAAAGATACTGCATTACAGAACGGATGACCAACAGTGCTGGACTACAACATAATGATAGAGGGGAAACAACTGATGATGAATCGTGACTTCGTTAAGTCTTCTGCTGTTAGCTCCCATAAATAAACTCTGCTCGCTAAGTTCGCAACTAGATTTGAATTTTCAATAAAAGCCACAATGTTAGATGTATGAATCCGACCTTACATTAAACAAACAGCCCACTTTCATTTTATATTTTTCATTTTCGTTTCACTTGCATTTGTATTCATATTTAATTATCAAATTAACGTGCACTCAAGTTCATATGTACTGTGACATTATCACTGGTTTTGTTTTAACATTATCTGGTTGAATTTGACGTATTTTTTCGTTTGGCAAATTTTGTTCGTTATTTTCTTTCTTTGCTTATTTTATTATAACTTTGCTTACTCAACAATTTCTTTGGTTTATTGTCATAATGTTTGAATACCAACATGACCACAAAAATCTTCCGAGTAACTACTATGAATAGGACGCATGCGGATTGGCTGGCTCTTTTGATAGGGCCGTGAACACAGTAACTTATGTCTCGTAGATTAAAAGT
>CM060313.1:72264790-72272290 GCA_030674185.1 Monoplex corrugatus
CACACACACACACACACACACTCACACACACACACACACACACACACACACACACACACACACACACACACACACACACAACACACACACACACACACACACACTTCAGAACAGCTAAACAGAAAAACAACAATCAAAGCAACGGCAAATCTGAAAAACGACAAATCAAGAGAAAACGACGAGAGAACAGATAAAAAAAATTTAAAAAGAAACTAAAAAACCAAGAAGACAGAAGGAAAAGATAATAATAAGGAAGATAAAGTAAACAACTATACCAGCATCACCAACAATATAACGACAACAATAACGAACATTAATGTCAAGACACATGCAAAAACAGTTTCACCCCATCTGGCTGCCTTCCCCCAACGTGTGTGCGTGTGTGTGTGTGTGTGTATGTGTGTGTGTGTGTATGTGTGTGTGTGTGTGTTGTGTGTGTGTCTGTTTGTGTGTGTGCGCGCGTGCGTGCGTGCGTGCGTGTGTGTGTATGTGTGTGCGTGCGCGCGCGTGCGTGCGTGCGTGTGTGTGTATGTGTGTGTGTGTGTGTGTGTTCCACCTAGACATTTATGAATAATGTCCTGCACTTAGTGACACAGAGAAACTTCTTTTTTTTTTGGAGTTTATTTCAATCAAATTATAATTCCGCTTAATTAAAAAGTATTCCAAAACATTAGAGATAAAAATGGGTACATGCAAAATGACAATAAACGAAAGTATATATAATTATATATAAGAAAGTACTTTACAAATAGCATGCGTATTATCCAAACGCCAGAACTCACAGACAGGTTTGAAGTCACATCCGAACTGAGACAGTATTGTTGTCTTATCACCATTATTGCTTAACCCTTTGACTCTCGCACCCTGTCCACCAGCATCCTGTTTTATGAACCACGCTAGCAAAGCAAAAACTTAACCCTTTGACTCCCTCACCCTATCCACCAGCTTCCGGCGGGAAGCTGGTAAAATAGGACGAGGGAATCAAAGGATTCATTTTTTTGCAGTTGGTGGATAGGGTGCGACAGTCAAAGGGTAAGAGCTTTTTATCGACAAGAACAGGACAGAAGCAAACCCAGACCCAGAATATTTGAACGATATCAAGCACAGGAAAAAAAGTAGAACGACTACAAAAACCCACAAGCAAACTGAACACAGCTTGTGAAAAATATCATAAGAAAATCACCATCAGCAAAAACATCAGGCAACCTTAGCATCATTATCTTCGGAACTGAACTCAAGCAAGTTAACGAATTTAATGAAGCATATTTTCAGCATTTTCACAGAAGATTGAAGACTCGGTAGAGAAACTGAAAACAAAATCTAGAAGAAAGTAGTGTCAGTTATCAACTGGCCCCTCTCCTGAAAACCCCGTTATTCCTATTGAGACAAAAGCCGGGCTCATCAAATCCATTTTCTTCCACACCATGATATACCGATGCCAGAACTGGACCCCGACTGTGACCAAGCTCATGGAGCACTTCCTGTGAAATGCATGGTTTAAGAAGAGCTGTCAATGAGACCAGACGTGACATGATCAGAAATACCATGTCCTTGGGAGTAACACCAGTCCATTATCATATTCATCAGCAGAGAATAAAGTGATCTGGTCGTCTGACCAAAATGCAACCCCAGCAGCTGGCTCAACAAGTATGTAACTAAGATTTATGTGAATTCAAAGCAAGAGGTAGACCCAGGGAGATCCGGATTGACAATGGGAAGGAGACTAAGATCGTCACACGGTCATTCTCCTCTTTATATTTAGGCCTTCCAGCTTGCTGTTGACAATCAACTCATCTCCCTGCGATTCCCGAACATGTGCAAGCGAACAGAAAAAGGGGAAGAAAGAAGAAGAAGCTGTGTAGCCGATAAAAACCAAATTCTATTCTTTCCCTGTGCTGTGCAGCTATAATTCCCATATTCTGTTATTTCCCTTGCTGTATCGCCCATAATTCCCATATTGTATTATTGCCCTGTGTTACGTAGCTTATAGTTCCCATATTGTATTATTGCCCTGTGCTACGTAGCTTATAGTTCCCATGTTGTATTATTGCCCTGTGCTACGTAGCTTATAGTTCCCATATTGTATTATTGCCCTGTGCTATGTAGCTTAGAGTTCCCATATTGTACATGTATTATTGCCCTGTGCTATGTAGCTGACAGTTCCCATATTGTATTACTGCCCTGTGCTACGAAGCTTATAATTCCCATATTGTATTATTGCCCTGTGTTACGTAGCTTATAGTTCCCATATTGTATTATTGCCCTGTGTTACGTAGCTTATAGTTCCCATATTGTATTATTGCCCTGTGCTACGTAGCTTAGAGTTCCTATATTGTATTACTGACCTGTGCTACGTAGCTTAGGCCTATAGTTCCCACGTTGTATTATTGCCCTGTGCTACGTAGCTTATAGTTCCCACGTTGTATTATTGCCCTGTGCTACGTAGCTTATATTTCCCACGTTGTATTATTGCCCTGTGCTATGTAGCCGACAGTTCCCATAATATGCTTGTTTTGCCCTGTGCTATTTAGCCTAATGTTCCCATGTTATAATATTGCTCTGTGCTATGTAGCTTATAGTTCCCATTTTCTGTTATTGTCATGTGCTATGCAGCCAATAATTCCCATATTCTTTTATTGCCCTGTATGGTTTACAGTTCCCATATTCTTTTATTGCCCTGTATGGTTTACAGTTCCCATATTCTTTTATTGCCCTGTATGGTTTACAGTTCCCATATTCTATTATTGCCCTGTATAGCTTATAGTTCCCATATTCTATCATTGCCCAGTATAGCTTATAGTTCCCATATTCTATTATTGTCCAGTATAGCTTATAGTTCCCATATTCTATCATTGCCCAGTATAGCTTATAGTTCCCATATTCTATTATTGCCCAGTATAGCTTATAGTTCCCATATTCTATCATTGCCCAGTATAGCTTATAGTTCCCATATTCTATTATTGTCCAGTATAGCTTACAGTTCCCATATTCTATCATTGCCCAGTATAGCTTATAGTTCCCATATTCTATTATTGCCCAGTATAGCTTATAGTTCCCATATTCTATCATTGCCCAGTATAGCTTATAGTTCCCATATTCTATTATTGTCCAGTATAGCTTACAGTTCCCATATTCTATCATTGCCCAGTATAGCTTATAGTTCCCATATTCTATTATTGTCCAGTATAGCTTATAGTTCCCATATTCTATCATTGCCCAGTATAGCTTATAGTTCCCATATTCTATCATTGCCCAGTATAGCTTATAGTTCCCATATTCTATCATTGCCCAGTATAGCTTATAGTTCCCATATTCTATTATTGTCCAGTATAGCTTATAGTTCCCATATTCTATTATTGTCCAGTATAACTTATAGTTCCCATATTCTATTATTGTCCAGTATAGCTTATAGTTCCCATATTCTATTATTGCCCTGCTATGTATATGGCTCCCATAGTCTATTATTCCACTGTATAGCTTATAGTTCCCATATCCTATTATTGCCCTGAATAGCTTATAGTTCCCATATTCTATCATTGCTCTGTGTAACTTATAGTTCCCATATTCTAGTATTGCCCTGTATAACTTATAGTTCTCATATTCTAGTATTGCCCAGTATAACTTATAGTTCTCATATTCTAGTATTGCCCTGTATAGCTTATAGTTCCCATATTCTAGTATTGCCCAGTATAGCTTATATTTCCCATATTCTAGTATTGCCCTGCCATGTATATGGTTCCCATATTCTATTATTCCACTGTATAGCTTGTAGTTCCCATGTTCTATTATTGCCCTGTATAGCCTATAGCTCCCCAGTTCTATTATTGCCCTGTGCTACTTAGCATATAGTTCCCAAGTTCTAGTGTCTGTGCTATGTAGCCTATAGTTCCCAAGTTCTATTATCTGTGCTATGTAGCCTATAGTTCTCATTTTATATTGTTGCCCTATGCTACATAACCTATAGTTACCATGTTATCTTATTGCCCTGTACTATGTAGCCTACAGTTCCCACGTTATGATATTACCCTGTGCTCTGTAGCCTACAGTTCCCATGTTATGATATTACCCTGTGCTATGTAGCGTACAGTTCCCATGTTATAATATTACCCTGTGCTCTGTATCGTACAGTTCCCATGTTATAATATTACCCTGTGCTCTGTAGCGTACAGTTCCCATGTTATGATATTACCCTGTGCTCTGCAGCCTACAGTTCCCATGTTATGATATTACCCTGTGCTCTGTAGCGTACAGTTCCCATGTTATAATATTACCCTGTGCTATGTAGCGTACAGTTCCCATGTTATAACATTACCCTGTGCTCTATAGCGTACAGTTCCCATGTTATGATATTACCCTGTGCTATGTAGCGTACAGTTCCTATGTTATAATATTACCCTGTGCTCTGTAGCGTACAGTTCCCATGTTATAATATTACCCTGTGCTATGTAGCGTACAGTTCCCATGTTATAATATTACCCTGTGCTCTATAGCCTACAGTTCCCATGTTATAATATTACCCTGTGCTATGTAGCCTACAGTTCCCATGTTATAATATTACCCTGTGCTCTGTAGCGTACAGTTCCCATGTTATTATATTACCCTGTGCTATGTAGCCTACAGTTCCCATGTTATAGTATTACCCTGTGCTATGTAGCCTATAGTTCCCATGTTATAATATTGCCCAGTACTATGTAGCCTACATTTACAGTTCCCATGTTATAATATTGCCGTGTACTATGTAGCCTACAGTTCCCATGTTATAATATTACCCTGTGCTATGTAGACTATAGTTCCCATGTTATAATATTACCCTGTGCTATGTAGACTATAAATCCCATGTTATAAAAAAAATTATTACCCTGTGCTAAGTAGCCTATAGCTCCCATGTTATATTACCCTGTGCTATGTAGACTATAAATCCCATGTTATATTACCCTGTGCTAAGTAGCCTATAGCTCCCATGTTATATTACTCTGTGCTATGTAGCCTACAGTTCCCATGTTATAAAATTACCCTGTGCTGTGTAGCTTCAGTTCCCATGTTATAGTATTACCCTGTGCCATGTAGCCTACAGTTCCCATGTTATAAAATTACCCTGTGCTGTGTAGCTTCAGTTCCCATGTTATAGTATTACCCTGTGCCATGCAGCCTACAGTTCCCATGTTATAAAATTACCCTGTGCTGTGTAGCTTCAGTTCCCATGTTATAGTATTACCCTGTGCCATGTAGCCTACAGTTCCCATGTTATAAAATTACCCTGTGCTGTGTAGCCTATAGTTCCCATGTTGTATTATAGCCCTGTGCTATGTAACCTACAGTGCCCATGCTGTATTATAGTCCTGTACTATGCAGCCTATAGTTCCCATGTTATAATATTACCTTGTGCCTTGTAGCCTATAGTTCCCATGTTGTAATTTTGCCCTGTACTATGTAACCTATAGTTCCCATGTTATAATATTACCTTGTGCCTTGTAGCCTATAGTTCCCATGTTGTAATTTTGCCCTGTACTATGTAACCTATAGTTCCCATGTTATAATATTACCTTGTGCCTTGTAGCCTATAGTTGCCATGTTGTAATTTTGCCCTGTACTATGTAACCTGTAGTTCCCATGTTATAATATTACCTTGTGCCTTGTAGCCTATAGTTCCCATGTTGTAATTTTGCCCTGTACTATGTAACCTATAGTTCCCATGTTATAATATTACTCTATGCTATGTAGCCTATAGTTCCCATGTTATAATATTACCCTGTGCTATGTAGCGTACAGTTCCCATGTTATAATATTACCCTGTGCTCTGTAGCTTACAGTTCCCATGTTATAATATTACCCTGTGCTCTGTAGCCTATAGTTCCCATGTTATAATATTACCCAGTGCTATGTAGCCTACAGTTCCCATGTTATAGTATTACCCTGTGCTATGTAGCCTACAGTTCCCATGTTATAATATTACCCTGTGCTATGTAGCCTATAGTTCCCATGTTATAATATTACCCTGTGCCTTGTAGCCTATAGTTCCCATGTTGTATTATTGCCCTGTACTATGTAGCCTATAGTTCCCATGTTGTATTATTGCCCTGTACTATGTAGCCTACAGATCCCATGTCGTATTATTGCCCTGTGCTATGTAGCCTACAGTTCCCATGTTATAATATTATCCTGTGATATGTAGCCTATAGTTCCAATGTCGTATTATTTCACTGTACTATGTAGCCTATAGTTCCCATGTTATAATATTACCCTGCGCCTTGTAGCCTATTGTTCCCATGTTGTATTATTGCCCTGTGCTATGTAGTCTACAGTTCCCATGTTGTATTATTGCCCTGTGCTATGTAGCCTATAGTTCC
This sequence comes from Monoplex corrugatus, assembly GCA_030674185.1. Lineage (NCBI taxonomy): Eukaryota > Metazoa > Mollusca > Gastropoda > Littorinimorpha > Ranellidae > Monoplex > Monoplex corrugatus. Next base: position 72,271,138 of record CM060313.1, read on the forward strand.
CATGTTATAATATTACCCTGTGCTATGTAGCGTATAGTTCCCATGTTATAATATTACACTGTGCTATGTAGCCTATAGTTCCCATGTTATAGTATTACCCTGTGCTATGTAGCGTACAGTTCCCATGTTATAATATTACCCTGTGCTATGTAGCGTACAGTTCCCATGTTGTATTATTGCCCTGTACTATGTAGCCTATAGTTCCCATGTTATGATATTACCCTGTGCTATGTAGCCTACAGTTCCCATGTTGTATTATTGCCCTGTGCTATGTAGCCTATAGTTCCCATGTTATAATATTAGGCCTACCCTGTGCCTTGTAGCCTATAGTTCCCATGTTGTATTATTGCCCTGTGCTATGTAGCCTACAGTTCCCATTTTATTATTGCCCTGTGCTATGTAGCCTACGGTTTCCATGTTGTATTATTGCCCTGTGCTATGTAGCTGCAGTTCCCATGTTATGTATTACCCTGTGCTTGTAGCCTATAGTTCCCATGTTGTATTATTGCCCTGTGCTATGTAGCCTACAGTTCCCATGTTGTATTATTGCCCTGTGCTATGTAGCCTATGGTTCCCATGTTTATGATATTACCCTGTCCTTGTAGCCTATAGTTCCCATGTTGTATTATTTCCCTGTGCTATGTAGCCTACAGTTCCCATGTTGTATTATTGCCCTGTGCTATGTAGCCTACGGTTCCCATGTTTATTATTGCCCTGTGCTATGTAGCTGACAGTTCCCATGTTATGATATTACCCATGTGCCTTGTAGCCTATAGTTCCCATGTTGTATTATTGCCCTGTGCTATGTAGCCTATAGTTCCCATGTTATGATATTACCCTGCGCCTTGTAGCCTATAGTTCCTATGTTGTATTATTGCCCTCTACTATGTAGCCTATAGTTCCCATGTTATGATTATTACCCTGTGCTATGTAGCCTAGTTCCCATGTTGTATTATTGCCCTGTGCTATGTAGCCTATAGTTCCCACGTAAAAATATTGCCCTGTGCTATGTAGCCTATAGTTCCCATATTCTCGTTATTGCCCTGTGCTGTGTAGCTTATAGTTCCCATATTCTCTTATTGCCCTGTGCTGAGTAGCCTATAGTTCCCATATTCTTTATTGCCTGTATATGTAGCCTATAGTTCCCATATTC